>CM061136.1:89562523-90043025 GCA_030789695.1 Scilla litardierei
TCTCTATTTGAAGATATTTCAAGAGACGTTCGCATCGCCTTGCGTAAGTCTGAGGAGGTGGAACAAGAGGCTGAATTAGCTTTTGCGAACTGGGACATTAGGGACAATGGTTGATTGTACCCTATTGTTTACTTACATGACTGTATATTGCTCTGTGTATTCTGTTGTGGCCTAATCTGGATGTCTGATTATTAGATCTAGAGTGACGACGCTTGTGTCCTCTCCCCTAGTCTCTTAGTCTCACATCCAATGGTTAGCCCACCTTGTACTATATGTTTATTAATACTATTGCTATCTTACCTTGCAAAAAAAAAAGCCTAATTCTGCTAAACATTTAGTTCAGTATAGATTACACATACATGTTGCTGTTCTATTTCATTCTATAGCTAACTGGTTGAAAATCTCACTACCACTGCTGAAGACTCTGGGAATAAGCAGAAGACGATTCAAAGAAGATATTTGTTTGGATCCTGGAGGATCTAAGATTGGTGGCTTGTCTTGGATCTTGAAGTGTGCCACGTTTTTTCTTGTTGGTCAAATATGTAATGCGAGGTTTGCAAGGGAGAATGGGCTTATGATAAATCAGATACAGAATATTGTTTCCTTTCATGGTATGGCTAGGTAAAATGGGGATAGACACAGGAAAAATTCTGGATCTCGGAAGCACTCATCACCATGGTCTCCAGTTTGAATAGTATATCATCGAGGATGAGAAATGTCTGAAGAAAGGAGGAATTCACCTCATTCCCAAAACTTTGGAGAATTACTGCATTAGCCTAATTACTGTAAGAGTGAAGATTCAGTTTTCCAGGATTAAGGGAAATCATAACTGCAGCAATCTCAGGAGTACACTAAAATCTTTCAAGCAAGCTGCTGAAGGTTCTCTGGAGGGAGATGTCAATCAATGGTTCCTCTATCATGCACAATGTATAATTGCCTGAGTTGAAATAAATAACCCAGAATAGAAGATACATAACATCCAAAAACATTTGTAATCATATAGCAGAGTTAACAAATCATTCGTTCGACCCTGTAAACATGCATGCAAACATATCAGATATTAATGCAAAATGTTAAAGTAAAAGTATATGCCAAAAACATTCGCCCTATTATGTATGTATAGAGAATTAATGCACGATGTTTACAGGAATGTTTTTGGTATATACTTTTACTTTAAGCCCTAGTTGCCTACTTTAAACTCCATGTCTCCTCATGTCTTGGTCATTAGTACCAAACATATCAGATATATCAGTAGATGTGATCGTATCGGATTGGCAAGCATAAAATCTGATATGATATGTCCAATACATTTCTTATTGAATGATACCTAAAACCATAAGTTATGGGACAGTACTTAATGAATCAAAGAGAACTAAGTATAGGCCTGACAACTAATGGTCCAGCCTTCAGGATCAGATTAGTGGGTAGACTTTCTACACTGTGTACTATTATTTCAAATGAAGGATGATTATCACTAAATTTTCTTTATGCAAGTTAGATGACTTGAAGATGGTATTCCTGCAACCCACCATAGCCATCCTTCATTTGAAATATGATACTTTCAGAAGATAAACTGCCTCCTCACTATGAGTATTACATAGAAAAAGCTCCTTACCATATCAATACCAGCATTAACTCCAGCTTGGATCGAGTATGTATAATTTGCACCAGGTGGAGATGTAAGCATGTCAATTCCCTCCCAATCTGTTATGACACGGCCCTGAGAATTATTAATGCTAAATAGTCACAACTCAAAGGCAGGATAGAAGTAAATTCTCAGGAAATTTATAATCCTAGCTTTTGATGCAACGATGGAGATGTAACCATGTGCATCTTTTATTGAATGGAAATGATCCATGCGATTCTTTTCTTATGGCATGATGATGTATTCAAATCTTCTAATGTTTTCTCAGGAATAATTGAAGAACCAGTGCATGCTGCATGTGAAATTGTATTTATAGTTAGTGAGAGGGCAATGCAATAGAATTGTACCCCCTTTTTGAATGGATTCTATTAATAGAGTAAAGTGACAAATATCTATTATACATATTATACAGATATGAGACAGAGAATGGTGGACAGCATAAAATGGTTTCTAAGAGAGCTCCTAAAATTTTTCTAATGTCGTTGTGTCAATTGCTATGACATCCAAATGAAATGAGGTCATAACAGTACAAAGATAGTTTAGGGATAAAACTTGTACTAATCGGGTATAACACCAAAGTATTTATGATGTGCCTTTTGCAAATGTTTTATAAAGATCACATGAATTTGTGTAGGAACTACGACCATTGTCAATAGTAAACAGAGCTAGCTTTTAGAGTTTTAACTGCAAGCATAGCTTGTAAAGGCTTAGTGAAATGATCAAAGAACAACTAAAAAACCTATCTCATTAAATTTGTTGTTCATGTCGAGGACCATTTGGACCATTAAGATGTTCAAAATTTCCAAATACATTCCAAATAATCAGACACCCAAGTGCAGATTTTCCAAACCATAATTAGAAAAAAAAAATTGCAATTTTTGGCATGCATCAAAGCAGCAAATTACCTTAATATGCCCTTTCTCCATCAAATTACCTTAATGAACATAACCTTTTTGTATCTGGGTTTTGAATGATTGTTGTCGTTTGAGGCGAAAGATCATTGATGTATATATGACAATAATTTGGTATGGATTTCAGATATATCAACTATATTAGCCATTCTTGTTTCTTTTGCAAATTACAGACCATCACAGTTTTCGCCTTTTAGCGAAGTAACATTGCTCAACATGTCAAAAATATGCAAAAACATAATATGAAATTGAAACGGTTAATATTTAGATAATGAAACCAAAAGGATAGTTTTACTGTATCATCATATTTAAGGTTTTGAGTATGATAAAAATATGAAGTGCTATAGCCATGAGGAATAAGACAACTTGAGTATTTAAAATTAAATTCATAAAATTTCTTTTGGACTGAGATCAAATTATATCCTATACTCAAAATTTGAAAGTCTCAAATATTGTAATCAAGTTATGCAAACTTACACTCCAGCCTTCATAAAAGCACTCAACTTTAGATGACAATTCCTCCTAAACATTTTAAAGCATACAAATATATAAATAAATTGCTAAATGAAAAAAATCATTGATGAACCTTGAGTGGATCTTTATTTTTGGGCACTTGTTGGGTATAAAAATTGCAGTGTATTAAAATCATGTTAACCTCGACGGCTAGATGTTCTGTATATTTTAGTCAATCTATTCTGCCATTGATTACAACCAATCAATATATCATGTTAACAAATATATCATGGTAACAAATATATCATGTTAACAATGTGCTTGTTAAAAAATGAATTTATCTTGTATATGAATTTATCAATATATCATGAATTTATCCTGTATATGACAAAATTCAAACATCCCCCTTCTTAAAAAAACATCACCCTTCTTCATATGACAGGATTTTTGTATGGCAGATTTTGTTGTATATGGCAGTTTTTGTGTATGGCAGATTTTTGTGTATATGGCAGATTTTTGTATATGGCAGATTTTGTGTATGGCAGTTTTTTGTATATATGGCAGTTTTTGTGTATGTCAGTTTTTGTGTATATGGCAGATTTTTGTATATGGCAGATTTTGTGTATGGCATTTTTTTGTGTATATGGCAGTTTTTGTGTATGGCATATATGGCAGATTTTTGTGTATGGCAGGATTTTTGTGTATGGCAGATTTTTGTGTATATGGCAGCTTTTTGTATGGTAGATTTTTTTGTATCGGCACATTAGTTAGCAGGCACATTTGTATGACAGATTTGTGTATGACAGGTTTTTTAGAGTGCCAAGACATGTTTTGCAGAGCATTAAATTTACCAACTCCCGCTGGCCATGAATACATTGATCAAAAGGAGCTTTAATAAAAACAACCATCTATTTTTTTCTTTAATATCTTCTCTGCATTCTTCTAAATGAAGCCTCCATTTGTGTATATTAGCATTAAGAGTCAAACATCAATGCCTTTGTGTTCATGTGGTGGTTCGTCAAGGCACTTCAGTTCTGTCAAAATAGCTTCACAGATAAACTGCAGTAAAAGTGAGTAGAATGTAAAACAGCAATATAAATCATGGCCATACAGCTAGCAATAACACATCATAAAACTATAGGTTTTGTAGTATATCAAATTTGGTTTTAGAATGATATTGTGACTAAAATACAAATATGAAAGTATGCGTAGGACTGAAGAAGCTAACAAATATGAAAGAATAAAGCAGAAAAACAACATTGCAACTTACGTATCATAAAACTAAAAGAATGAAAAAAAATTGCAAGGTTTGAGGAGGCAGGGACCTGTAAATATTCATCCGAATACTGAAATCTTCATCTGAACCCCTGGAAATCTTTCTCAAATAGCCAAAATGAATATAGGCATTTTGCAACTTCATCCGAACATTGGAATCTATATGTATGTATTCAATTTTGAAAATGATCCTGGATTGTGAAGACCAGAAATCCGAAATCCGAAAATGATCCTGGAAATTGTTCCTGTCTTTACCAATGGAATATTAATCAAGAAGCTTATCAAGTATAGAGATCCAAAACACTGATATGAAAAGTTCCGCCTTGATTACGACCATTGCTAAATTACCATTTTGAATCCGTTGCCACAGACCATTCATAAGGAGCAATGCATGAGACCCCACTTATTAAATCCACACCTGAAATTTTTTAACAATTCATTACTAACATGACTGCATTTGGCCGAGGCACATGAGAGCTAGGTTAAATATCCAAGTACTTTGATAGGAAAATGCAGAAGGTTAACTTTATAGAACTATAGCTCATATAGTGTAAACATTTGGTAGAATTTATAAGAATAACACATCTAAATGATAGAGAGGGTTAAATATGTATGTGTGGAGCATATCTATGTACACGCGCATATTACACACACTATCAACCTCCCCACTCTCCTTTTAAGGGAACCTTCAGATATGAGAGGACTTCTATGCTAGTCGGTCTGAAGCTCAATTCAAACAAAAAAAATTCCACCCAAAATGTTGG
Source organism: Scilla litardierei (assembly GCA_030789695.1). Classification (NCBI taxonomy): domain Eukaryota; kingdom Viridiplantae; phylum Streptophyta; class Magnoliopsida; order Asparagales; family Asparagaceae; genus Scilla; species Scilla litardierei. Next base: position 89,567,572 of record CM061136.1, read on the forward strand.
AGAAAAGACTATATGAATCGTATTGCATTCAAATCTAGAGATTACAACAGGAGAGGAAAAGCATATGAAGTCTATATGAATATGTTACTTGGGGCTGCTTGTCTTTTATCTCATATCATTTTATTCTCAAATACAAATATCAGTCCTTCATACTTTCCATTCATCCGAATAATTCAAGAATCATACAGGGGAATGTGCAGAAAGTTAAGTACTTAACTGATGTGCAAGATAAAAGCAGCAATGCTGAAGTATTTATTTATGGAGAATGCTTTATTTATGGAGAATGCTTAGCACCTAGCTCATCATGATAGCAGCTACGGGTGCCAACTCGCTTCCAGGTAGAAATTACATGCAGTGAGAAATTCTAAACCAATGATTTGAGCAAGTTTCACAATCAGTTAGCATGGATACACAAATGTTTGGTGTGCGACAAATCACTCACAGATTTGTAAATGGGTGGCTTGGCAAGAGAAATCATTGTGTTAAACCAAAATGTTGCAAGAGAGTGGACAATCAGTGTAAAAGGCAAACAAACTTAATTGAACTCGAGGAGTTTAGATATATAAGAATGAGATTATTACAGTCAGACTGTTGTTTAGCATTCTGTTGTGTGCAAGAAAGAAATCTGATATGCCAGCACCGTGATTGATATCCACGACATGCATATTGGAATCCACTATAAGATAAATGACAATCATCAGTTTCATTGCAGACGACTGTCACAGGGTACAATCATTTCTCGCGATAATTAGTTATGGATGCACTGCTCAAACATCTTTAGCAATGTGATTTCCCATATCTAATAATCACACATCAATCCTTTCTCAGATATCATCAATCTTCAGAATGTGAGAAAATAGGATGTGCTTGTGCATCTACCCCCCACTTTCTGCAGCTTAGAGCAAATACTGATACATAATGTTTGCTATTGATCTAAACTTACCAAGAGCGGTAGAAATGGATGGAGGAGCTCAGTTGGGCAGAGAAGAAACATTGAAGCTCCCTCAACACCTGGTAGGCCATTCTTTCCCAAAGTTGGTCCCTTCAAAATGGGAAGATGCTGAGAAATTGCTCATCAGCAACAGCACTTACTTGCCATGAATCTCCAACCTATGAACCAAAAACAATAAAATTCTCAAGGTAGAACAATGGTTTTTAGCAAAAAGGTGACAACTTTGATGAGAAATTGAACAACTTAGCTTTTCAAGGGGTTTAAATTGATGACATATGTTACCTTGCAGACCATAATTTTTTCTGATTTTGAGCTAAGAATAGGGTCATAAATTGGAGCTGGCCTGCAAGAAGAAAAAATAGGATCCGCAAGTTCAGAATCATAGACATGGTCGGCAAGTTGATGTTTGCGCATCTGTGCGTCTGGGCATCGGCAAGGAGAAAGAATAATTTCAAAGGCTAAAGAACAGGGTCCGCAATTTCAGAATAGGATCCACCATAGGATCAGTTAGTCCCGAATCCTTACCTCATTGGAGCTGGCCCTTGCGGACCCTATTCTTTCTGATGGTTTTGATCTCGGAGAAGCCTTCATCAAGCTTGGTGGCTTCCTCCTCTGGCGTTCCTGATGTTCTTCTGCTTGTTTGTGCATCTGGGCATCTGGGCTTTGGTGGATTCCTCCTCACTGCTTGTTGGTGGCTTCCTCCATGGTGGATACCTCCCCCCTCTTCCTCGCTGCTCATAAAACCCTAGATATTTGATGGGGGGAAATGATAGAGGGAAAGGGGGGAAAATAGAAATCTATGCGGGTTGCACAAATTTTGAACGTGCAGCAAGTCTTTGTTCCCCCAATACATTTCCCTCTCCTCAAAAATTTGAGTTTTAAAATGTTTGAGTTTTTAAATTTTGAGCTTTCAAACAAAATTCCCCCCAAAAAATATACAAACTTGTCCTAATCAGCAATTTGTCTTTGTCCCAGTCATCAACTCTTTGTCCACGTAGGACAAACCCTGCCACGTAGGACAAAATTCAAAAAATGCTCTCTTTTATAGTATATATATATATATGGAAAAAGGGGATCTAAGGTGCCTCCTTAGATGAAAATCTAAGGAGGCGCCCCCATTTCCCCACATCTCCTACAATTTTTTTGTAAATTTTTTTTCATGTGGTTGTTGTTCACATCATGGATGATCAACATACCAAATTTCAAGGGATTCCAATACTTTTTGAGCCACCATCTACCCCTTACAACTTCAACGGTCTAAAACGTGCTTTAAACCCCACGAAGTTGCAAGGGGTAGATGGGGGCTCAAAAAGTATTGGAATCGCTTGAAATTTGGTGTGTTGATCATCCATGAACCCATGAAAAAAATTTCAACAAAAATGTGTGAGATGGGGAGAAATGGGGGCGACTCCTTAGATTTAATCTAAGGAGTCACCCTAGGATCCCTTTACCCTATATATATATATATATATATATATATATATATATATATATATATATATATATATATATATAATACAAAAGAGGGATGTTATCAAGAGAAATTGAATAAGAGAATTTGGCCAAGAGAAATTGGATAAGGGATGAGATTTTGAGGGATAAGAGAGGAGGTGTGGGGTAAAAGGATCATAAGGTGCCTCCTTAGATTCAATCTAAGGAGGCACCCCCATTTTCCCACATCTCCAACATTTGTTGTCAAATTTTTTTCATGAGTTTGTTGGTCACCTCATGGATGCTAAAAGGATCAAAAGGTGCCTCCTTAGATTCAATCTAAGGAGGCGCCCCCATTTTCCCACATCTCCAACATTTGCTTTCAAATTTTTTTCATGAGTTTGTTGGTCACCTCATGGATGATCAACTTACCAAATTTCAAGAGATTCCAATACTTTTTGAGTATTCATATACCCCTTGCAACTTCATGGGTTTTTCAACACGTTTTCAGACCGTTGAAGTTGTAAGGGGTAGATGGTGGCTCAAAAAGTATTGGAATACCTTGATATTTGGTATGTTAATCATCCATGATGTGAACAATAATTCCATGAAAAAAGTTCGTAAAAATTGTGGAAAATATGGGGAAATGGAGGCGCCTCCTTAGATTTAATCTAAGGAGGCACCTTAGACCTCTTTTCCCCATATATATATATATATATATATATATATATATATATATATATATATATATATATATATATATATATATATATATATATGGGTAAAGTGTTCCTAGGGAGACTTCTTAGATTAAATCTAAGGAGTCGTCCCTATTTTCTCCCATCTCCCACAATTTTTTTGGATTTTATTTTTCATAGGATTGTTGGTCACATCATGGATGATCAACATACCAAAAATCAAGTCATTCCAATACTTTAAAAGCCTCCATCTACCCCTTGCAACTTTATGGGGTTTTCAACACGTTTTCAGACCGTTGAAGTTGCAAGGGGTAGATGTGGGCTTTTAAAGTATTGAAATGACTTGATTTTTGGTATGTTGATTATCCATGATGTGACCAACAATCCTATGAAAAATAAAATCCAAAAAAATTGTGGGAGATGGTAGAAAATGGGGGCGACTCCTTAGATTTAATCTAAGGAGTCACCCTAGGAACACTTTACCATATATATATATATATATATATATATATATATATATATATATATATATATATATATATATATATAAAATACAAAAAAGGGCGACTCCTTAGATTTTCTATTAAGTACCCTACGACTCCTAATTACAAGAGGTTAATTGACAAATGTAAAAAAGAATTGGGGGCTGGTCTTCTTCGCTTCTTTCCATAGCTGGGCGAATAGAGCTTGTCAGATCGGTCATTTACGGTATGGTGGCCTTTTGGATGCAAGCGTTCCAGATCCCTGTTAGCGTCCTGAGAACCATTTCTGCGGCTTGCTGTCGCTTCATTCTGGGAAAGACCAGATCCTGGGCTTGGGAGGATTTATGTAAGCCAAAGACTGAGGGTGGTGTTGGTATTCGGTTGTTAGAGGAGCTTAACATAGCAACGGGAGTAAAGCTCACCTGGAGGTACTTGACATCAAAGAGTATATGGGCAAATCTCATGCAGGCGAAGTATGAACCTCCAGGCGGAATTTTTGCGGCTTCGGTCTCTGTTCTGGAATCCGGAAGCTGGAAACGATTGCTTCGTTGCAGGCCGGCTTCCCAGTCGCTTATAAGGAGGGTGGTTCGGGATGGCCGGTCTACTTCTTTTTGGCACGATTGGTGGCTCGACGTGGGGCCCCTTTCTCAGCATTTCGAAACCCCTCAGGGTGCTTCGCATCATGTAGTTGCTGACTACTGGGTGGTGAATGACTGGAGCATGGATGCGGCCTTAGACCCGGTGCGTCATCTTCTTGGCAATGTCAGGCTTACTTCAGGAACCGATTCCTGGAAATGGACTCGAGGGGACTCCTTCACATTTAAAGAAGCGTGGGAGGGGATTCGTTGTAGGGGACAGGCTTTCCCTTTGCACAAATTAATTTGGTATCCTAACAACATTCCGAAGATGTCTCTCACCCTCTTAAGAGCTTTCCGAGGTAAACTTCTTACTAGAGATAAGCTTAGCAGGTGGTTGCCTAATACTCCTCCATATTGCGTCTTATGTGATGATAACACTGATGAGGATATCAGACATCTGTTCTTTGGTTGCAACTACTCGGGCTATATATTTCGCAGGGCCATGCTTAAGCTTAGGGTCCCTCCCCATGTCTCCTCTTCCTTACCTGATGTGGGGGAATTCTTCCAAGCGCACTATAGTGGAAAGGACTGTTTAAGCCTACTTTCTAAAATCACTTTAGCATGCGTGGTTTGGCACGTTTGGCAGGAAAGGAATAGAAGGATTTTTGAAAATGTGAAGAAATGCAAGACAATCTTATTTGAAGATATTGCTGCGGATATCAGATTTTCATTACAGGATTAAGATCCAACATCTGTCGAAGAGGTGGAAATTTTTTCAAACTGGGAGTTTAGAGATAAAGGATGATTTCTGTAAGATTATGTTAGGGAGTGAGTTTGCTAGTGGGGAGTGACGACGCCTGTGTCCTCTCCTCCCCCTATCGAATCCTATCCCTGTATGTCTTACGGCTGTATGTTTCCTGTGCATATTCAATAAATTAACACGCTTACCTTTCAAAAATAATAATAATAATACAAAAGAGGGATGTTATCAAGAGAAATTGGATAAGAGAATTTGGACAAGAGAATTTGGATAAGAGAATTTGGACAAGAGAAATTGGATAAGGGATGAGATTTTGAGGAATAAGAGAGGAGGTGTGGGGTAAAAGGATCATAAGGTGCCTCCTTAGATTCAATCTAAGGAGGCAACCCCATTTTCCCACATCTCCAACATTTGTTTTCAAATTTTTTTTATGAGTTTGTTGGTCACCTCATGGATGATCAACATACCAAATTTCATGAGATTCCAATACTTTTTGAGTACTCATATACCCCTTGCAGCTTCATGGGTTTTTCAACACGATTTCAGACCGTTGAAGTTGTAAGGGGTAGATGGTAGCTCAAAAAGTATTGGAATACCTTGAAATTTGGTATGTTAATCATCCATGATCTGAACAACAATTCCATGAAAAAAGTTCATAAAAAATTGTGGAAAATATGGGGAAATGGGGGCGCCTCCTTAGATTTAATCTAAGGAGGCACATTAGACCTCTTTTCCCCATACATACATACATACATACATACATATATATATATATGAGTTTAATTGAGTGGTGCTGTCAGCTATGGAATTTCCAGTGCTGGAAGGGCTTTTTTGAGAAAAAAAAACCACGCTCTGGAAAAACACGGTATGCTTTTTTTGCATTTTTTGCGTTTTGCCTCTTCTGCCCCCGCGTCAGATCCGACTTGATTTGGGCTCACGAGAAACTTCTGCTCGCAACGAGAAATAAAAAAACAACAGAGCTTCAATTTTACGACTTGGCCTCTAAAAAATCAACGGAGCTTCCATCTAAATCTAGGGGCCTGTCACGCCCCGCTTCCCTAATATGGAAGGCGGGACGTGAGGAGGTCCGCTCAGACGTGGAGCTGTGAAGCTGCACGTCTAATAAGCGTCAGAAAAGAATTCAAATGATAGCAGGTCATTTGCATTGTGACGTAACAACAACAATAATAACATAGCAGATAAAGAAAACATCCACCAGCTCCAAAAACATCCAACAATTTATTCAACATCGCAGAAAGTCACAAAAGTATAAGTCTGAACCAAAAGGCCTAAAACATGGCCGAAACGAAAGTAAAGAAAGTCAGGTGCTACGCATCGGAAATTAACTGCAACTAATAAAAGAAGTAACAACTAAAATTCAAATGATAGCAGGTTTCCCAAGTACATGAGCTCGCTTCTGGATCACGAGCCAGGAAGTGTTTTTGGCATAGGGTTATGCCCGCAAAAGCAGGTGCCTAGCCTCAATCATTAAAAATAGGTGTAGTGTGTGCTACTCAATCACGATGAACATTAGATGCATGCAATGACATGGCAATGAACAGATAATTTGCGTACCGTTAATTGAAATTAAACATGGCATGGTAGTATGAATGCAAGCAAGATTAAAGTGTCGGATCTAGCTTCGATGTCAAGCTAGATCTAAAAGTGTCGTCTAGGCAGCTATCATTTCACTGCCTAGTCTCTTTTAGGCTACTATTCAAATGGCCTAAGACATGGCCTAAACAGAAAGCTGGCAAGTATCACTTGCCTGTTTCCGGTGATGTCGGTTGTCGGGGGTTCGTCTGGGAAGCGCGGACGGTACGGAATGACTGGTTCTCTGTTTTGATTAAACACATGGTTGAATCAAATTCGTCCCAAAATAATAAAAAGTAATTCATTTTCTTTATTTAGGTTTTCTACCCTAGAGTGACATCCCTATCATATAAATAAACTAACTCTCATATACTTACGGCTAGTAGAATTATTTGCCATATGCTAACAGTCACTTACATGAAACTATATATGTTTGTAAGAACAGTGGCTAACATGCTACCAACTTAAACAAAGTGTATGAACCGATCTCATTAATAACCATCTAGTTAAGTTAGGCTAGGGTACGCTTGTGTATTCTGACATATAAGGGTACCAACATACTGGTCCAAGGGAATACATCAACAGAACTAACTAAAATGTGTGAATGCATCTATCTTTAAGCCAATATTGCATGCATAAAAGGTTACTGTATTTTTATATACGTGTATGTAAACCCATAATACACTGATGTATGCATGGAAGCATGCATTGAAATTCACGTACCCACAAAATACCCCTTGTTCCCTGGGTTAGGCCCTAGTGCTGACAACAAACTATTAATAACATTTAAATTTAGCATGTGCAATGAACCTATGCATTCACCAAAATAATATGCTAAACCTATTCACAGAATAGGATAATACTACACACAGGATTTATAACAGACCCATGAATAATAAACTATCTACTCCAAAAACTATGCACTCATCTTGATATTAAAACCTAACAGCAACTAACCATTAACCCATCTACTAACAGTACATCAACAAAAACCAAGCTAACATTAAATCTGCTATTCGAAGGCGCAGAGGGGCTGACGTGCTTTGCTGAGACGCGAAGGTGATCACCGTGCGTCGAGGCCACGCGAGGGGGCGTTGCCGAGGGCCTAAAGAAGTCGCTGCGACGAGGAGGAAATGCTGCTGCTGCGAAGAACGGCGAAGAACAGTGGCCTGCGGTGCTGTTTCAGGCGGCCTCCGGTGAAATAGCGGCGGGGGAGGTCGACTGATTGGGCGGCACTGACGTGCGACGCCGCTGCCCGACGCTGCGTGCTGCTGCGAGAGCAGCAGCTGATGGCTGATGCTGCGGCGACTGGAGGAGGAACCCGGCGGCACTACAGGCAGATCGGCGGCGGGGTCGCCTGGGTTCAGTCAGGGGAAGGTCCGGCGAGGGTTAAGGCCGCCGTGCGAGGGTTCTGGTCTGAGAAAAATAGGGTTGGCTCGAAGAAAGTTGCGGCGGCTGAGAAGTTTGCGTGATAACAAAAACTTAGGGCTCCTCGGTTTAAAAATGAGATGTAAATGCTATATAGAGTTTTCTAAGGGGTACACTTAAGGGGTATAGAGAGGGGTGGACTTAAGGGAAGTGTAGGATTTGAGTGGTGAATAGAAGATCAGAGATTTGCTCTCATATCGTTGGGATTTGATCCCCATGCTATACAACTAGGGATTGGGGTAGACTTAGGGGTAGAGGGAGAGAGTGTGTAAGGAAGCTGGGTGCAGTTATGGGAAAAGGAGGGTGAGCCTAGTTCGAAGAATTAATCTTGCTAAACTTAGGCTAAATCCTTTATTAATGATGAAATTTGTGCACAAGTGGGTCAAACGATACCTGATAATTATGAGAAAAATACCGGGGCTACCGGGACGACGAGAGAAAGAAAACTAAGAAGACGGATCACAATTTTGACGACGAGAAATGAAACTAAATATAAAAAGGCCTCACGACAAAAGTGAAAATCGTGACGTCTCTTCAAATAAGGTCAAATCGTGGAGAACGACCCATGAAATGACGTTCCAAATTAGTGCTACAAATTAATACTCTCCGAGAGGGTCACAACGACACATCACACCATAGTGTTCAAATACAACGAAGTCTAAAATAAATACGTGCACGGTCAAATGCACGTGCACGAAGAAGGTACGATCGAAAATCGACCGTTACATCCTCCCCACCTTATGAATGATTCCACCCTCGGAATCAACATCAACTACTACTCGGAAACATGTGTGGGAATCGCTCTCTCATGTCATCCTCACGCTCCCAGGTGGACTCCCCAGGTGAACCATGACGCCATTGCACTCTAACCAAGTCGACGGTTTTATTCCTCAGCTGCTTCTGTCGTCGATCCAGAATCACAACTGGCTGCTGGTCATAAGTAAGATCCGGTCGAACCGTGATCTCCGAGAAATCCATAGCATGGGACGGATCACTGACGTATCGACGTATCTGAGATACGTGAAATACATCGTGAACTCCCTCCAGTGACGGCGGCAACGCCAAGCGATACGCCACCGCTCCAACTCTCTCCAGGACGTCAAACGGCCCAATGTACCTCGGTCTCAGCTTGCCTCTCTTTCCAAATCGGATGACTCCTCGATTCGAAGAGATCTTCAGAAAGACGTGATCTCCTGGCTGAAACTCCAAGGGCCTCCGTTTAGCATCTGTCCAATGCTTGAAACGGTCCTGCACGATCCTCAGCTTCTCCCGGATGTTTCTCACAACATCCACTAGCTCCACGATCATCTCTGGTCCTAACAACTCCATGTCTCCAATGTCATCCCAGCTCAGTGGCGATCGACATTTCTTCCCGTATAGCGCGACGAATGGCGACATGCCAATACTCGCCTGGTAGCTGTTATTGTAGGCAAACTCCACATGATGGAGAAGATCCTCCCAAGATTTTTGAAGTCCAACATACACGCTCTCAGCATGTCCTCCAAAATCTGAATCGTCCTCTCTGATTGGCCATCCGTCTGTGGGTGGTACGCAGTACTGAAACTCAGACTCGTACCCAGGATCTTCTGCAGACTATGCCAGAACTGAGATGTGAATCTTGTGTCTCTGTCCGACACGATACTCACGGGGATTCCGTGAAGTCACACGATCTCCTGCACGATTCACGTTACATCTCTATCTAAACTAGTGAAAGGAAACAAAAACGGAGAGCAAAGGAATTTACCTCCATATATCTCCTCGCTAGCGTCTCAGTGGATTGTCCTACTCGGAAGGGAATAAAGTGCGTGGATTTGGTCAATCGGTCCACGATCACCCAAATCGTGTCATTCTGCTTCGGACTCCAAGGTAGTCCTGTCACGAAATCCATAGTGATGTGTTGCCACTTCCACTCCGGAATTGGAAGCGGCTGTAGCAACCCTGCTGTACGCTGATGCTTCGCCTTTACCTGCTGGCATACCAAACATTTGGCTACGCTCCGAGCCACACTCTGCTTCATACCATGCCACCAATAGTTCAGACGAAGATCCTTGTACATCTTGGTACCTCCAGGATGTACAGAGTACGGCGAACTGTGTGCCTCGACCAATAACTTCTCTCTAATATCTCCAGCTGGCACACACAACCTGGCTCCAAATCTCAATGAACCATCTCCATGAATCAAGAAGTCAGTCCGCAAACCGGCTTCTACATGCTCCCGAATCTTCACCAACTTCGGATCTCCGGCATGACCTGCCTTGATCCAATCCACAATCATCGACTGTATCTGCATACACATCAACGAAGAAGCCTCTCCAGGAAGAACAATCTCAATACCAGACTCGCAAAAATCCTGCTGTAGCCTCCACTGCGAAGTCAACATCATCACCGCTGGAAGTCTACTCAGCGCATCTGGAACCACATTCACCTTGCCAGGCTGATACTGCAAATCAATCTCATAATCGGTCATGAGTTCCAACCATCGACGCTGTCACATGTTGAGCTCCTTCTGCGTAAAGATATACTTCAAGCTTTTGTGATCGGTGAAGATCTTCACCTTCTCACTGAGCAAGAAGTGCCTCTAAATCTTGAGCGCAAATACGACTGCAGCCAATTCCAAGTCGTGCGTCTGGTAATTCTTCTCATGAGCCTTAAGCTGACGAGAAGCATACGCAACCACGTGCCCATGCTGATGCAAAACACATCCGAGAACTTTGCCAGAAGCATCGCAAAAGATCTCAAATCCACCACTCCGATCTGGTACATCAAGAACAGGGACAGTCGTCAACCTCTCCTTCAGAACAGAAAAGGCCTTCTCACAAACATCGGACCAAACGAATGGTATATCCTTCCTCGTCAGGCTGGTCATCGGCTCTGCAATATGGGAGAAATCCTTGATAAAGCGCCGATAATAACCTGCAAGCCCAAGAAACTCCTGATCTCAGATGCTGACTGTGGAACCGGCCACTCTCTGATAGCCTTGATCTTCTCCGGATCCACGGATATGCCATCTCCCGAGACCACGTGCCCAAGAAAAGCCACTCTATCCAGCCAGAACTCGAACTTGGAATACTTCGCATACAAGCGATGCTTCCCCAAAATCTCCAGAACAGTCCTCAAGTGCTCAGCGTGCTCCTCCCCTGACTTCGAATAGATCAAGATGTCATCAATCCATGAAAATGGATACTTGTTCTTGATAGTGACAACATTCAACTCTCTGTAGTCCACGCACATCCGACGCGAACCATCCTTCTTCTTCACCAATAGAACAGGTGCTCCCCACGGAGACACACTCGGATTGATGTAACCCTTCTGCAGAAGTTCATCCAACTGTTTACGTAACTCCTCCAACTCTGCCAGAGCCATACGATATAGTGCTTTCGAAATAGGCTGCGCTCCCGGAATAAGATCAATCGAAAACTCAAGAGCTCGATCGGGCGGCATTCCTGAAATCTCCTCGGGGAAGACATCATCGAAATCTCTCACCACAGCTGGTCTAGTCACCTCCATCTGTATAGCTACAAACTCTACCACTAGATTAGCCCGAAATTGGACAGGTCCAAGCGAACTGCTCCCACTGCTGAACTCGAAAGTCGGATATCCAGGAATCTCGAACACCACCTTTTTCCGTTGACAATCGATCGTAGCGAAGAAGCAGCTAAGCCAATCCATCCCAAGAACTGCATCATAGTTGGTAATGTCGTGGACGATAAAATCGGCGAAAAGCTCGAGTCCACAGACTTCATGACTCTAAATTCAAAACCACACATGCACCTATTTCACCCGATCGAGGAACAAGCCGGTGAGTGCTACACAAGAAGGATGTTTGATATTTTTCAACGTCAATTGAAAAAATGTGGAAGCCTTTTTCAAGAGGAATTGAGACAGCCAGGAAATATTATATTGTATAAGGTTGGCAAGCGTTCAGTTGAGCAAACGAAGTGGAGATCAGTGACATACGATCCCAATGACCAAGCTTCATTTACTTGCAGTTGTAAAAAGTTTGAGACAAGTGGGATATTATGCAAGTATATATTGCATATCATGCAACATCTTCAGGTTGAGATCATACCTACTTATTACATTCTACATCGATGGACCATTCATGCACGACATCGTGAAATAGGAGTTGATAACATCACATTGGGAAGTAATAATAAAGAGCGAGTTAATTTGTTGCAAACGATGGCCTTAAGAGCAAAGTGTAATAATGCACTTGAAAAGGCATTAAAGTCGACCGCTCGGATGAGACGGTTGGATGTTGTGTTAGAGGAATATTTAAAGGAAGATGAGGATGAAATGGACCCAATTAGAGTCCAAGGAATGGAAGCGACCACTCAAGCTACCACTCAAGTAGGAAGCTCCCATATGGTTGACCATATTCCATAGATTTCTATCCGTGACCCAGAAGGACCTGCGAGGACAAAAGGCCGGCCACGGGGTGCAAGTAGATTCAAATCAAGTATGGAGGAAGCTCAGGAGAAAATGGATAGACAAAAGCGCATGTGTGGAAGATGCAGACAACTTGGGCATTACAGATCAACATGCACAAATCCACTGTCAACTATTACAACAAACATTGAGGTATATCAAATGTTTGTGTTACAATCACGCTTTCATATGTTTAATTCAATATGGCTAAGAATTCAATTTTCTAATTTTTCAGAGAAGTTAATGATCCAACTGAAATCTGAGCGCACAGGATAGCTGCAGACAATGACTTTGGTTCTTTTTTGGTCTATGAGATTTGGATTTTATGTTTGTGTGCAAGACTTTTATGTCTATATGGCATTTTCGTGTTGTGATTTTGGTGCATGTGTCAGCTTCATTTTGGATCATAGCATTAAGATTTACTGATTAAAGATTTTCCTTCAGTTTTTGCATTGTGCATTCTAATTCTTTTCCTTCAGTTTTTGCGATGCCTAATCTAAAACATGGACCATCAATACTGTTTAGTTGCCTTGGAATACCTTTTTAAATATTGGAGTGTAAACCTTGCATAGAACTTTGTAGATATTGTTCTATTTGGCTGGAAATATTCAATGAGTTTTTCCCTTGGAATTGTTGACAATGACAAAACGATTTCTCATTTGTACCTTATATGCTTGGTTTATTTGGTGATAAGTAGATGGGTTTTAAAATAAAGATGATGTGTACGAGACACTCAATATGGAAAAAATATTCCATGTGTAATGGATGGCAGGACAAGATTGGATATATTCACTTCCCAACATCAATATATGAGTTACTGAGATCTGTCATTTGTAGCTTTACCTTCACTTTGTCAACAAGATACCAGGCTCTATTATTGAGAAAGAGTGAATGAAGACAGTTGTAGGCATAAAGATTCAACCAATGTAGCATGGACACAGACATGACACACAAACACACAACAAATTCTTTAAAATTACTAAAACACACATCATGTCTGATATGCCTTCTCAACAGAAGTAAGAATGCAACATGGGATAGAATGGAGGCAGAGATATCGCTCCTCTGCCAAAGATTATCTGACATTTCTCTCATGGTAGCTATAGCAACAAGTCCACTTCATTGTTTAGCCTCTTGTTTAGGTGGATATTACGTCAAATTTAATAAGTACTTCATGTTTTTCAGTGATTTTTTATGAAAAAATTAGATTCGATGACCAAATTTTCATATCTAGGCATTAGACCAAGAATGCCTTAATGCAGGTCTCAAATCCAAGTCATATCCCACCGCATGGAGATAACAGAAACTTTTGAAGGTTTACACTCCAATATTTAAAACCTAGAACATCAATACTGTGTCTAGGATGCATCATTTTCTTGTTTTTAAATAAATTTTTAGCAATCAGTTTTTACTTCAGGAATTGGTCAAAGCTAAGATTCTTCCCACAGGTCTCTACTTCAGGAATCAATTTTTAGCAATCAGTTTCCTCTGCGTGTACATGTGGACAAAACTATTGATATCTTTCATGGAAATTTGATATTTTCCATGTTCTAACAGATTCGCCAATACATTTTAAAATGATGTGAAGAAACTGTACTCTTGCTTTGTCTTGTGCTATGGAACTAATTTGATTGTATGCAGGTTTTTGTATGCAGGTTTTTGAAGCTGGAAGCTGGAAGAGCAAGCTGTGTGTTACAAATGCAAATGTTGGGAGTGATATAAAGCAAGCTGCTATGTGTTGAAGCTGGAAGCACTGTTCGTGTAGATAACAAAGTTTGAATGGAAGCTGGAAGGAAACTAGTAAGCTGGAAGCAAACTTGAATGGAAGCACTGCTGTGTGTTGAAGCTGAAATGTCAAACTGGCATGAATATGAACATTGTATAGCTGAAATCTCAAACTTGTAATTTCTTGTATAATGGACTATTGTATTGCAGAGGATAGTCATGAACTGATAGTGGGTATTCATGAATACTGGATATTCATGGACTTGTATTTGATGTAGGAATGTAGGAACTGAATACGCTACAGAGAGATGACTATTTTTCCTGAATGTTTCCAGTTATTGCATGGTCAAATGTTTTGGTGGTTGTGCATGCTTGAGTTCCATTGTAAATGTTTCAAATATTTTCTGGGATGTATCTGTAATGAGTTCAAATTTTTCTGGGATGCTCAAATTTTTTCTGGGATGCTCAAATTTTTCTGGGATGTATCTGTAATGAGTTCAATTTTTCTAGGATGTATCTGTAATGAGTTCCCATGTGCTTTTGTGTACTTTTGGAGCTAGTGATTTCATTGTGCTCTGGCAGTTGTGCTAATACTATGTAGGAAAAAAATTAATACCTTCAGTTTCTTATGAGAACTGCTCCTGTTCTTTTCACTGTCTATACCTGAATGTGAGTCACATATTCCTCTTATCATTCAATCAAAGTGAAAAGATTATGATCTCATGGAAGATCATTTATAAAGTAAATCAGCTATAAAGTCGATCGGGCTAACAATTGTTACAGGTCAATGGACTGATAGTCGATCTCCTTTCTTCAACCACAACTTATTGATTCAAAAAGTACAGGTGAGATGAGACAACAAAATTGCATTATGGTGACTAATTAGAAGTCCAAAGAGTAAGCCGGATACATAACAGAGCATATAGATGGCATCCAAAAAGAGCCTAAATATCACAGTACGCATAGGAAAGATCAGACCTGGATTTGAATGTTTCCAAAAGAGCCTAAATAGCATCAAATCCTTCTCCTAAACTAAACAAATCATACTGGAAACTAAGATCTCGCATAGAGAAATAGATGATAACACAGAATTATAAACAATGGCAAAGTTAGAAAACATCCACAGCGGGCGCAAAATATAAAATAACTAAACATATACATGCATTTCATGACATTTTTCATTACATCATTAAACTCCAAGTTTGTATTATAATTACATATTTTTACTTTCCCCTCATACACATCACTAAAAAAGTGCATAATAAAAATCCAATCGACATTGCAGCTATTCCTATTGCAATTCCTATACAAATATCATTCTTCGCAGCTAACTTTGCTTTTGCTTCACGTCGTTCTATTTCATGTTCCAAGTGAATCGGCATCCCCTGAACTTGGTCAATAATATCATCTGCAAAATCTGTTTCCACCATTCTTGCGAAATCGCTTGCCCACATAAAGAATTTACATCCTCTTGGCCAGTTGGGGCAATTGAAGTATGAACGACCAGGATTTTTTTGGGAATGTGATATCTTCGCATATGTATCTAAGGGGCAATAACACTTTGGTCCATCACAACGTCGCCTACTACTACCTGCATGAGTATTCGACGTGAAACCAGTTTTCTGCCTCACACCTGCATTGCTTCCTCGAGAATATACCTGAACCAATTTGCCTGCATTATAGAACAAACTGATTACGCATTATCACACTATTTTTCAGATACAAAGATAACCTCATTCTCAATCATACATTGCATTTAAAACTTTGTTGTTAAACTGTAGAGATATGTTTCAAAAAAAATTAATTATGCATCAAAAAACCAGTGTAGATGCAACAGAAACATATATGAAGATGCAACAGAAACACATATGAGATGCAATCTTCTTTGCTCTTATTGAACTTTATAGAACTTTTGCATCTTATAAAAAATCCTACAAACTTCTTTGCTCTTTTGGAGTCCTCTATGTCTTCACCTTCTGCTTGTACAGAACCTTCACTGAGGGCAAATTATCATGCATTGTTTACAGAAGGCCAAGATATCAAAGAGGTGAGATTTCAACTAAATTTTTATATTTTAATTTACTAAATAATCCACTATAATACCACTGATAGAACTACTGTCAGCAAAATTTATAGCAGTTTGCAGATAAGATTAGCAAAATTTTTGGGTCTCTTGCTAAACTTAAATACCCGAAACAAAAAGCAAAATTTAACCAATTGAAGCTCAAAACCTAAAATTACAGACAAGATTAGAAAATGTAAAATTGCAGCTCAACCCCTAATAATTTCTGAAATAAAATGAAAAATGTCTGCCCTAAAATATAGAAGATCAAACCCAGCTCCGTGTGTTGAGGGCAGATCCGTGTGGTGAGGCGCTGCTTCAAATCAACTTTGCATCGTTTTAGGGCAGAAGGGGGGAGAAAGGGGAAGAAGAGGGGAGCGACACCTTTGAGACAGAATCGGAGAAGCCGCTCTCTCGTTTTAGGGCAGAAGAGGAGAGCCCTAGCTGACAGCAAGGACAAGCTTGAGGGGATTAAGGGAGGAGAGCACAAGGAGAAGCTTGAGTAAGGAGTGCCGTGGGCTGGAGTCTCTTCAATTTTTGGGTTTCAGATCGTGCTGACGAGGGGGAGCTGACGAGGGGGAGGGCTGTTGCCGCTGAAGCTTTTTTCTTCCTCATTTTTTTTCTCGTTTGCTCCGTGGAGTCACTTCGTTTTTGTGGCGAACAGCCGTCTCGCATGACCCCACATCAAGTCGGAACTGACTCGGGGGCAGAAGGGTGAAAACGGAAAAAAAGCAAAAAAGCGGGCAGAAAAATTTTTGTGCGGAAAAAAAACCCTGCAGCACGGGAAATTCCATAGCTGACAGCACCACTCCATTAAACTATATTTTTTTTGGAAAGTTAGCGTATGAGTTTTATTGAGTAGTATACAAAATACACTTGTCTTAGTGATGTTGGGTGTAGTCATGAGAGGGAGGACAGGGCACAGGCACCGTCACTCCCAACTCCGAGAACCCCCAAACCCCTAGGACAATAAAATACAGCAAAGAATGGCGAAAAAAGAATAAGTATTAGCCAAGATCTCTAAATTCCCACATCTCAAAGGCTTCAATTTCTTCATGAGTGGCTGGGTCCTGGCTATGTAGGGCAACTCTGATATCCGCTGCAATATCTTCAAAAACTGCAGTCTTACTTCTCACTTCATTGTCGAAAGCTCTTTTATTCCTCTCTCTCTCCATATGTGCCAGACTAGAGCAGCCAGACAAATTCTGGCCAATAAACTCAGACATCCCTTCGACCCAAATTTATCCAGGATTAGCTCTCCCACGGCCGAGAGAGAGATGGGGAAGGGGGGAGGCAATTTAAGCTTTAGCAAAGCACTGCTTAACAAATAACCCGTATAATTGCAGTCGAAGAATAAATGGTTGATATTTTCATCTTTGTTGTCTTCACACAATACGCATCTTGGAGAGGAAATCAATCCCCAACTGATGAGTTTGTCTCTAGTAAGCAGTTTACCTCTCAACGCTCTCAATAGAGCAAGCGACATCTTTGGGATGTGGTTTGGGTACCATACGAGTTTATGAAGAGGGAATGCCTGAGCTCTTGAGCGGATACCCACCCAGGCTTGCGCAAAGCTGAAAACATCACTTGGTACCCAACACCAACTATCTAACCCAGGGCGAAGGCTGATGTTTCTAAGCAGGTGGCGGACAGGATCCAGGGCCGGGTCGGAGCTCCAGCCACCCGACTCCCAGTAGTCGGAGACAAGATGGAGTTCGGCACCGGCAGGTAATGGGAATGAGTCGATGAGGGGACCGCCGACTGCCCAGTTGTCAACCCAAAAAAGAGTTGACTGCCCATTACGCACAAACCGCCTTATGAGGTGCTTTGAGATTTTGCGGCTGTTAAGCAGGCGCTTCCATGTGCCCGAATGGAGTGAGGTCGACTTAGCCGCAAAGAACGTCCGCTTCCTATCATACTTCGCACTCATCAGCATTGTCCAAAGATTTTCAGTAGTCAAATAACGCCAAGTCAGCTTCACGCCTGCTGCGACATTTAGTTCCTCCAGTAATCTAATACCCACGCCTCCCTCAGACTTCGGCATGCATATATCCTCCCATGCCCAAGCTTTGGAGTTCCCCAAAATAAAGCGTCTACATGCCGCGGTAATTATGCGCAGGACGCTTACCGGAATGTGGAATACCTGCATCCAGAATGCTACCATTCTGTAGACAACAGACCGCATAAGCTCAATACGCCCAGAAACAGACAATACAGTTGAGGCCCACCCAGTCATCCTTTTCTTGCATTTGTCCACAAGCCTCTTATAATTTGCCGTCGTAGGGTATTTGCGGGATAGCGGCATACCCAAATATGTGGTGATGGTAGAAGCTATTTTGATGCCCAATAAATCCGCCAGGCCATCCTTATTTTTTGCCCCTTACTGAACAATCCCGTACTCTTCTCCCAATTGACCTGGAGTCCAGTGTTGATTTCAAATTCATGGAGTAAAGACTTGATACCAAGGAAAGATTCTTTCTTAGCTCGGCAGAAAACAAGCAGGTCGTCAGCAAACAAGAGGTGAGAGATGGACCCCGATCTCCTCATGGGCTTGATCTTACCAGAAATAAGAGCTTTCTCTACAAGAATAGAAAAATTTTCCATAATAAGGACAAAAAGGTAAGGAGATAAAGGGTCACCTTGGCGCAGGCCCCTGTTGCTACCAAAAAATCCACAAGGGGTCCCATTGATCATGACCGAGAAAGTAGGGGTAGTGACACATTCTTTGATCCAAGAAATGAAGATGTCTGGGAAGCCAAGACGCTGCATGAAGAAGAATATAAACTCTCGATTGACGCTATCGAAAGCCTTTCGAAGATCCAAGTTCAAGCAAGCTCTTCCCCCCCATTGGATTATTGAAATCTTTGATCTGCTCGTGGGCGATTAGCGTGCAATCAGATAACAATCTTCCCTTTAGGAAGGCGGCCTGATTAGGAGAGATGATCTCATGGACAACCTCCTTGATCCTGTTGCAAAGAACTTTGCTAATGAATTTATAAAGGACATTACAGCAGGCAATGGGTCTGTAGTCCCCCATGCTCGTTGCATTGCCATTCTTGGGCACCAGAGTGAGGAAGGTATGGTTGATCTGCCGGAGGAGGGACCCTGATCTGAAAAAGGACTTAATTGCAATAGTAACAGCCTCACCCACAAGATTCCAATGCCGCTGGAAGAAAAATCCATTATATCCATCAGGCCCCGGGGCCTTATCAGGCCCAATCTGGAAGACAGCAGTCTTAATTTCTTCGGAAGAGACCCGCCTACTAAGCCAATCGGCAGCTTCCTTAGTCAAAATACGCATAGGCACAAGCCTGGCGAAGGTGGAAGAATAATAATCCTGATTATATAGCTCCTTATAGAACATAGGCGCCTCCTTCTTCAGATCATTACAGAGCTTATTTTGCATCCCATCGACACCCACCAGATGGTTAAGATTATTTCTACTAGCTCTTGATTTCATAGAGTTGAAAAAGAACTTGGTATTTCTGTCCCCCAAAGAGAGCCAATCCTGTCTACTTTTTTGTTTGAACATATCCTCTTCCAGTTTCAGAGCATTAGACAGCTCCTTAATGATGCGAGCTTCAGTTGCTTGGAGGGTGGTATTATAATGGATGGATGGGTCATTCCTAACCGCCTCCAGGTTGCTCCTGCATTTACTGACAACCTTGTCAGCCTGCTGGTGTATCGCCCAGCTTTTTAGATTTAATTTAAGATCCTTGAGCCTTTGAACTAGCCGAAACATGGGGGTTCCCTCTTTACTACCCGTCCAAGTAGTAGTGACAATATCTTGATAACCTGGGCATGCATACCAATAGTTAAAAAATTTGAATGGTTTGGGATCTGGGGGTACCTGATTGTGGAAGTAAACCACCATGGGCGAATGATCACTTGTGTATGCATCCAGGTAAACAAGGTACGATTCAGAGAGGTTGTTAATCCATTCAACATTCCCAAGAACACGATCAAGCCTTGCAGCAATACGATCACTACCCACTCTATGGTTACACCAGCTGAAGCTATTGCCCACACTTTTCAAATCCTGCAGTCTGCAATCAGTAGCGCAGTCACAAAAATCTCGCACCATACTATCTTCGAGCATACGGCCACCAATCTTGTCGCCAGTGTAAAGTACACTATTAAAGTCTCCTCCCACTATCCAGGGCAGCATACCAGTGTTGCAAGAGTCGGCCATGAGACATCTCCATAAATCCTTTTGTTCCGCAATAGAGTTAAACCCATATACTCCAGTGATGATACACGAGAATCCCCCCATATTCTTGCAAGCCACGGTAAGATGCTGGGGAGAAACAGAAATTGAATTGGTATTCCAGACCGCGGAGTCAAAGCACATAACTATACGACCCCATTTCACCAAGTCAAAGTTACTATAGGCCACCCAATCTTTAGGAATCACATTTTTCGCCAATTTAGAAGCAGGCTTCAGTTTGGTCTCAACCAAGACCATAGCTGAAGGTTTAATCTTCTTTATGTAAAACTGTAAATCCCTCCTCCGCACCAAATTATTGAAGCCCCTAGTATTCCAGAAGAATATAGTCATTGATCTGATTGGGGTTTACGGCCATGGCCACACTCCTGTAGCCTAGAACTTTTCCTACAACTGGATGAAGTTGATGTCTCCGTTCTTTTCCTTGCGGGCCTGGATGATTCCAAGATGCTTGCTTGCTCCGCAACCTCTTTCTCCCACTCTGGATTGTCAGTCGCAATTACTTCAGGGATGCGGTCAATGTCGCTTTCCATAGCATCTTCAAGAAGAGAAGGTAGGGCCCTATGCATAGATGTTGCAGCATTGCTCAATTCCCCCCTGTCATCACTTCGCCTGTACTTACCTTCACGCCATTGGGGAAGCCCTTAGTACTTGGAGTTTCATTTGCAATTACCGCATTAATGCTTGACATACCAATGGGGCAGCCCGTTAATGTAACAGGTACTGCACAGCCCTCAGGGTGCAGCTGCTGCTTGTCACCAACATCAGCTTCAGGATCTCCTGTACACTCCCGGGTGCTGGTAACATCTAAACGATCTTCATTGGAGCCCGTATTTGGACAATCTCCCGCCGTAGGCAAAGATTGAGGAGAAAGGGGCACTGGACCCTCCTCAGTAATAGCTTCACGATGGAGCAACTTATCATTCGGCATAGACTGAGGAGGAACGGCCAATGGACTTACCATATCATTCGGCATTTCCCCTGAGCTAGTTTTCGCACCTCCCCCTGTTAGAGGTTGTTGGATTGAAGGGCGCTCTTCAACAAAATGTGGGCACTGCTTTTCATTGTGTCCAAAGCACACACAAATTGGACATCGAGGGGGCTCTCCTTCTATTTTCACACCAATAGACAGGGATGGGCCATCTTCAGTTCCAACCAAAACCTCCTTTGGGATGGGCTTGTCCGCATTAATTTCTACAAGACAGCGGGCATAAGAGAGGCGCTCCTTCTTTGCAGTAAGCTTGTCTAGGCAAATTGGGGCTCCAATAACAGAGGCAATGCAATTTAGTATCTCCAGAGTCCACATTCCGAGGGGTACACCATGTAGCTGTACCCAAACTGGGACAGACGAAAGCATGTCTCGTTCCAACTTGAGTACAGAACTCCATCGCTGAAGGATAACGAGTCGCCCATCAAACATCCAAGGTCCACCGTGCAATATTCTTGCACATTCTGATTCATCTTCAAATTTGAAACAAAAAAATCCATTCTCACTGCTATAGATTTTCAATCCTTTCTTAACGTTACATAGTCTCTCCGCCCAAGCACACATCTGACCATAGAAGGGAGGATCACCCATCACATACCCAACGAGCGTGAATTTCCCTTGCTCCGCCCCTCTTGCCAGCGCAGATTTGTCAATCAACGTGAACACAGTGCCATCATCTTTGGAATGAGGCTTAACATACGACATACCCATGTCCAAATCATAGCTTCTGATGTTGGAGCACACAGAAGCCCAAGATTGCTTCACACCCGACGAGTCTACCTTGATATCGATTTTTGGTCTTGGTGGCAATTTGTCAAACACCCTACGCTCGCCACGGTTGTCAGGTCGCCTTGGATTTGGACGAACTGCGAAAGGACCACTTGGCCGATCAACATTAATCCCAGGAGCAGTTCTCGATCGCCGTTCATGTCCGCGGCCTCCCAACCTCAAGCTTTTGTTCCGCCGGTGAGAAACAATTTCCCAACCATCCCCAGCATCAGTCCTGCCTGGATCTCCCCCCCCATCACCAAAGGAAACCAGCTTCTTACCTTGATGATCTCCACCTCCCCGAGCCGTGGGGTTCTTGCTACAAGATGGATCCGACCGATTCGGATGAGCGCCGCCTGGATCTCCAATTTTCCCCCCTCCGTGAAAGTCGGGCATCTTTAACTATCGTATATATATCACTCCATTAAACTATATATATATATATATATATATATATAATACAAAAGAGGGATATTATCAAGAGAATTTGGATAAGAGAATTTGGATAAGAGAATTTGGACAAGAGAAATTGGATAAGGGATGAGATTTTGAGGGATAAGAGAGGAGGTGTGGAATTTTACACATACAACCCCGGTTTTTGCATTTTTACCCCTGGACACTTTCCACCCCCACACACCCACACTTTTTATTCTTCCCCCCTTTTCGACTATTTTTTCGGTTCATGTGCACGTGTGCACGGGTTATTTGCTAGTGTGTGTGTGTATGTGTGTGTGTGTGTGTGTGTGTGTGTGTGTGTGTGTGTATACACACTCTGATGGCTTTTCTGAATTGATGCGATTGACTGGAGCAGTCAGTATTTTTTTAACCAAGTCTATAATAAAGCGTAAAGTTTCAAGAGCATATATATTAGATGTGATCTTTATTATGTGCACATGAAATAAGTTCTTGTTTTGGCTGCATGTGAAACTTCAAGTAAGAAGCTTGATGCAGATATAGGAATAGACTGTGCGGATAGTTATGACTGAGTAGGTTATCATCAAGGCTCCTATAAACGAATCTTGATGTAACATATTCGTCATACAAACAAACACAAACCGATTCTGTATTAACTCATGGGTTGGTTATACTTAATAGTCAGACGTTCTAAATAAGATTTAGAAAGTCAAGTTGAAGTGGTATGACCAGATAATTCTCAAAGTCAATGGGAGCTAGCATGTTGCTTGGTCCATTTTGGGCTAAGTAAAGTTCCAAGTTATAGAACGTCTATATATGACATACAATCAAAAAGATTTTGTTTATGTCAGAGATATAGAATTTTTGATGTCATTAATGTGTTGGACAGAAATGACACAAGAATATTGGCATATGCTATGCTATGACTGACTAATATGAAATGATATATCGTTTACATAGTAGTATATGCTAATTGTTAGCTATACATAAGATGAAAAGTTACTGGATGAGATCCGAAGACGTTTTCGTAAAATTACCCCTATGTGATTTAGTGTGCATAGTTTAAAGGACTCTGTAATACTGCATAATAGATACGTTTTAGCAGATTCATTTTAAGCTCTGACATATGAATGTCCTTAGAGACTAATATGTTATAGCGGTATGAGATACCAAGATAAATAGCCTGAGTGCAAGTGGAATATGTAGGAAGATATGTGCCCTCAAGGCAATTTATCGAGATAATATCTTGTAAGATTTTAAATGGTACGAATTATCCTAGTATGAATAAAATGGTTTTAAATGCCTGGATAATTTCCTTATACTTAAAAGTAAGGTCTTACATGTATCTAGATGGAGATCTCGATTATGGGAAGTGAATGACATATATGAACTTAAGTCTTAAAGCGTTCATGGTCATATATGTGTCGAGAATTGGATATCGGCACATCGAACAGACCATTGTGTCTTTGTCTTCACCTGAATGGTGATGATGATCTCATAATCATTCGACTTGGCGAAGTCAGAGACAAGACACAGTTGCTCATTGGAGAATGAGTTCACTGAACGACCCAATAAAGAGTTATCAAATCGTTAACATTAACTAAACTGTCATTGATAACTCTCTAGTGATGATAGTCAAGTTGGTCCTTAAAACTTAAGGTCGTTGTACGAACCTATGCGTGAATGGTGTCACTTAGATATATGATCTAGCCTTGAGTCTTCACTCGTTGAAAGGTCTTAGGTTGGGTGACACTTGAAGCGTATGAGAAAAGTAGTGATCAAGAAAGGATTCGTCTGTTCCGTTCATGGAAAGTTAGTGTCACATGCTCAGTACGGTTCCTAGTGCTAAACCTCGACCGGGGTATGTTATAGGAAGTACAACATGTATATACCAAAGACCAGAGCATACTGACCAGTGCTAGCTAGTGGGGTTGATAGTTTACCATACCCTAGGCTATGCAGTGACATAGTTTTGATGAATGGACTAAAACTACGGTATTCATCACGGTCACAGTCAGAGTGATCCCGACGACACTTTTGTCAATGATTCAATCACATAATTATGATGCTGAAACAGGGACGACACCTGTTGCTCGTGGTCACTGTCGTTTAGGGGTTTCGAGCCCCAACCTGTAGTAGGGTCAGGCTGTAGGGTCTCACACCGAGTATGGTTTGCGTCTTAGTAATAGGAAGAATGTAGGAGGAGTGCACTCGGGTGCACGGGAATAATTTAGTCACAAAGATGATGTTGTGACATTAAGTCTTTATTAAATGGATATTAATAGTGTCGCAAAATGTTTGCGATCTAAGCATTAAAAGAATGCTATGGGGGATTATTGCATATGACGCAAAAGGGTTTAAAATAAATCGTAAAATATTTATGGAAATATTTTAAATAATAAAAGCATAGAAAAGGTTACATAGGTTTTTGGTATAGCCCCATTCGAAGCTTGTTTTTAAACGGATCTGAAATGGGCACAAACGGAGCTCAAATGCTTAAGATATGGCTCAGAAGGCCAGAACTGGGCTTTTGCCCAGTCTTGGCCTAGCCCGACCCAGCTGGGTTGGGTTAGCCCAGCCCATGCGGGTTGGGCTAGCCTGCCTAATTTGGGCGGGCGGGTCAAGCTCGCCCGCAGGCATGCGGGCCTGGGCCCACGTGAGTGCATAAGCGGGCCCCCACCATTCGGCTCAGGTGGGCAGGTGTAGCCCGCCCAACCGACCGCCCAGGCGGGCGGGTCTGGGTGCGCTAGAGCAGGTGTCCGACTTGCCCAGGTGGGCGGGCTGCCCTATTGGGCATGCCTAGACCCGCGGGTGGGACCCGCGGGTGGGACCCGCGGGTGGACCCAGTCTGCAAAAACTCTAATTCCCTAATGACGGCTGCGTTTTCAGCCAGTTTGTGGTTTTTGCCCGACTTTAAGCTATCGTTTGAGGGGTCAAACGAAGTCGGATTGGAGCGCCTTTTGTTTCTATGCATTCACTGTTCATAGCTCTTCGATTTGATAGGTTGTATCACTTGCGAAACTCAACAATGAGAGAGAAAAAATTAATTGAAATTTAGCCTTAGTGTAAGGCTAAACTAACTTAATTTTCTCCCCTAATTTTAATTAGTCCCACATTGCTCCTGAGACGAGCAAGGGGTCCGGCCTTCTATATAAATAGGGGCTGACACCCCTTGAAAAATCTATCCCAAGTCTCTGATTCGAGTAGCTCCAAAAAGTTTTGAGCACGCTCGAGCCGAGACTTAAATTATCTATCCTCCTTAATCTTTTGTTCCTCTGTTCGCATCCTAGCAAGACGACGAGAAGGTTTAGATTAGATCCATAATTTTTGACGTGGATCATACTCAAGTGAAACTTTCTTCAGCAAGTGATTGGCTCGGAGGCATGATGTTGGCTCACTTCAGGACGTCCAGTCTTGGAGGCGCAGAGTCGGCTCGTTGCGGGGGAATAAAGAAGGTTGCTTAAAACGACGCTTCATGTTCTGCGGAAGCGAAGTTCCATGCATGTTTTCTGTTTTTCCTTTGCTTTCATATATTATTGCAGTAGTTTAGATCTATCTTTCGGGCTGGTTATACCCACCCAAAGATAGTAGATTTCCTGGCTAGGGTTAATGATATCTTTATGTCTCATTAAATAGTTCAATGATTTATTCTGATGTCTGTTTTTCTGTTTCTATCGTCCGTCCGACGTAGGACGGGCATAGATTTATGCCATAAGGGTTCCTCTAAACCCTTCAAGCATATCCTTAACCTAGATGAAGTCAATATGTCATGCAAAATCTCTTTTTTAGCCTTCCATTGAGACCAAAATAATCAAAACCAGTTGGTGGATAAGAAATCTATGGACAGACTCAGGCACCATATCTAAATAAGAGGCACTCAGTACGCTGCCTGAGCATGAAGCATTCTACATCACGACTACTGGTGCTTAGAAGAGGAAGTGATAAAAGCTCTTTGCTGTCTAATAAGTTCAAATCACGGCTAAAAGGTAGACGTTATAGTTTACTAAAAACAAAGGTCACAACTACCTTCAAATAGAGGTGGCAAACGGGTCGGGTCGGGTATGGATCGGGTCGGATTTGACCCGACCCGGATAGGGGTAAACCCTAACCCAACCCGGATTGAAGTCGGGCTGGGTTCAGGTGACCCGGAAAATACCCAATCGGGTTCGGGTTCACCTATTGGGTTAAGATTTGAATTACATGCAACTGCTCCTTTTTGGATGTCCGGCTATTTATTAAGATCCAACGTCAATTTATTAAGTGTTGTATAATTGCCAACAGCTCATCACCATTTTATTAACGAAAGTAATAAAAGTAAGTAAAAACTTGTATGTAAAGGGAATTGAATCCAAGACATCTTAAAAAAGAGTACAACAATTCAAACCGTATAAGCACAACTCCACTTGCAATTGTGTGTTGAATTTATTATTTAAATTTAAATTTATATATATATATATAAAGTAACCCGGGTCGAATTCGGGTCATCCGGGTTGATAGGACAAACCCATATCCGACCCGGATTTTATTCGATTCGGGTCGGGTCAACCCGAATCCTACTTAACCTGGATTGACCCCAACACATACCCGGTTAAGGAGGCCAGGTTCAGATCGGGCTCACTTTGCCACCTGTTTCGGGGTGTTTTCTCACCCCAGTTTGGTAGTCTCGAGGGTCGGAGGTCGACGTGGTCGCGTGAGACACGTGCGTCCTCAGAGATCGGATAGCGACACGTTCGCTCGGTCAGGAATGCACAGATCTGTGCATCAGTATTCTGAAGAGTACCTTCAGGGGAACAACAGCCTCCTCAAGTGGAAAGACGAACAAGCTCAGGATCGAGATCGCTCGGCTCCGGTGGATGAAGCGCCGAATGGTAGCTTCGGTGGGGTGAAGTCTCCTTGACCTACACAAATGAGAAAGCTCGTCGAAGGGTCGGACCTTGGTTCCGACCAAGTCCTCTCCGATGCCTAAGTCAGACCTGATCTGAAGGGTGCTCGGTGGGATTGAGTACGGTTCGCAGGGAGACCGGTACACCAATCCTCAGGCCGAGCTGTGGATGAGAAATCTAATGTGGAAGACAAGGTAATAGGAGGAAGAATACCTCAGTGTAGAGTATGCATAATTTGTTTTTTCTTCGTCTTTCGATCTCTGGGTCTTTTATAGGAGTCTTTCTGGCCACATCCCCTTGATGTCCCTCCATCTTGCCCTAAGTACCCGCCGCTTTGATCATTCCTTGGTGGGCCATAAAGGTGGGCGTAATGGGGCTCTTGAATGGTGATGAAGGTGGGCGCAATTCGGAGGAGCGGTTACCTCAACCTACAAGGGCTAGCGGTTCCCTCCACGTCACTCTGGGGCCAGCATGACTCGAGGTGTTTGCGGGGCTTTTAGGCCGGGGGCCTAACCCCATCTAGACCCATGGGCTCGGATCATGGGCTTGCCCATTCCTTCTTAGCCTGTAACAGCCTGTTTTCATCAAGACAACCATTTACACATTTAACATATTTTCAAATTTCTTTTAAACTATTTTATAATGGTTCGCCAAGAGTTTTATGATTTCAAAATTTTCTTATTAAAAATATTTTGAAGTATCAGACTAGTTATGAAGTATTTTAGTAAGTTCGGATTTCATCAAATACCTCTAAATAATCTGGTAAAAATCCATTTTTCAATTATTACCGATTTGGCTTAATGAATTTATTTTCTATACAAATATCTTTAAAATGTTTACAAACTTCTATATTATCATTCTATGATCATTTAGGGCTCCCCATATTAATTTCGTAATTTTCTGAAGTCAAATCAATAGAAACCCCGCAAACCCGCTTCCTAAACGTTTTGGCCTAAAACCAGTATTTCCGTAGCCCAAACATCGAAACAGATCTCGTATTCGCGATCCTCGCGACGATACGAACCAGTGGATAAGTTTTTGTAATTTTTCGAACACGTTTACTAGTAGGGACAAAATCGTAATTTCATTACAAATTTTGCTATTACCGTCACTAATTACCTATTCTAATTACACCCCTAATTACCTATTCTAATCTTTTACGTAACTCGTTAGCAGCCCACGATGTTTTCGTTGGTTTCATTTCCACACTTTGTCAATTATGCTCAATAACCCCTACGTAAGGTTCTTCCCCCTAAACCTATTTCACCTACCCTCATTAATGTAGTAACTGTTAATCCATTTTTTTAGTTAATTACGTTTCAATAAAACCCACATCTTCTTCCCTATCGATTCACAGGCAACCCTGCTGTGTAACTCTCTCTCCTGCTCTCTCCTTCTTCTACCCGAGGCAGAACCCGTCCCCTTCAAACCCAAACCCATTCGCTCAGTCTCCCCTAACGCACACAACCCACGCTCAAGCCCATGCACGTTCATTTCACCCGCTCGAAGCAACTCAACCTATCTTCAAGCTCCGATCTCCCCTCCGACCAAAGCCTCCGACTTCTCTCTCTCCCCCCCAATTCTCTCTCTCTCTTCCCCCATCCGACGAAGGCCATGCCCCACCGACCGGCGCCCTCTCCCCTCAGCCTTTACAGCTGCCCACACCTCTGTGGGGTACACCCTCCGCCGACTCCTTCTTCAAGCACCCTCCCACGCTCGAAGCTCGCCGCCCAGCTTATGCCTTGACACCGCCGTCGGCGAGCTTTGTAGCTCGAGCACCCATCGTCGAATGCAGCAAATCCCCCGACGACGTCAGCCACCCACGCCGCACTTCGGAGACCCCCCTCCTCTCCTCGCCGTTCGAAGCAGCTCTGACCGCCCACCTGAGTCTCCCCTAGACCCAGACAGCCACTGAAGCCTCCGATCACCGTCCCCCTCTGGCTCTCCGACGTCCCCTCGCCTTCGCCACTGGGCTTCGTGTTGGAACCTGTCAAAACAGCGTTAGGATCGATAAATGAAGTTGAGACTTACGCTTGCGTATGCGGCACGGTAGTCTCGAAACTTCGCCTTCGGATTCGCCACGACGGATCGAGTCTTCTCACGAACGGAGTAAGGCTACTAAATCCACAATCTAAATCTCTACTGTTAGATTAAGAACTTGGATAAAGAGAGAGGAAGGATTTCAGCAGAGCTTCACTAGAATGAAATGCAAGGCAAGAATTCCATGCAAAAGTGTAAGGAAATGGCTAAGCCTTGGGTCTTATTTATAGCCCCCAAGGTAGTTATTTTAGGAGTAATTGTTCCTTTGGAATAATTTAACTAAAGTGTACCATCATACATGGTACAACATAAGCTTAAGTTGTACCATATGCATGGTACAACATAAGCTTAAGATATTCCCCCTTTATTAACCATATGTCGCATGCACTTATGCACATATAATGCGACTTTCCCACTCATCTAGAGATCCTCTCCGCAAGGGAACAGATTCCCTTTGCACACGACTTCGTGTACAAGACGTTCGAGGTCCGTATTCCCTCGTACATCCCCTACAAGGGTGTACAAACGTCATCCATATCCAACACTTCGTTGTAGCAGCAGCGCCAACCACACGGCAGTCTCCGACCACCGCGTCCCCGAGATCCGCCGCCACCACAGTCCATCGCCGCCGCCGTCGTGAACGTCGAAGCCCCTCCCCCGCTCTCCGTGCGTGGTCGGGAGAAGAATGAAGGTGAAGGGTTAATAACGTATTAATATATATTTACGAATCCATATAAATACGCGTATTTGCGTATTTTAAAAATTATTAAATAGGATTTATTGGTTTTAAATTGATAATAAATAATATAAGCATCAGAAAAATGTGAGACCAGCTCCAGAAAATCAGAAATGATATTTTGGATCCAATGGCACTGGTTTCATCTCGATCAGACGCTTAGTTTTTTTTCAGAATTAATTTTTAAGCCTAAAACTTAAATACGTTATTTTCGTTCGAAAATCCGTAAGTTCTCACCTTCACGTAAACTGATACGTGATAAAATTATATGTAGTAGTACT
The DNA here is from genome assembly GCA_030789695.1 of Scilla litardierei. Classification (NCBI taxonomy): domain Eukaryota; kingdom Viridiplantae; phylum Streptophyta; class Magnoliopsida; order Asparagales; family Asparagaceae; genus Scilla; species Scilla litardierei. The sequence continues at coordinate 89,598,044 of CM061136.1, forward strand.
CTTCAAGTCGGTCATTTTGACAGCTCACTTGAACTATTCCGATATGGATTGCACCCAGAAGAAATTATTGAATAAATACGTTACATAATTAAAATTAGTTTTAAATTGATTTTTGAGCTTTTAAAAATTATAAAAATTAACAGAGGCTTCCGAAAAATATTTCCTCCTACAGTAAAATTATGTTCATCATATCTAGCTTATATAAAAATTTAGAACGTTTTCCAACACCGTTTCAACCAGTTTTAAAAATCAAAGTGACCAATTAAATAAATAGAAAATAATGTACTCTTTAACTCGCTGTTTCTTGTGTTTGCAGGTATCAATTCTCGTGTACCAGCTTCCTTGGAAGCTCTAGCTCTAACATCATCTTTCTACGATGATATCGATAGTAAGTCACTCTAATTCTAGTTTTAGAAGTTAAGCAAGTGTACAGGCATGAACTCAGGATTTTATGAATAATCCCCGAACCAATATTGATCGAACTAAGAACTAGAAACCTAAGTAACTAGAGAGATAATCAACTTGGGTAAATTGTGTGCTGACAAAACTACCACCCTTAAACCAACAATTTTTGTGTTCCATGTTTGTTGGACTTGTCTTTATCCTCTAATTTCTTAGCATCCGTTTTGCTTTACTTTCTGGTTTTCAACAAATAAGTTTCTTTAACCTTTCGTCACATGTAAACTCATATTCACTCTGTCCACTTTGTTCTAATACTTATCATTTGAAAATGTTGCTTGAACCTCGTATACACTTGTTGCACGATTGTTCATAAACACGTCACCTGCTGGATGCCATTTATTACTCAATGAATGCTAATGAATTATCGTATGGAATGTCATGTGTGGAACATCTTGTGGAACTGGAATGTCATGTGTGGAACATCTTGTGGAACATCTTGTGGAACATCTTCTGAAATATCTTATGGAATATCTTGTGGAACATCTCTTGGAACATCATGTAAGGAACATGTACTAGATTCACATGACACATCACTGGGGTTTTTGGGGTAACTCATAGTTGAAAGAGTGCGGGAGTGACTGGAGTTCAATCTACATGTCTAGTTACTTGGGTTTTCGGCATCATGTCTAGCTTCCTGTGTTTCGGCAAACCAAAATATGCTGCCCGTGTCAGCATCCCGTCTAGCTGCATGTGTTTTCGGCATTCGTCTGGGTCACACCCAGTCAAGAGATGAACTCAATGGTCACATATTGTACTCTCCGACTTGAGTCATGTAGTTCTAGTATAGTTTGCACGATCACCTCTACTTTACGCATTACACGCACTTTACCTACTACACATGTGAAGTCACCAGTACTTTACTTCGCATGCTTAGCCTGCATTACTACCTTGTTGCCTGTTTATTAATGTTACTACACATGCATGTTTACTTTACTGTTGTTGTTACTTTACCTGCTTTATTACCATGTCATATATGCCTTGTCATCATTGTTGCTCTCATATTTTACTTATTGCACTTGCATATATGACTGATGTTCCTTTACTTTACGTACATAGTTAGTTCCATAGTCTGTTCTTTCCCATGCTTGTACACAGCTTTTACTACAATTACTAGAATTGTTGTGACTTACCTACGGTTCCATCTCCGTGGCACCGCAGACGACGTACATATGGAGGTAGATGCTCTTGAGCTGATAGCGCCAGAATTCGACCATGAAACCACAGCTTCCAGAGCTATTTTCAGTTGTGTACCTTCTTTCTTTCATGTACATTTGTTGGGACATCTTGTACAGTATGGGTTGTAATAATTGGACACTATTTGGGTATTTTTGTACATCTCTGCATCGTGGCTATTTTGGTTTCACTGGTAACCTGCAGGACCTGCACAAATATTGAATAAGTAACAGGCACCCGGAAGCGGGTCGGTACATAACCTATTTTGGGAGGGTCGTATCACCACCCCTACCTGCAAGTCATGATGTGTGTGCACTGCGCACTAGGCTAGGTGCACGATGTGTGCATGCTTAGGGATGGATGACATCTGCGTATGCCTTTGTCTACACACGACTGGCACGTATGACACGTGCACCACCAGACACAGATGGCACGTGTGTGCGTGATGTCCAATCACCACTTCCAAATGCATGATCTGAGCACCATGCCCAAAGGTGCCTTTTTCTAAACACGGTGTTTGAACGGCCCACCCGAGCGCCATTTTCATGCACCTCACTCGAGCGCCCTATACCAAGTGTCTCACATTTGAGCGCCATTTGTAAGTACCCAGTCCAAGTGTCTCATGCTTCCTTAGAAGACCATAAGGGAGAAATTGCACGGCAAAGCAAAATACCATCTCTCTCCAAAAATGAGGAATTTCAAAGCAAAAAAAAAAAAAAAATTCCAAGCTGGTATGCTAACTCACATATCTAAATAGTGCGAATGGATTTCTAGCTAAAATAGAATACATGCGACAATAATAACTTCACGACCAAAAGGATGTAAAAGATATTTTCCTACAATGACAAAAGCAGTCAAAAAAGCAAGTCGACATCGACGTGAATCCTAAGAAAAGGAGGCTCGAACAAGCGACCCTCATCAAGTCAAGAACATGTCCGACTCATCAAAAGTCGATTCAAGCCCACTAAGGAGGGGGACTAGTATTAGAATATACCACTAGGACCCAACTAAAGCACTTAAAGCACAAGTTGAGCTCAGAAAGATGAACGGCTCAGTTAGGGGCCACGAAGCAATTACACAAAATATATTTATTACATCGGGAGAAAACGATTAAGACACCCCTAACCTATCCGGCTATATACAGCTGCCAAAATAGAATGGGAGTTGACTTTCTTATTCTGAATGCTTGCTTATTTTAGACATTTCAGCTAACCTTGAGACGAGTCAGTAGGCTCTACCCCTTGATCGGCTTAGCTAACATTTTGATCTGTTGTGATGCGTACGTCGTGTGCAAAGGTCCATTCTAATCCACGCCCCGTAGTCCTTGGCTCGAGAACTGAATTCGTCATTCATCTGCTCCATTTCCACATTCAACATTAGTAGCTACTTATTATTTCCTGTTTTCTGGTTTTTTTTCTTTATTCTTCCCCTTTCTAAGGTAGCTGTTACATCATTGGGCCGGCTCCTATTAGCGCCACTGGGCCGGCACTAGTTGGCGTCGATGGGCCGGCCCCGTATACAAATATGCGAGGTATCATTAACATCCGATCGGGCTAAGCCCAACAAGGAAGACCGAGCGGCCTATCGGGCACGTCTAACCCACCAAGCTTACGCAGATACCGGGCCATTTACTCGGTCAAAGATAGCTCGAATCACGCCCACCAAGTCCCCACGTCCCTGAGGGAAAGTGGGGGGATGGACTCAATAACGACGTAGTGGTCACTCGCCCACTATGTCCGAGACGAAGGCAAACACGTGCCACGATCAGGATGAGACAGTTATTCCGCAACACGATCAAGGAGATGCTACTCCTATAAATGAGCCAAACCCCAGCAGTCAAAAGGGAACTACTGTTTAGGTACTCTGACAACACTTGTCTTTACTCCATACCACATATTTCATCCTCCTTAACTCAGTCGGCCAGCCTCACAGACGATCTCCTGCTTGATCGGTCTTGCTGCCCCGAGCCTTCCTTAAGTTTATTACTAACTTAAGCATCAGAGTGGATTTGGGTCGGGCCCAAATCTGACCCCCTTTACTGTTGCTTGTGGTGCTGATAACTCGGCAGGTGATCCACAACAAGCTTGGAGCTTCTCTGAGCTAGATCGGACGTCTTCTAAGTAGCTCAGCTGCCACCTCGCAGACTCGAGCTACCCAGCAAGAGAGCCTGATCACCCCAGCTGATGAAGGCACGCGTTGTCCACAAGCGTCCAAGTCTGCCTACTTATTGTTGACCGGAACCTTACCGTCAACAGTTGGCACCGTCTGTGGAAAAAAGAGTCTGCATTCCTGTCTCCACTAAGCAAATAGACCATGCCGACTCGTCCCATCGATCAAAACACAAACAGACTTGATCCCTTTATAGTGGACCCTTTGATTCCTCTAAATATCATTGTGTCAAACATGATATTTGGTGGACCCTCTCCCCTCGATTTCTCTGCCACACTGCAAAGCCACTGCGGCGAGCAAGTGATGATAGCAGACGTCGGGCGAAAGAGGCCAAGGATGTCAATTCCCCGGTTATCATTTTCAGATGAGGATCTAGAGTGTGTGGAGCTGCCGTATGACGACGTCGTCGTCATCAGCGCTCTCATCAACACAGTCGAGGTCCGTCGACTTCTTGTTGACACAGGAAGCTCATTTGACGTCCTTTTCTGGACCACACTCGAGAAGATGGGCCTGGCCTCATCTGAGATGAGGGAATGCCCCGGACCTCTTGTCGTCTTTACTGGCCATTCTGCTCCTGTTGCAGATATGTTTATTCTGCCGGTCACACTCGGCCAACCCCCCTCCCCCAATCAGGTGACCCAAATGACGTCATTCATGGTGGTCAAAATCAACTTGGCCTATAATGGGATTATAGGTCGGCCACTTCTCAACTCAGTAGAAGTGGTAGTTTTCAATTTTCACCAGATGGTCAAATTCCAAACCCCCGAAGGGGTCGGGCAGGTAAGAGGAAATCAACAACACGCCAGATCGTGCTACCTACTGTCCGCTGCGATCAGAAGGGCGGAACAAGCGTCCTCAGACTACCTCGTTGACGACACTAAGGATTTGGAGAACCAAAGACCAGCCCCAGTTAAGGAAACTGAGTCAATATCATTGCCTAACAGAGAGGGGAGAAACGTCACCATCGGGTCCCGACTTCTCCCCAACCTAAGAGAGCAGCTAATAGACTTATTAGGGGCAATGCGGACGTGTTTGCTGTAAGGATCGCCTTACCCTTGCAATACTAACAACACACACTAGAGAGGGGTGAATAGTGTAATGGCAATAAAATTTTCTAATTAAAATTTAACTTGCAAATGCGGAATTATAAATGCAAGAGGAATTAAAAGGCACAATCCAAACGCAAACACACAGTTTTACCCTGGTTCCCCAAACTTGGGTACATCCAGCCACACCAATATTCATTATATTCCCACACAGAGAAGTGAATACAAATCTCACAAGGAGATACCCCACAAAGAGGATTTATGCCCTACACAATGACCCAACCAATCCTACATGAGAATCAAGACTCCCACACAGAGAATCACTAACTCCCACTCATAGAATTAGGGTTAGCCCTACACTCGGACACTAAACTCCCACAAATAGAGGTACTCCCACAAAGAGAGTAATTCCCACAAAGAGAATATCCTAAGTCCCACAAAGAGACAACCTCCCACAAAGAGAGAAAGTTCTAATTCCCACAAAGAGAATTAGAGACTCAAATTACACCAAGTAAAGTAAATACTCTTACATGTGCCTTGAGATGCTTACTCATGAATGGATGCAAGGCATGGAAGAGGACCTCCAAGTGTTGAGATATGCTTGAAAGCACTTGGATGAATTCCCTTGAGCTGGACTTCAATGCATGAAGATGAATGAGAGCTCTTGAGAGGGAATTGAGGGAGTTTGAGAGTTGCTCATAGATCTCTTGAGATATTCAATAGCATCAAGAAGTATAAGAGATATCAGCACACTCATATATATAGGAACCCTATATCAACCCCCAAAACCCAAGAAAACAGCTAAAAAATCAATTCTGCAACGGCTAGAAACTGGACGAAAACGACAGGAACAGTCAACTGATGATCAAAAGACAGTCGACTGATCAACAGCTAGAAAATATCCAACGGCTATAATATGAGACATGACAGTCGACTGATGAAGTCGATACAGTCGACTGAGAACAGGACAGGCGCCTGTAATTCCTTCAGCATGCGACTGCTGCAGGGGATGGAATGAAACATAGAGCTGCACTCTTTCTCCAGTTAAGCATACAGGTGACTGATGTCAATAATACAGTCGACTGTCTATTAGCTAAGCGACTGTAAAACCTTAATCAGTCGTCTGCTGTATAAGATGGAGAAACAACAGAGAGATGCAGAGAATGCACTTACGCTATACAGGCGACTGGTGACCAATCTACAGGCGACTGTAATTATACAGGCGAGTGTAAGCTGACCAATAGTCGAATGTGCGTAAAGCTCAAGTTTGTGTCAATTGAAATGTTGACTTGAGCTGTGCATATCAGGCGACTGTAGAAGGATCTACTGGCGAGTCGACTGTGTTTCCTTCAGCAGGCGACTGATGGAAAGCCAGAGACTCCAAATGAGTCTTTGGACAGAGTGAACCTATTGGGTTGGATTCTATGATAATCCTAAGGCTCACTAAGATGGTTAGATGCATATGCATGAATGAGTAAACCATCTAACAAGGCATTACATTAATCCTAGACTCAAAAGAGAGAGAAAGCAATAAAGTAAATTACATGGATTACAATGCTATCCTTAGAGTCTAAGTCTTCAATCTTGATGCCTTGATTGCTCTCCATCATCTCCAAGCTTTGGCACTCCTTGAGTCCAAGCTTTGGCTCTTCTCCACTTGATGTCCATCCTTGCACCAAGTGATTAGTCTCCAAGAAAGATATTCTTGAAATAAAACTGAGAGACTAAAACATGAGAGTCATTAGCAACAACATAATGTCATGATCATCATCAAAATAAGATTGGTATGAAACACCAATACTCAACAATCTCCCCCTTTTTGATGATGACACACATTATGTAAAATACAAAGTATTAAAGCACAATGCTAATGAGCTCCCCCTACTTATATGCACCAAGTAAACAATGAGCTACATAATAGTAAATACTCATTCTACCAAATAAGATCATGGTGACATATAATAGGCATGGATTACATAAACCAATTATAAACCAATTGTAAAAGACAATTATCATGCAAACATGCAAGGTTTATCTAATCTCATATATCTCTCCACATAGATATATCTCTTCCCATATGCATATGAATATATCTCCCTATATATATTTACATAATGCATATATCTCTCCCCCTTGACATCGTCAAAAAGGTGGACATCAAAAATATCCCCCTTTGTCATCTTAACCAAGATGTGACAATATGCAAGAAAAGAAAGATATGTATGATACCAAATTGAAAATTTTAGTGGGTATCAATTCACTATCCCATGCTCCCCCTAGATCATAGAAATAGTAAACTTTTGACTTCTAGGATCTAATACCAATTATACAAATAATGGAGCCATGGGCCGGACATATATCAAAGTAATAGATATGGAAAAATCAAGCTTTAATGATACACAAAGAGTATTGCCAAAACAAATATAACATGAAGTATGTTGGCAATAAACAAGAGGTTTGGTTTGAGATCAAAAACAACCAAATGTGAATAATGATCTCAAATAACCTCCGAAATGAGAGTTAAAATATGTTTTAAAATACTTTAAACATATAACATATTAACTCCCCCATTGACATACACATGGATCAAAAATGCATGCATGTCAATAAACCCCAAGGTCCTCATTTTCATTAAAAAAAATAAGTTTGAAAATATTTTCAAAATCATGAAACACACACAAACAATAGGTATGCTAAAAATAAACATTCTAGCACAATACCCATGCAATATGCATATGTATGAGGAACCTAAACAGTAGGCAGCCAAACCCAAGAGGAGTTTGATTTCCTAATGTAATCACATGAGGTAATCACATCCCTAACTAGAGAGTTGATGTAGCTATCCCTCTCTTGCACACTAACCTTAGTGGGAATCCATAATCTCAAGGATTTCCTAGGCAAGGGTTTTGCCTTTGCAAGAGGGGTGGATGTGGCATGCATAGGTGTAGAAACGAATTTCTTGGCATGCAAAGAATGAGGATTTTGCTTCTTAGCAAAAAATGAAGATTTTTCATTCTTCCTCATAACCTCGTGATCTACATGCTTCTTGTTGATGTTGTTGTTGTACAAGAAAGTATGGTGATTCTTCTTAGGTGCTTTAGCAATATTTCTTGTATTTGCAACATAAGAGGAATTAGAGGTGGGTTTGGGTACCACATTTTGAATATAACTCAAACCTCCTCTATGATTTACCGGATGTTGTTTTTCCAACAAATCGTGGAGTGAATCCCTAGAATACACAAAGCTTATGAGCTTACGGGATTCATCTTCACATTTCAACGTAAGTTGTTGAATGTGAGACTCTAAGCTAAGGTTTTGAGCAACAATTTTTTCATTTGTAAGGCTCAATTCCTTAACTTGAGAGAGAAGTGTGTCTCTCTCACTAGTGTCATAAGCATGCCTTTCATCATAAATTACACTAGTAATATCTAGTTCATGCAATCTGCTCTTAGCAATCTTATATTTTGCTTTTAATCTATTGTAAGAGTTGATGCACTTACTAGCCTTCTCGAAGACGAAGTCGAAATTATTCTTGAGCTCCTCATATGAGATCTTTTCTTCCTCGATCTCAACCTCATCATCATCCTTGCTAGAGCTTGATGATGACTTCTCATCCATAGCCATGAGGCACGAATCCTCAGAGGAGTTGTAGGCGTCGAGCCAAGCATCCAACTCTTCTTCATTTAAACCGGAGGAGATTGGAGTAGGACCATCAATGGCTACAAAGCATGCGTGGGCATCCTCCTTTGCATCCTCTTCTTCGTTACTCGAAGTGTCCTCACTCGAATCATCAAAGGTCCCGACAAGTCCCTTCTTGTGATTTTTGGACTTGGACTTTCCTTTCCAATGCTTCTTTCCTTTACCCTTGTAAGTTTCTTTGTTGGGTTTGGAAGGGCATTCGGTGGACAAGTGACCTTTTCCACTGCAAGTGTAACAAGTAGGAACCTTGTTAGAATTGGAGGCAAACTTTGACAAAGACTTACCTTGCTTGCATTTGAGGAATGCTTTGAATTGCTCGGCAAGCTCCTCAATTTCTTCTCCACTTGCATCTTCTTGCTCATCTTCTTCACTAGGAGCTTCTCGATGGAATTTCCTCCTCCACTTGATTGGCTCCTCCTTGGCATGGAATGCAACCCCCTTTTGCTTCTCCGGCTTCTCGGGCTTCGATGGTTGAATCTCCTTCTTGTGTTGAAGCTTCACTTCATACGCCATGGATTACCAATGCACTCCTCAACGGTGTATTTGGACGTGTCATATGACTCCAAAATTCCGTTGGCCTTTGACTCCCAACGAGGTGTGAGAGCGTCAAGGATCTTCTCTACACGATCCTCTTAGGAAATCATCTTCCCGAGCCCCTCCAAGGCGTTCACGATATCAGTGAACCTTGTGAACATCTCTGAAATGCTTTCGCTTTCCTGCATCTTAAACATTTCATATTTAGATCTAAACACAGTTTGTTTAGATTTCTTTATCTTCATAGTCCCTTCATGACAAATCTCCAAGGTATGCCAAATATCGTTGGTCGTTTTGCACATGGAGATGCGGTTGAACTCATTTGCTGAGAGAGCGCAATGTAATGCGTTCATAGCCCTTGCATTGAACTTTATTGAGTCCTTCTCCGCCTTTGTCCTAGAAGCCACAGGAGTAGTGGGCTTCTCAAATGGCACCTCTGTAATGTCCCATAGGTCTTGACCCTCCATGTAGATCATCATTCTGATCTTCCAACTTGGTAGTTGGTTCCGTTGAAGAGCATGGGTCGAACGGTTGAATGACCTTCTTCATGAGACGCGGATGAGGCGTTAAATGCCATGGTTGCAGTATGCTATAACCTTGCTCTGATACCAATTGTAAGGATCGCCTTACCCTTGCAATACTAACAACACACACTAGAGGGGGGTGAATAGTGTAATGGCAATAAAATTGTCCAATTAAAATTTAACTTGCAAATGCAGAATTATAAATGCAAGAGGAATTAAAAGGCACAATCAATCCAAACAAAAACACACAGTTTTACCCTGGTTCCCCAAACTTGGATACATCCAGCCACACCAATATTCACTATATTCCCACACAGAGAAGTGAATACAAATCTCACAAGGAGATACCCCACAAAGAGGATTTATGCCCTACACAATGACCCAACCAATCCTACATGAGAATCAAGACTCCCACACAGAGAATCACTAACTCCCACTCATAGAATTAGGGTTAGCCCTACACTCGGACACTAAACTCCCACAAATAGAGGTACTCCCACAAAGAGAGTAATTCCCACAAAGAGAATATCCTAAGTCCCACAAAGAGACAACCTCCCACAAAGAGAGAAAGTTCTAATTCCCACAAAGAGAATTAGAGACTCAAATTACACCAAGTAAAGTAAATACTCTTACATGTGCCTTGAGATGCTTACTCATGAATGGATGCAAGGCATGGAAGAGGACCTCCAAGTGTTGAGATATGCTTGAAAGCACTTGGATGAATTCCCTTGAGCTGGACTTCAATGCATGAAGATGAATGAGAGCTCTTGAGAGGGAATTGAGGGAGTTTAAGAGTTGCTCATAGATCTCTTGAGATATTCAATAGCATCAAGAAGTATAAGAGATATCAGCACACTCATATATATAGGAACCCTATATCAAACCCCAAAACCCAAGAAAACAGCCAAAGAATCAATTCTGCAACGGCTAGAAACTGGGCGAAAACGACAGGAACAGTCGACTGATGATCAAAAGACAGTCGACTGCTCAACGGCTAGAAAATATCCAACAGCTATAATCTGAGCCAGGACAGTCGACTGATGAAGTCGATACAGTCGACTGAGAACAGGACAGGCGCCTGTAATTCCTTCAGCAGGCGACTGCTGCAGGGGATGGAATGAAACAGAGAGCTGCACTCTTTCTCGAGTTAAGCATACAGGCGACTGATGTCAATAATACAGTCGATTGTCTATTAGCCAGGTGACTGTAAAACCTTAATCAGTCGTCTGCTGTATAAGATGGAGAAACAACAGAGAGATGTAGAGAATGCACTTACGCTATACAGGCGACTGTTGACCAATCTACAGGCGACTATAATTATACAGGTGACTGTAAGCTGACCAATAGTCGACTGTGCGTAAAGCTCAAGTTTGAGTCAATTGAAATGTTGACTTGAGCTGTGCATATCAGGCGACTGTAGAAGGATCTACAGGCGACTGAAAATCACCCAGTCGACTGTGTTTCCTTCAGCAGGCGACTGATGGAAAGCCAAAGACTCCAAATGAGTCTTTGGACAGAGTGAACCTATTGGGTTGAATTCTATGATAATCCTAAGGCTCACTAAGATGGTTAGATGCATATGCATGAATGAGTAAACCATCTAACAAGGCATTACATTAATCCTAGACTCAAAAGAGAGAGAAAGCAATAAAGTAAATTACATGTATTACAATGCTTTCCTTAGAGTCTAAGTCTTCAATCTTGGTGCCTTGATTTCTCTCCATCATCTCCAAGTTTTGGCACTCCTTGAGTCCAAGCTTTGGCTCTTCTCCACTTGATGTCCATCCTTGCACCAAGTGATTAGTCTCCAAGAAAGATATTCTTGAAATAAAACTGAGAGACTAAAATATGAGAGTCATTAGCAACAATATTTTGTCGTGATCATCATCAAAATAAGATTGGTATGAAACACCAATACTCAACATTTGCTTGGTCACCCGACAACATGCCTGGAGCAGGGGTGGCAATTCGGGCCGGCCCGGTCTTATCGGGATGTGCCGGCCTGGTCCGTATTTCTTAAAGGACTGGGCCGGCCCGGCCCAATAAGACTTCGGGCCATTCCGGAGAGGCCCGGGCACGGTCCGATAAAAATTCAGGCCGTCCTGCCCAGTCCGATAGGGTTGAATGAATTATGTATTGTGACAATATTTTATCATATTTTTAAACACAAACATGTCTCATATGCTTAAAGATGCATCGAAATGGAGCACGAAAGAAGAGGATTAAGTGAGTTGCATAAGGTGATGTGTCCTACAATGTTTTCATTTATTTGGCAAGATAAAGTAGCATGTTTGGTGGTTCTTTGTCTCTTCTCGGAAACTGAGATCGACCCCCAAGATCCGAAGACATCAAAGTTGGCGTTGGCGGAAAGTTGTTAAAATTTATTATATTTGGACCTTGATATGCTAAGATTCAAGACATTGGACTCAACACCATAAATGAATGCACATTACTGAAATCCGCTTTAGATCAATGTGTGGTCAAATTAAAGTGGGGTGATTAAATGCTTTTCGTGCCATGCCGTGCCGCCCATGGGCTGAAAAGCTTGGCCCGGGTCTGGCCCAAAAATGAACCGGGCCGGGTCGGGCCGGTCCGATAAGGATTTCGGGCCAAAATTGTTGGCCCAAGCACGGTCTTATCGTGCAGTGCCCGTGCCGAGCTTCGTGCTAGGCCGAAAATTGCCACCCCTAGCCTGGAGTAGATCCTCGAGTCATCCCCCACAAGCTACATGTCGACTCAACCTTTCAGTCTGTGAAACAAAAGTAGAGGAACATCGGTGGTGATAAGATGAAGGTGGCCACCGAAGAGGCCGAATGGTTGCTAGATGCCGACCTCATTAGAGAAGTCCACTACCCTGAGTGGCTCTCTAATGTTGTTATGGTTAAGAAGGCCAACGGCAAGTGGAGAATATGTGTGGACTTCACTAACTTGAACAAGGCATGCCTGAAGAACAGCTACCCCCTGCCTCGGATTAACCATCTCGTGAACAACGCGTCCAGATATCAGCTCCTTAGTTTCATGGATACCTTCTCTGGGTACAACCAGATCCTGATGGCACCTGAGAACGAGGAAAGCACTTCCTTCATCACAGACCGAGGGATTTTCTGCTATAGAAAGATGTCATTTGGGTTAAAGAATGCCAGGACGACCTACCAGCAGATGGTCAACAAGGTCTTCAAAAGGCAAATTGGACGGAACCTTGAGGTCTATGTGGATGACATGCTAGTCAAATCAAAGAGCCTGGCTGACCACATCGCCGATCTCGTAGAAACCTTTGCAGAGATCTGGCGGTACCTGACGTCCCCTAGGTTTGAGCATACAAGTGTAATAAGATTGGGGATACCAGATTTAAATATTTATACCGCAAGCACACGGTGTTGGAGTGTGGCTTGGGGATCGAACACAGGGAGGCGTGTGTTGTGCTTGTGTTAAGGAGGAACTGGTTCACCCTACTGGTAGCTAGCTCGAACGATCGATGGTTGTCACAGAAAATAGATACGAAGGATAAACAATATAAAAGGAAACCTAGGACTTCGGTTTCCACCCTATCATGTGTTCTCACTATTACGACCGACGGATAGGAATACGATCGGAATTAGGGTTCAATGGTGAGACGTTGCCTCCAAGAGTGATACCTGGCGTCCCATGGACCCGATATTCTGGTCGGTGCCTAGGATGATACGCTAGGACTACCCGGGTTCGGTCGGTGGGCATTCCCATGTCCATTAACACCGACCGACTCTGGGAGCACTAAGCTCACAACGATAACTCCCAACATCTCATCCTGCCGTTCCCACGCGCTAGGATTCAATGTCTACGCTAAGGGCGTGAGCTGTGGCTAGGGAGTCAACCGTCAAGTTTATTCCTCCTTGGCCCGACGGTCAAAGGCGGTCTTTTTCCTGCCAATGACAATGAAACACCCCGCGTAACCATCTAAATTCCTAATCCCTATCGAAATCCTATTCCTATAGTCGCTCTAGGGAGAACCCACGAAGAGGTTTCCACCAAAATCCCAGATTAGGGAACTACTCACAATTCATAGCTAAAATGCAATCTAAACAAAAATCAATGGTAGAAATCATGATCAGGCAATTGAAATAAGATACTAGCAATGGTATTAAGACAATATTAAAGTTTGGAGTCAATCAGAATACTTACAAAAACAGATAAAATTCCAGCCGTCGCAATACAAAAAAGACAGAAAAAATAACAGGATTCGTTTTCAGCAACCTTAGGTCAACTATTTATAGAAATCGATGTCATCCGATCAGTTGAAGCATCAACCGATCGGATGAGCTGATTGGCGCTTTCGCTAACGGCTTCAGAAGCTTCAACCGGGTGCTTAGGAGAGTGGGTGATGCCATCGGGTCGTCGATTTGAGAGATGCAGCATCAGGTGAACTGATCGGTTGAGTATTCAACCGATCGGTTGGAATTATCCCCAAAAAGACAGAGAACTCTGTCGATTTCACATGATCAGCGAACCGGTCGGTTGAGCTCTCCGGATCATCGTTTGGAAAATTCAGCTACAGATGAACCGATCGAGTGAGATGTCACCCGATCGGTTGGAATTCAGCTTCAAATGGCCGAGAGCTCTGTTGGATTCAATCGGTCGATGAACCGATCGGTTGAGCTGCTCTTCACTTCAGCCTTCGACCGGGTCAGATACGCGTGCATCAACCGATCAGGTGGCTGATCCACCCGATCGGTTGAGGGCTGAGATATAGCAATCTTCATCGTTTGACCCTTTGGATAGCGCGTGACTCCTCCTGTTGCTCTGGGGACTCTTGATATCTTCTTTATATGTCCTCAACATTGGCCATCTCCTGCATTTACACAAAAACACAAAGAAGTGAAAGAAAACTAAAAATCATAAGAAAGTGGGTACGGGACAACAGAAAACAACGGAAAATCGTAAAGAAGACGTGCGTGAATATTTAAAATATAAACGCACGTCAAAATCCCCCAAGCTGAACCCTTCCTCGTCCTCGAGGAAGACGAGTGAGAGTAATAGCACGGAGGGAAAAAATAGAGAGAGAGAACAGAAAGAGAAATCAAAACCCTAGATCGCCTGTCAGGGCCAACAAAATCAAACACGCCACGCTAAGCAAGCATACGACAAAACACAACGCTAACCCAAGGAATATGAGTCCAAACAAGTGTCATGGGCCCATGCGGTGAAGCGTGAGTGAGTGTGGTCGTGTGCTAGTAGACGGTGTTACTATCTACGATGTGCAATAAAGCTCCATATACACATACCCAAGGAATGACCCAAGTATCGATTCGATTCGAAATTACGGTGGATAAAAGCACAAGCATGCATGAGAAGAGCGTAAGAATAGAAATGTATCATGCGTCGGGGACTCCACAGCTAGGGACTAGAAAATCACCACACTATCACCTAGATAATAGCTAGAAAGTTCATATTCCAAGTTTTTTCGAAAACGACGGAGGTTGAGATGGTGTGGAGTAGAACACTCGGTGCAAACTCTCGCCTTCCCTTTATTCTCGGTAGGTAGGAAAATATTCACACTGGAATTTTTTTGGGTTTTGGGCATTTGTATTTTTTTTGGATTTTTGGCTATACATATTTTTTTCTTTCTTTTCTCTTTTCTTTTCTTTTTTTCTCTTTTCTTTTTTGGGTTTTTCTTTTCTCTCTTTTTTTTGAATTTTGGATTTTTGGATATATACATGTGTACTCTCCCAAGTGGGAGAACGGTACACAACGAGGGGATTTGCACCAAGTAAAATAAAAAAGAAATAGGATTCTAAACGCTTGGGCAAAGGAGATTTTTCTCGCTAATCAGAGCATAGGCTAAATGGGTTATTCTAGTCCTAATTGTGGAATCCCGACACATGCGAATTGAAGAATACGATATAAATATATTTATGCATATAGAAGCAGATAGGAGAAGCAAATACCGCATATTCAAATCGAAGCATGATAATCTAGGGGTCATCCCAGGACAGGTATATAAATCAAAATCACAAAGTAGAAGCACACTATAAGCTAGTCACGACACACGACTCACACAAAAGCAAAGTGGACCCATGATGCATGAAATGCAAGAGGACTTAGCTTCCTAGGGTTAGTGAATGTGATAATCATGGCTATGCTAGGTGTGTGTGTGTGTGTGATTCAGCGGTAATTCATCATATGGTGTCATCTCTAGGAGAGAGAGAGAGAACAAAAGATGAGAAGAAAAAATAAAAACACGATGAAAACGACTCAAAAACGAAGAAAAAGACACAACTGACGCACAAAGTGCGACGCCCCCAAGCTGAAATTTGCATTGCCCTCAATGCAATTATAGTGAATACGGGAGGGCAATGAAAATGGGGGGAATACACACCGACACAAAAAGAAAGGAAAACAAGGAAAACACACAAACGAATCTGAAAAATAAAGAAAAAGAAACACACAAAATAAGAGATAGAAAAGCACATCAGCACGACACATATAAACATGCACACCACGACGAAAAACACACGACAACACACAGAAATCGATTTTCGCCAAGCTAAACATGACAATGCTAGCAATATGATATGATCAATGGTGAGCAGAAATATGCTAGGGGGAAGATCGGAAAAGAAAAAGAAAGAAGTCAAAATGCAGGAGAGGAATTGTCCTCATCCTCCTCGGCAAAAGATGGAGGGGAGTGGGCGGGAGAGGTGATGGGTGTGCGGAGAAGTGGCGAGAGGGGTGGAGGGGGTGAATGGATGGGTGCGGTGGTAGTGATGATGGTGAGTGGAAGGGATATGGCGACCAATGCGGTGGAGGGTGGGTGAGATACGGCGATAGAAGTGGATGGTATGTGAAGTGATCTCGAACGTACCTACAATTTCTTACGGCACGAGTATGGGGAGACGGAAGTGGAGGGTGATGGATCTGTGGGGTCGACGGAAGTGGTCGTGAGTGGAGGTGTAGTGGCAGGAATGGAAATAGTGGTGGCGGGAGGGGAAGGTCACCTAGGGGGTGATGGATGTGGTGATGAATGTGGTGGGGGAGGTGAAGATCGTCGAGGAGGTGAAGGTGGTGGTGAGGTGGGAGGAGTGGGTGGAGGAGGACCGTAAATATGAGTGAGGTGGCGGAGTATGGTGGACACGTTCCTCTCTAGTGCGAGGAAACGTGGGTGCGAGAAGATAGAAGAGGATGGGTCCGAGGAGGTAGTGGTGGATGCGCCAGCACGAAGTGTAGCTAACTCAACCTCGAGACCGAGGCGAGCGGAGGTGGCTCGACGAACGGAAGAAGTAGTGGCTGGACGGGAAGTGTAAGTGGTGCCGACATCAGTGGTCATGCCGGCACTGGAGGCTAGGCCTAAGAGGGACTCAGTGAATGCCTCAGAAGTGATAGGGCCAGAAGCCTGGGTGGCACTACTAGGGCCAGCCCGGGGTCTTCTCGGGACGCAGGGATGTCCTGCTCGCCTAAGTGGGCGGCAGGGGGAGGCGATCTGGGTGCGCCCGGGATACGGAACTGAAGATGCAACCCCCTTAGAAACTCTGGGTCAGGAGGGAACGTCCAATCTGCCACATAAACGATAGACATACGACCAGGGTTGGGCAGAATGGTGTAAGGAGCAGGAGGATGACCGTAGTAGAAGGTAAAACAACCATCGGGTCGAGGCCTGATCATATGAGTGTGCCTCAGGACATCAAGATCTAGACGTGTAGGTCCTGCGGTAGAAGGCAAATCTCAGGAGATAGAGATATTGTACTGGGGATATGAAGCAATGATGGTAATGAGGCCCCCGCAACAATACTTGCCCTTGCCGGAGCGGCTAATCTCAAGTAACTTGTGAATAAGCCAAGTGCCAGCATGAATGGGAATGCGAGGGGCCTCGAAGGTGATCCTGTCATCATCGCGAATAAAATCAAAAGCCATATCCCACAGAATAAAAAGGTCAGGGATGGTCACGGTACCGGACTCATCCGTGGGGAAGAATGTGCTAGATATGATTCGGTGGGCCAGACGAAATACGGGGTGAATGATGGAGGAGGCTTTGGCCTTACCTCGAGGATAATGGTCGTGGAGGGTGAGGCAAAACCAAAATATATCGACGTCGAAGTCGCGGTGATATTCATAGGGACGGATAGCATCGCCGCCTAGAATGGGGAAACCGAAAATGTTATTGATCGTGTTCAGGTGGGTGCAAATAGTTTGCTTTCGGACGCGAAAAATGACGATCGATCCCGCCTCACATTTGAGGGAAGATAGGAATTCTAGTGTGAGGGTGGGGTAAGACACCGCGTGGGCGTTCAAGAAAGCTACCCAACCTACGTTAGCGAATAAAGTCTTGACCTCGGAGAAAACTCCGAGATCGATAAGAGTTTGGGCATGTGCAAACTTAGTGGATATGTGTGAACGTGCGTCGAGTCTGTTATAAAAATCTTTCTGGTCAAGACTCAAGAAACGGTAACCACGCGGTCCCATCATTGGGTCCACATGAGGGATAATTGGTTGGGGTGGGGGTTGTGTAGGCGGTGTAGGAGGAGGACGTGAACTAGGTGGACGTGTGGACTTCCGTCTCTTGTGAGACGGCTCCTCCTCATGCATGATGGCCTTACCCTTATCCTTGTCCTTGGCCATGGTAGTGTGTGATGCAAGTGTATGCAAGTCTATATAAGTGCACATGACCAAATGACAATCGAGCAAAAAAAATATATTACTAAGGCAAAATTAAAAATAGAGATCAAGAACAAATTTACCCAGTAGCGAAGTTAATCCTTGCTTGCAAAACACCCAATGCTGTGCAATTGATGGGAGTGTGAAGCTGCGGCCTGCTGACCCAACAGATTTTCGAAATGGGGAAGAACGGCTAGGGTTAGGGCGAAGATTAGGGTTTAATGTGGAAGAGAGAGTGGATTGATGGAGAGAGATGAAGGAGGATGTGGGGAGATCGGTTGAGAGGGAGTGGGGATCATTTGGGGGAAGTGGAAGGCCGGTTGAGAGTGGGAGAAATCGAAACGATGGGGGATGATTGAAGTCGGGTGAAAGAAAATGAATCGGTTCAGTCGGGGGTATTTATAAGGTTTTAGGCGAACCGATCGGGTGAGATCTCACCCGATCGGTTGGGTAAATTTTCGAAAAAAGTTGTTGGATGGTGGCTACAGGCGAACCGATCGGGTGAGTTTTCACCCGATCGGTTGGCCGCTTCACAATTTTCCCAAGAGTTCTGTGCACTTCACCCGGACAGCCACCCGGTCACAGCTCCAGATCAACCGATCGGTTGAATTAATCCCAAATTTTCCCGAGAGCTTTGATGTTCTTATACGATCTGCCACCCGGTCTCTGCTTGTCCCACCCGAGCGGTTCGCTGATGATCAGATACAGGCCATCTTCAGATACGTCCCACCCGATCGGTTGAGGGTTCAACCGTTCGGTTGGGGGCTTGTTTCCTGCAAAATTTCAAAAATAGTCTAAGTCTTTTGACGAAAGCTCACGTTGCTGAATTTATTCAACAAAATAAGAAAAATAACCCTAAAAATAAAGATGAAAGTTTAGAACATGGGTTGCCTCCCAAGAAGTGCTGTTGTTTAACGTCGTTTTCTCGACGCCCGGTAGATGATTTTCAAGGAGGACGTGGGTGATGCCCAATATTTGGCATCCCTTCAGATTTTGGAGTGGTAGCCCTTGGTGTTGACAATGGTGATAAGTAGACTTTCTCGACGATCCTCCCGTCGTTGATGTCCGGAGGCTTCTCCCTCACATTGGCGTCGACCGCCACTTTCCATAGGATCCGGATCTCATCAGCGGTGAGCCCCATGGGCTCTTTTCCTTTTCTCCTTATCGGATCAGCCTTCTGGAATCCGGAAGGGATCATCACGGAGGAAAACACTTCTCCGACAGCTTCTTCTTCTTCCACCCCAGCATGCTTCTCAAGGTCCCCCAAGCTGTCGGGGGGTTTCCTCGAGAGAATATCCCAGGCTCCAGCTTCTACAGCTCTTTCTTCTTCAATGTCCAACATATTGCAACCTGGTTCATCTGGAGGATGCTTCATAGATAGCCCCAAGTCAAATTCGACCTTCTGGTCGCCAACATTAAGGGATAGCTTCCCTTTCTTCACATCTATCAGCACGCCAGCGGTGGCCATGAAGGGCCTCCCGAGGATGATCGGCATATGATTGTCTTCCAGCATATCCATCATAACAAATTCTACCGGCATATGCACTTCGCTGACGTTTACAAGTAGGTCGTCCACGATCCCCACCGGATACTTGACTGATCGGTCTGCAAGTTGAAGGGTCATACTGGTGGGCTCATGGTCTCCCATTCCTATCCTCCTGTATAGTGACAGAGGCATCAGGCTGACGCTCGCTCCTAAATCGACGAGCACCCGGTTAATCTTCACTTCTCCAATCGAACAAGGGATAGAGAAGCTCCCCGGGTCTTTGAGTTTTGGTGGGTTCGCTCACTGAATCAGAGTGCTGCATTCCGCCATGAGAACGACCTTTTCCTTTCTGGAACCCCTTGTCACCAAGTCCTTCAAGAATTTCACATAGGAATGAATAATCTCTATGGCTTCAAGGAAAGGGATCTGCAAGCTCAAATCTTTGACCATAGCAAAGAACTTGCCATATTTTTCATCAATCTTTGCCTTGGCAAGTCGGTATGGTAAAGGCACAACGGGCTTAAAGACTCTTAAGTCCCCCTCTTCGTTCTTCTTCTTCTCTTCCTCAGACACTCCCTCCGGAGTCATAGCCTTTGATGACGAAGCTCCGTCGTCATTAGCTTTTTCAATTGGTCGCCCATCGACCAACGAAGCTTCAGGTTCCTCAGCGGGCACTCTATTTGGAAGCTGAGTGCCGCTTCTCAATACTATAGCAGACATGTTGGCATGGTCGTGCGTTAATGCCAACGTTTGATTCGGCCCCCTTGGGTTAACTTCCGGCTGTCCCGGCAATTGGTTCTGCGCCCTTTGAAGGTTCGCCACCTGCAACCCCAGCTGGGTTACTTGGTCGGTAAGGGCCTTCTGTCCCATTTCCAGCCACAAGTTGATCTTCTCCTGGTTCGTAATATACTGGGTCAAGAGGCTCTCGGTCGGGGAGATAACTCGCTGCTGGCCATATGGCTGCTGCTGCTGCTGCATGGGCTGCTGGTTCCTAGGGGGATACTGCTGGTACATTTGATGTGGCTGCTGCTGTGGCTGGTACTGCTGCTGCTATTGCCGAGACGGTTGATATACTTGTTACTGCGGTTGCTGGGGTTGCTGATATGGCACCATATAGCTCAGGTTGGGGTGGTTCCGGTTATTGGAAGAATAAGCCGGATTTGAGCTAGTCCTTGGTGGATTTGGCGCGTTACCCGTCGGGTTGAAGAAAAATCTGCTAGCTTGCTCCATCGGTGGTGAGATATCACCACCATCGAAGTCTCCCAGGACTTCCGCTTCCACCACTGCTACTTGTTGGGTGCTGGCACCACCAGCTCCTACCATGAGCGCCGAGATCTGAGTCGATAGCAAATCAAATTTGCTAGATAATTTGTCGACGTCCTCGACTCTATGAATGCCCCCAGATCTGGGTGTGGCACGCTCATCACACCACCACTCATTATTTGATGCCATGTTTTCCAAAATGTTACCGGCAGCTTCCTCGCTTCTAGACATAAAGGACCCCCCAGCCGCGGCATCCATCAAAGATTTCAGGTCATCCCTCAACCCATTGTAGAACAGATTTATGATCTGCCATTTTGGGAGCTCGTGGTGAGGGCACCTCTGCTGCATCTCCTTGAACCTCATCCAGGCTTCGTGCAGGGATTCGCGGCTGGCTTGGAAGAAGGAGGAGATCTCGATCCTCAGCTTCATTGTCTTTCTCGGGGAAAAGAACTTTGTCAAGAAAGCATTTGACAGCTTCTCCCAAGTAGTGAAGGTATTCAGGTCCTTTCCCCTAAGCCATTGCTTGGCTTTGTCACGCAGAGAGAAGGGGAATAGCTTGACCCGAATGGCTTCAGTCGTGACATCGTTGATCCTGAAGGTGTCACACTTCTCAAGGAAGGAGTCTAGATGCTCAATTGGGCTCTCCATGGGTGCCCCAGAAAATTGATCTTGCTGGATCCACGTCACTAATGACTGCTTTAGCTCGAAGCTCCAGGCAGTAATAGCCGGAGGCTGGATACTAGCTGTGGACCCGATGGAAGGCATCGAGTATTCCAGCAGGGACTTCTCCGGAGGGGTATTCTCTCCCATGGATGCAGACTCTTCTCTTCTTCTCTTCTCTGCATTCAGACGCCTCACGGTGGCTTTGATCTCTGGGTCTAAAGGAATCAAGTCGTCGAGACTCCTTGTATTCATGTGCATGTAAAAGCAACAAACACCCGTGAAGCAAGTATGGGATAGAAACAGATAAAAACAGAAAATAAAGAATAGAAAATAAAAATGAAAATGAAGAATGCGAAAATTATCGCGAGATGAGGATGTGAACTAGACTCAAGGGTTCACTGGGTCCTAAAATAAACAAGCACGTTGCCTCCCCGGTAACGGCGCTATAAAGCTTGACGTCCCCTAGTTTGAGCATACAAGTGCAATAAGATTGGGGATACCAGATTTAAATATTTATACCACAAGAGCACAGTGTTGTAGTGTGGCTTGGGGATCGAACACAGGGATGCGTGTGTTGTGCTTGTGTCAAGGAGGAACTGGTTCACCCTACGGGTAGCTAGCCCGAACGATCGATGGTTGTCACGGAAAATAGATACGAAGGATAAACAATATAAAAGGAAACCTAGGACTTCGGTTTCCACCCTATCATGTGTTCTCACTATTACAACCAATGGATAGGAATACGATCAGAATTAGGGTTCAATGGTGAGACGTTGCCTCCAAGAGTGATACCTGGCGTCCCATGGACCCGATATTCTGGTCGGTGCCCAGGATGATACGCTAGGACTACCCGGGTTCGGTCGGTGGGAATTCCCATGTCCATTAACACCGACCGACTCTGGGAGCACTAAGGTCACAACGATAACTCCCAACATCTCATCCTGCCGTTCCCACGCGCTAGGATTCAATGTCTACGCTAAGGGCGTGAGCTGTGGCTAGGGAGTCAACCGTCAAGTTTATTCCTCCTTGGCCCGACGGTCAAAGGCGGTCTTTTTCCTGCCAATGACAATGAAACACACCGCGTAACCATCTAAATTCCTAATCCCTATCGAAATCCTATTCCTATAGTCGCTCTAGGGAGAACCCACGAAGGGGTTTCCACCAAAATCCCAGATTAGGGAACTACTCACAATTCATAGCTAAAATGCAATCTAAACAAAAATCAATGGTAGAAATCATGATTAGGCAATTGAAATAAGATACTAGCAATGGTATTAAGACAATATTAAAGTTTGGAGTCAATCAGAACACTTACAAAAACAGATAAAATTCCAGCCGTCGCAATACAAAAAAGACAAAAAAAAATAACAGGATTCGTTTTCATCAACCCTAGGTCGACTATTTATAGAAATTGATGTCACCCGATCGGTTGAAGCATCAACCGATCGGGTGAGCTGCTTAGCGCTTTTGCTAACGGCTTCAGAAGCTTCAACCGAGCGCTTAGGAGAGCGGGTGATGCCATCAGGTAGTCGATTTGCGAGATGCAGCATCAGGTGAACCGATCGGTTGAGAATTCAACCGATCGGTTGGCATTATCTCCAAAAAGACAGAGAACTCCGTCGATTTCACACGATCAGCGAAACGGTCGGTTGAGCTCTCCGTGTCATCGTTTGGAAAATTCAGCTACAGATGAACCGATCGGGTGAGATGTCACCCGATCGGTTGGAATTCAGCTTCAAATGGCCGAGAGCTCTGTTGGATTCAACCGATCGACGAACCGATCGATTGAGCTGCTCTTCACTTCAGCCTTCGTCCAGGTCGGATACACGTGCATCAACCGATCCACAAATCACTTCAGCCTTCGTCCAGGTCGGATACACGTCCTCGGTATGATATCTTCTTTATATGTCCCAACGCTGGCCATCTCCTGCATTTACACAAAAACACAAAGAAGTGAAGGAAAACTAAAAATCATAAGAAAGTGGGTACGGGACGACGGAAAACAACGGAAAATCATAAAGAAGACGTGCGTGAATATATAAAATATAAACGCACGTCAGTACCACCTCTGATTGAATCCCACGAAGTGCACCTTAAGGTTTCGATCGGGAAAGTTCCTCTGTTTTATGCTTACGAACCGAGGAATAGAGGTTAATCCTGATAAAGTGGCGGCGATAATCAGTATGAAAGTGCTGACCACTATAAGGAAACTCCAGAGGCTGAACGGAAGGATCGCGTCCCTTGGACGCTTCCTGTCTAAGTCGGTAGAGAAATCGCTACCCTTCTTTAAAGTCTTGAGGAAGTTGATTGATTCAGGTTGAATATTACATATTTAACCTCCCATTTAGCCCTATTTTGTGTTCATATGATGCTAAATTGTTCCCTAATATGTTCGTATTTTGTACAATATCATTTATTAGAGAAAACACCTTATTTGAGCAGAAAACAGCAATTAATGGAATATTTCTGCACTTTTTATATTTTTCCTAGCTTGGTCTCTATCTCACGATTCCAACGACTATTTATTTGTATTTTTCTGATATCTGTGCTAATTACTGTGAATTTTTGAATGCAGAATACCATTTAATTAGGAAAATACGCAGCAAATACGAAAATACGGTCGCGGCTGATCACTCCTTATTTTACACATTTTTTCCCGCATTTTTGCATGCCATTTAGATCGCCCAAATCATGTTTTTCACGATATATCGACGATATTGCGATGCTTTTCACGATTTGTTGTTTTTGTCGCATTTCAGATGATTTGGCGCGATTTGGAGTGATCTCGAGATGCGCTTACTCTAGAGGGTCACCGACGACCTCCCCGAGGGGTATTTTGCTGTTGGAGAGGAGCGGAAGAAGAACGGACGTCGCAGGAGCGACGAGGAGGCCAAAATAAGCAGATTGGGCATGTTTAGTGTCCCACTTGGCCGAGTGGAGGACCCACTCGGCTGACCAACGAGACACCGCTCGGCCGACCAGATCAGACACGATTCCTATGTGCACTCGGCCGAGCGACGGAGACCACATCGGCCGAGTGAAGAGACCACGTCCGCCCGAGTGGCGCCCAGACGAAGCCCTTCAAAAATCTCCAAGTTTCTGTTTTTCGGCTGCCTGAGCTTCAGAAGACCCACTCGGCCGAGTGGAGAATCCCGTCCGCCCGAGTACAATGAAGCCATCGGCCGAGTGACGACAACTCACTCGGCCGAGTCGCCCCCGAAGTAGAGACCCCTGAAGGCCCCGACTTACTGGAAAATTACAGGGTTTCTCACTCGGCCGAGCGACTTTTGTCACTCGGCCGAGTGCGACGCGCTGCCTGTAGCGAAAATTGCGGAAAACAGGCTGCACATGGGTATTTTGGTCACAGTTTTTGGACGATTTTGGGGGGTATTTAACCCATGTTTTTACCCTAGTTTTGGAGAGCTTCTCCTTAGATTTTTTGCAGCTTTTTAGATTAGCTTTTTAGTTTTATTCTTGAGATTGGAGAGGAGGCAAAGTTTGATTTTTGTTGGATTAATTGAAGAACTCCATTGGTTTGTCTTTCTCTTCCCCAAAAATTCTATTTTTATTGCATATCTCAATATTGTGATGAATTCCATTGCTTATTTCATTGATTATTTTTGTGATCTTGCTATGAATTGTGAGTAGTCGCCACGTCTTGGGGCGTGGGGATGAACCCTACAAGCCCAACTTCATATTTGTGATGAATTAGTAGAAATTTTGCTAGAATCGATATCTAGGGATTAGATTGGGATCAATTTACTACGGTTAGCTAGGAGTTCATACCGATCGGGATTTGCAAGAGATTGGATCCCGATTCGATAGGAAACCCTAGAAATCCGAATTGGGTTGGAATCGAATTTCCGTAGTATCGGTTTGCAAGAGATTGGACCGATACTATGGTTTCCGGTTGCAATTCCGTGCCAATACTCGTTTGCAAGAGATTGGACGGGTAGGAACTATCCCAATCCAGATCGCGAGCCGAGTTTGCAAGAGATTGGGCTCGGTGCGCGATTGGACGATGATGTTGACCCTAATGCTAGCTTTCCTAGGCTAGGGTTTGCAA
This sequence comes from Scilla litardierei, assembly GCA_030789695.1. Taxonomy (NCBI): domain Eukaryota; kingdom Viridiplantae; phylum Streptophyta; class Magnoliopsida; order Asparagales; family Asparagaceae; genus Scilla; species Scilla litardierei. Next base: position 89,623,754 of record CM061136.1, read on the forward strand.
GAGATTGGACCCAAACCTAGGATAGCTATAGACCGGCAACAGCGCGAGAGCGTGAGCTTGGTTCTACATTCAGTTGCAACTAGTCCATCCAAAATCTCAATCTAGCAATTTTGAAACCGACGAACCACATTTATGAGATACGGTGAGTAGCGGGGATTCCCCATTCCCTAGACGTTCTTTATTTGATTCGATATTTCCGCACTTTGTCTGACGATTGTGACAGGATCGCCAAAGGCAAATCTTTCTTCTTGAATAGCCAGGGTGGAACAAGGATTGGAACAAGCACGGTCATTCGTCCTCCCTGTGTTCGATATCCCGCTCGCTGCTACACCGTGCACTTGCGGTAAAACTACAACCGTTCTTTAGGGTTACGTCCCGGAGCGATCAAGTTTTTGGCGCCGTTGCCGGGGAGGCGATTGCGTTTGATCTTACCACCCCTAGCTACTTCCTTTTTTATTTTTTATTATTATCATTATTATTTCCATTTTTTTTTATTTTTACCTAACCCTTCCACGGTACTAATCATCTCTTTGAAACTCTGTTTTCCCTGTGCATGTACACGAGATCTACGGCGGACCCTGAAGCTATATTGTTTGATCCGGAGATCGAACGTACCGCGTGGAGACTTAGAGCGGAAAGGAGACAAAATCCGGAAGGGCGGTTTATGACCAACCCGGAAACTGCTGAACAATTGGCGGCAAGGATGGCGAGGATAATTTCTATTCGAGATAGGCTTCGGCCTAAGACCTCTTCTACTACCTCATCCATTGCCATGCCGGGGTTGGCGGCTGACAAGAGCTTCGAGCTAAAGACTGGACTAGTGGTTCTGATACAGCAGGATCCATTTCATGGGAATGCCCATGAAAATCCCCACTACCACATCCAATTGTTCTTGTCGAAGTGCGCCACATTCCAGATGCCGGGGGTCTCCATCGATGCCATCAGACTGCGTCTCTTCCCTTTCACGCTAAAGGACAAGGCACTATACTGGTTGAGGATGCAAGCTGAGGGTGTCTTCACCACTTGGGACGAGTTAGCGAGTGCATTCATTGACAAGTTCTATCCGCCCTCCAAGACGGTGAAGATTCGGAGCGCTCTTATGTCCTTCAAGCAAGGACCCCAAGAGACGCTCTATGAGGCTTGGGAGCGTTTTAAGGATCTGCAGCATCAATGCCTGCACCATAGTATAGAAGATTGGGAGCTAGTGCATAGCTTCTACAATGGTCTCCAACCGGGGACCAAACAAATTATTGATGCCGCGACGAATGGTGCCATCTTGTCAAAGACTCCCGAGGAAGCTACGGCCCTAATTGAGGAGATGGCCTCAAACAATCAACAATGGGGCGATGAGCGAGGACACTCTACGTCCTCCTTAAAGCCGACTAGTATCTATGAAGCGAAGGCCGTAGCGGAGCTTACAAGCAAGTTTGATTCTCTCCAAAAGGTAGTGGAGAGATTGGAGAAGTTTATCACGGAGCCCCAAGGAGCCCCTTCCACCTCCGCACCGACCAACCAAATGTGTGATTGGCAAGACCAATCTCAAGCCATGTATGTGGGAGGAGAGCAAGGAGAAGGAGCCTTGGAGCAAGTACAATATGTCGCGGGGAACCAAGGATATTGGGCCAATCCGGCCGCAAGAAATCATCCTGGATTCTCTTACGCCAACAATGAAGGAGCTTTGAACCCGCCACAACCGCCACCTCAACAAGCCCGACCACCACTACCACCCCAACAACAACACTATCCACCGAGGGGGCCTACTCAACAAAATTTTCAACCGAAGCAACAAGTTCCACCATATAGGCCGCCCGGATACAATCAAGGGTGGAGGAATCAAAATCAAAACCCTCCACAAGCTCAACAACGATCCGACTTCGAAGCTAGGGTGGAGGCATTTATGGTCGAGCAAAATAAGGTCAATGCTAGCTTGAAGGCGGGGCAAGACTCTCTTAATACCGTTGTGGCTCAAATATCGGAGCAATTGGCGTTGCTCAATCGGAACACTCAACGATTGTCGGCGCAACCCGAGCAAAACCCACGGGGCAACACCGGCCACATCAATGCCATAGTTGCCGTTACCACTAGAGGCGGAAAGGATACCACCCCCGCCATGATTCCTACCGAGGAACCCGTGGAGGAAAGTTTGGAGCCGATTGAGCCGGTAGTTGAAGTTGATAAGGAGAAGGAGCCACAAGAAAAGGAGAAATCTAGAGCGGAGCAATTGATCAAGGAGAGGCGCTTCATGCCACCGGTCCCATTCCCCCAAAGGCTCGCTAGAGCGAAAATGGAGAAAAGGCTAGCGAAGTTTCTCGAGTATCTAAGAGGAGTTAGCCTCAATATTCCCTTCCTCGATGCCATCGTGGAGATCCCTACATATGCTAAATTCTTAAAGGACTTGATTTCGGGGAGAAAGAGGAAGGAGAAGATCATGCTAGCCGAGGAGGGCTCTTGGTTCACCAAGAGAGAGAAGGAGCCGGCAAAATTTAAAGATCCGGGGAGTTTTCGGATTCCTTGCACCTTGGGCGGCATTCCTCTTCAAAAGGCGTTGGTTGATCTAGGGGCTAGTGTGAGCCTCATGCCTCTCTCCATGTTCTTAAGGCTAAACACCGGGACAAAGTTGAAACCCACCGACATGCGCATTCAATTAGTCGATGGACGGATAACAAGGCCGGTGGGGATCGCCGAAGACATCCCGCTACAAGTCTCGGGGGGAATATGCTTGCCATGTGACTTCGTGATCATGGACGTTAAGGAGGAGGGAGATACTTCGTTGATACTTGGACGCCCATTCCTCGCCACCGCCGGAGTCATCGTCGACGTGCGCGAAGGTACACTAACTTTAAACATCGGCAACATCGAGGTGGAGCTTCACATTCCTAAGGCTATGAAGCGCATGCCTTACCACGAGGAGCTTGATTACATGGACCTCCTTGATGAGGTAATTGAGGAGGCGATCCCCCACTCTATTGGCGCTCTATTCGATGAAGATTTCGAGGAAGGCCCGGATTTAGGCCAAAATGAGAAGAAAGATGATTCCCCCGACCTCTCCGCTGAAGATGATGAAGGCGACGCTGATGTCGCAAGGATTCGAGAGCTCTGTAAGCTCTCGAAATTAAAGTCTCCAAAGAAAGCTCCTCCGGTACGGAAATCGGCATCACCGGTGAAGCCGTTGACCGGAGCAAATGCTAGCTTGGGGGAGCCTCCCCCCAACACTATTCGAGATGGGAGACCACCGAGGGAGAACACGCCGCCACGTCCAAATCCAAGCGCTCTCCCCGGAAAGTTTGATGGGTGCATCTCATATGCACCAAACATCCCACATTGATTGAAAATTATAGGGGGTCGAGCTCACGACCTTAAACGAGCGCTTGTCGGGAGGCAACCCGACGGTTTTTGCTTTATTTTTACTTTTTCTTTATTTTCGTTTTAGAAATTTTTAGTGTTTTGAGTCGTTCGCCCAAAAATTTTGTGATAACGGGTTCTATTTTTCTTGACAGGAGAGGAGATAGGTAGATCCATCATGAGGAGGATGAACGCGACGACGAGGAGCGCCCCAAGAAGGCGCTCGACGCTTAGGAGGAAGATGGAATCGACTGGAGGAAGAAAGACGGAGTTTAGAGCCCAAACGAAGACAAACAGCAGAACACAAGGCTCACTCGGCCGAGCATACTAGTCACTCGGCCGAGTACAGAAGTTCGTCCGGCCGAGCCGCTCACGAACGAGGGAAGTCTGCTGTACCCAACTCTCTGTTTATTTTCCTGATTTCAATATAACTGCTACTCGGCCGAGTATATATTCTCACTCGGCCGAGTAAAACGGATACCCTCCTAGGGCGAGTCATGCCGAGTAGCTTGAGCCACTCGGCCGAATGGATTTACTCCACTCGGCCGAGGCTGGTAAGGCCACTCGGCCGAAGCGTAGGCGAGGAGGAAATTTCCATTGACCTCGCTCGGCCGAGTGACCACGTCACTCGGCCGAGTCGTAACTTTTATTATATAAGGGCCGAGGGGGGGCGCGATTTTCGAAACGCAAAACCCAATCGCACCCCGACTCTTCAGCTCCCCTCGCCCGACTCCCCTCGCTCGCGCCCCCACTCGCCCGACCGGCCACCTCGCGCCGCCGCTCGGCCCGCCACCGCCGGCCGAGCACCCGCCGACGCCTCGCCCGAGTCGCCGCCGGCGGCCGCCGCTCCGATCGCCTCCGGTACCCCCTATTTCGCCTTTTTCGCCTCTTTTTGTGTATTTTTCGAGGATCCATGTGCTTAACGAACCCCTAACCCAAATCAATTTCTATATTTATCTGTTATACCCCTAATGCTCCATACGTTTTGAATATTACCCGCTGATATCTCCATTTCACGCGCAGGTTGTTTTTGGGAGCTTAGGGGAGCCCAGGGGAGCTTCTTGGGACTGATTCGGGCTTCGCGGAGGCGCTGTCTTCGCACGCTTCCATTGCTTAGCACTCGCGGCGTGTCGGGGTACACTCTTTCCTTTATTTTGCACATGCCGCACTTTTTACACTTTTTTGGCGCGCGCTCGGGGCCGATATGCCGCCCCGGACACGGCCGCGGACGAGGAGACCTTCCGCCAAGCGGAAGCGGTCGGATGATGCCGGCCCCTCCCACGAGGTGGAAGGCTCTCCTCCTCCTTCTCCCACACACGCCGTCCACCCAGCACAGCATGCAGGCCCCGAACACCCCGCATAGCCTGCAGCGCCAGCACAGCCCGCACAGCCTCTCCCTGCCGCTCCACAGCCACCACCACCGGCTCCACTGGTCGGGCCGCTCGGGATTACGTTCCGAGATGACGCACACCGCACCGTCTTCGAGCGTATCTCCCAGCGCTCGATCGTACCCTCCAGGTTTGCACACCTTGCTGACCTAGGACGCCTGGGGGTACTAGAGGGGATGCTCACGTTGTACGACAACGTGGGCTGGCGAGATTTCTTTCAGGTGTCGGCGGATACGTTTATCCGCCCGACACTTGAGGTTCTTAGTTCGATCGCCCGGACCGACGAGGGATGCTCGTTTCGGTTCATGGACCGGGAGTGCCAGGTCACTCTCGATATGATGAGAGCGTTTTTCTCGTGGCCCGCTGTCCCCGGAGCCGATCGCGGTTACGGCCCCACCCATATCCCCCCACCTTCCTTCGACGCCGGTGCCTTCTGGGCCCGGATTACGGGTCTTCACGCTGCCTTTGACCCTAGTAGGGCCAAGGCCTCTGCCATTGTCCATCCCTGCCTCCGTATTGCTCAGCGCCTTATGGCGACGACCTTTTTGGCCAGATATGAGCCGGGCACGATGTCTACGCCAGAGCTCTACATGCTCTACGCGATGACACGCCCCAGAGCTCTATCTAGGGATGGCGATGAGCTTGTCCCCGCCGTCGTGATCGATATCGCGGCATGGTTTTTAGACCGCATCATCGTATCGGTGGGCGCTCGCTCACCGATATGCTGCGGCGGCCTGATCACCTTGCTTGCTCTTATGACCGGCGAGGATTTCCCCGACGACCTGCGACGAGTATCAGGCCCCACTTCTTTGTCGATCGATGTTATGGCCCGGATGAAGATGCTTCGTCCGCACGGTGAGCGTCACTGGGTCTGGTTGCACGGCCCTTACGGTGCCGATTACATGATTCTTCTGAGCCCAGCTCGGACTCAGATTGCACCAGCCCACGTCGACTGGCTCCCTGCGATGGATGTTCTCATCCCCGCTGCTTACGTGCTCGAGGCCGAGGAGGCCGAGCAGGCCCACGCTGCCCCTGTAGACCCTGTTGCCCCTGCCGAGCCTGCCGCCGAGCCTGTTGACCCTGTGGCCCCTCAGCCCATACCTGATGTTTCCGCTGCTCCTGACGCCTCTGTCCGTGTCGGGAGTACCTTAGCTGAGACCACCCCCACTGCTTCCGAGGCTGTCACCACCACTCCCACCGCCACCACCGGCCCTCTGTCCGTCGAGCCTCTTTGCTCCGCACTCCCCGAGCGCCCACCGACCTTTGTTGAGAGTGGAGAGCCCTCGTTTGCCGCGGTCGTGGAGACCATGGCTAGCATAGTCTCCACTGGGGTTGCACCTTTTGGACCACACACTTCCACCCCAGCGGTAGTCACCTCTGTCTCCACCTCTGCTGTATTTTCCGAGAGTGTCGTGGCGTCTGTCCACACTTTTGTGCCACCGACCTCTCTGGTCTCCTCGCTGCCACTTTTACACTCTTCTTTCGCTGCTGCTTCCTCCACTTCTCACCAGTCTGTGCCCCGGCCTCGCACTGAGGCCAGGCCCATATTTGCGAGTGCAGCACCTTTTGTTCCCTTCCCCGCTGAGCCAGTCACATATGCGACCCGAGTACGCCAGCCACGCCCTGCACAGCCCCGCCCGGTGCGTCCCTCTGCACCACCTCCCCCTGACACTGTACTTCAAAGCATTTGTGCTTTAGAGGGGGCGGTGAGTGGCCTCAGAGGCGACCTTAGGACCCTGTCCTCCACCGTCTCTGTGATGGCTGGCCGCTTCGAGCTGCTCCCGCAGATTCACTACTGTCTTACCCAGGTTCTGGAGCGTCTCCCGTGCGTACCCCCACCCACCCAGCAGGTTCCCACCCACACTCCCACACACACTCAGCCTGCTACCACTTCCACACCCACCCCCGCTCAGCAGCCTGTCCAGCCACCACCACGACCTCCGCCTCAGGACGGAGACGGCGCAGCACCACCTTCTTAGGCACCCTTGATGTCGTCGTTTCTTTTTGCCGTTGTGATGCCCGTTTCTGCTGGGTCCTGATGCCTTTTTGTCCACCCCCCCCCCCCCTCCCCTCACTTATTTTAGACAGACTCATTTTGATCGTATCCTTATATATCTTTTTGGGAGAGAGGGAGAGTTTTGGTGCCACATATATATCTGTATCACTCCTATTTTTGCATGCATCATGTCCGCATCATATTTTTCATTTCTTTATTTTTATCTTTTTACTTCCTTTTTTTTTCTTTTCATGCATGCACCCTCACTTGCCCCTCACATTTCTTGTCTCTCAGTGTGTCACACTTTGCACATTGAGGACACTGTGCCATTTAGCTTGGGGGAGTGAGTTCTCACGTTCTTTTTCGATTTGCCACCTTTATTTTTAGTTTTTCACGCCACTCTCCGCTTTTGCACTTATTTTTCATCATTTTTCTTTTATTTTGCCATGCATCACGTTTTTCTTATTTTTTCTGTGTGCCGCATTGTAAATAGTTCTTTTTTCCCTTTATCTTTATTTCTTTTTCATCTCATGCTAGAGATGACTTTTCTATGATGATGATGACGTTGGATTTAGCTTACTCTATATGCATGCTATATTTGTCATGACTTAGACTTTATTTCTGATAACATTTGCTATGACTTGCCTTGCACTAGAGATAGTAACCCACACTTTTGCCACATGAAATTGGATGAAATTCTATTATTAGCTGAGTCTGAATATTCATATGTATGCTATCACAGAAAACACACCAAGATTCACGCATTGAATGTTTATATCTGGAGTACTGATTTCTTTTTCCTATATCACTTCTATATGCATGAATTGTACACTTCACTTCAGGATGATTGAATGATGTTAGATATGATAAATCTGGATTAGTTAGCTTTTTTGTGATCGAAACTGAGTAGATTAGATTACCCTGCTGAAGTTGTCGTGCATGTCTTATAGAGTGAACCGAGAGTTATATCTATTTCTTTCTCCACAAATCTTGAACATCATTTCTCTACTTTTAAAATCATTGGTGAATCTCCCCTTAGCGATTCTATTTTATGGCATTTCCACCGCTACTAATTCCTAGCTCCAAATCTCTTATTCTCTAAAAAAAATAAAAGAGAGAAAAACATTCTTGTACATCATTATCTCTCTTCGAGTTGGGATCGTTGTGTATATATGCTATATTGAAAAAAAAAGGAAAAAAACAACAACAACAACAAAAAGAGAGAGAGAAAAGAGGAAAAATCCTCAATAAAAGATCCCATCTCACTTTCTTTCTTTCTTTCTTCTTTCTTCTTATTACCTTTGGAGCTATATAAAAATGGGGATGTGAATATTTTTTATGTCACCACGCTTATAGATAAGCTTGGGGGAGGGGATCCATTGATGTGTGAGAGAGTGACTACTTGACGTTGCACGACAACCTAGGCTAAGTAATATTCTATACTCGGTGAGATTATTTCTAGCTTTACGAAATCCAGAGATCTAAGCCTAGCGTTCATTTCATGAAATCCATACTTTTCTATTCTCTCTATTCTATTGTGTGATACTCTTATACTCCTGATAGAAAGCATTCAATTGAAAAGTGTGTGATCTGTGATTTGTATACCGCTTTAAATGATTCAGACGATGTTAATTTTAGAATTATTCCATTTTTCATGATTATATCGTTGTTCGTGGGTTTTCCATTTCTATTTGCACTATTATACTATGATATCAAAATAAAATCTTTTGACATGAGTTTTTCATTCGGTGCATGCTATATGAGTAAGTGAAACCCCCGTCCTGAGAAAATGATCTAGTAGCTTACCTCTTCGCTTCTTTCTCTCTTCTTTATTTTCATTTCGTTTTCCATTCTTCTCCGTTTTTCATTTTTTATTTTTCGCCATTTTCGTTTTCCAATTCCACCGGGTTCGCCATTTACTTATTTTCCTCGAGGACGAGTAAGAGGCAAGCTTGGGGGATTTTGATCACTCCTTATTTTACACCTTTTTTCCCGCATTTTTGCATGCCATTTAGATCGCCCAAATCATGTTTTTCACGATATATCGACGATATTGCGATGCTTTTCACGATTTGTTGTTTTTGTCGCATTTCAGGTGATTTGGCGCGATTTGGAGTGATCTCGAGATGCGCTTACTCCAGAGGGTCACCGACGACCTCCCCGAGGGGTATTTTGCTGTTGGAGAGGAGCGGAAGAAGAACGGACGTCGCAGGAGCGACGAGGAGGCCAAAATAAGCAGATTGGGCATGTTTAGTGTCCCACTCGGCCGAGTGGAGGACCCACTCGGCCGACCAGCGAGACACCGCTCGGCCGACCAGATCAGACATGATTCCTATGTGCACTCGGCCGAGCGACGGAGACCACATCAGCCGAGTGAAGAGACCACGTCCGCCCGAGTGGCGCCCAGACGAAGCCCTTCAAAAATCTCCAAGTTTCTGTTTTTCGGCTGCCTGAGCTTCAGAAGACCCACTCGGCCGAGTGGAGAATCCCGTCCGCCCGAGTACAATGAAGCCATCGGCCGAGTGACGACAACTCACTCGGCCGAGCCGCCCCCGAAGTAGAGACCCCTGAAGGCCCCGACTTACTGGAAAATTACAGGGTTTCTCACTCGGCCGAGCGACTTTTGTCACTCGGCCGAGTGCGACGCGCTGCCTGTAGCGAAAATTGCGGAAAACAGGCTGCGCAGGGGTATTTTGGTCACAGTTTTTGGACGATTTTGGGGGGTATTTAACCCCTGTTTTTACCCTAGTTTTGGAGAGCTTCTCCTTAGATTTTTTGCAGCTTTTTAGATTAGCTTTTTAGTTTTATTCTTGAGATTGGAGAGGAGGCAAAGTTTGATTTTTGTTGGATTAATTGAAGAACTCCATTGGTTTGTCTTTCTCTTCCCCAAAAATTCTATTTTTATTGCATATCTCAATATTGTGATGAATTCCATTGCTTATTTCATTGATTATTTTTGTGATCTTGCTATGAATTGTGAGTAGTCGCCACGTCTTGGGGCGTGGGGATGAACCCTACAAGCCCAACTTCATATTTGTGATGAATTAGTAGAAATTTTGCTAGAATCGATATCTAGGGATTAGATTGGGATCAATTTACTACGGTTAGCTAGGAGTTCATACCGATCGGGATTTGCAAGAGATTGGATCCCGATTCGATAGGAAACCCTAGAAATCCGAATTGGGTTGGAATCGAATTTCCGTAGTATCGGTTTGCAAGAGATTGGACCGATACTAGGGTTTCCGGTTGCAATTCCGTGCCAATACTCGTTTGCAAGAGATTGGACGGGTAGGAACTATCCCAATCCAGATCGCGAGCCGAGTTTGCAAGAGATTGGGCTCGGTGCGCGATTGGACGATGATGTTGACCCTAATGCTAGCTTTCCTAGGCTAGGGTTTGCAAGAGATTGGACCCAAACCTAGGATAGCTATAGACCGGCAACAGCGCGAGAGCGTGAGCTTGGTTCTACATTCAGTTGCAACTAGTCCATCCAAAATCTCAATCTAGCAATTTTGAAACCGACGAACCACATTTATGAGATACGGTGAGTAGCGGGGATTCCCCATTCCCTAGACGTTCTTTATTTGATTCGATATTTCTGCACTTTGTCTGACGATTGTGACAGGATCGCCAAAGGTAAATCTTTCTTCTTGAATAGCCAGGGTGATTGGAACAAGCACGGTCATTCGTCCTCCCTGTGTTCGATATCCCGCTCGCTGCTACACCGTGCACTTGCGGTAATACTACAACCATTCTTTAGGGTTACGTCCCGGAGTGACCAGCGGCCCAATCGGAGGGTGACACGTGGCAGCTATTTGTTGCTTCCCGCCGAATCCAACGGCTGCAAGGGAATGTAGAGCATATGCGTATAAGAGTTAGCGGGATTTAACGTGACCGTCGATCGCTCATCGAACGGCCACGATTGGCCAACAGCATTCGAAGGCAGCGGGCGAGATCCGACCGTCGATCGCAAATCTAACGGCCGAGATCAACCCAAACGCGAGCGGAGCGGGCTGAATTTAGCGGGCGACGTGGCCAAATCTGCTCCGTCGAATCACGATCGAACGGTGCACGGCTCTCCCGCTCGAACCCGAAGCAGCAACGGAGATTCGTGCGACGTGGCCTCTCCACAACGCTTGGATCACGATCTGATGGCCCACAACACCCCCAACTCAAATCAAAGTGGATTTGAAAGCTTAACGGGCTTCGCACTAATATTGGCGCACACGTGGCGGCACGACGTTAGATCACGCATTTGATGGACGGCTAGAAAATGCGCCGGTTTGCGATGGATGGCCGAGATCTTCCAGCGGCTATTGGGTTTGGTTTTAAGTGAATTTGGGTGCGGGTTTCGACCCGTGAAGCACAATAAACCTGCAATCTTATTATATAAGCGTATTCTAGGGTTTTTGGGCGTATACAAGGAGATTTTGGCGTATTTTGAGCGTATTGGAGGCTCTAGGAGACGTATTTCGCCAGGGAAAAATTCTGTAAAATTTCAGAGGCTATTTTCTTATTTCCAGAGAGTTTTGGTGTCTAAACTTGAAGATTGGGTGATAAATTTCTTAACTTAAACACCGTATTTTGGTGTTTTTCATCGTATTTTGCTATTAGATCAATGTATTTTGCCATGAAACTTGTTTATTCTTGCACCATGAGTAGCTAAATTGTTATTGTGCATGGTATGGCGTAGTTAGGGGATATGATGCGTGTTTTTTTGGTTGTATTCCTTGTGCTTAATCGTTTAAACGTCGTTAAAGTTGTAATCTTTGTTCGTAAATCGTCTTTGTCATCTTCCAAAAGAAGTGATTGAGTTGATGATCGCCCCCAAAAGGGTGAGTTTTGATCTCCCCCAAAAGGGAGTTTCATATCGTAGTTTTGATCTCTCCAAAAGAGAGTTTCATATCGTATTATAGCTTTAGCGATGATCTTATTGAATATTGTGATTTAACCCCCAAAAGGGTATCTTCCGATGAATTGCTCCCAAAAGGAGAATTCATTGAGTTATATTGGGTATTTTCCGGTGAATTGCTCCCAAAAGGAGAATTCATTGCGTTATACTTGTCAACCAAATTAATATGAATCATTGATCCTAACGAACCCATACCATGTGCATACTTTTTATATATATTTTCTTACACGATTTTCCTTGTTCATATTGTTCACGTGTTCACATCACCATCACCGTTATCATTGTTGAAGTGGTTAGTTTCTTTTCGTAGGATTTCTATTTGATTTGAGTTGTGGTTGCAACAGATTTCTTCCCGAGGATTCGACATCTGGACTCCCAGATTTTACTACTTGTACGGACTCTTGCGCTTGAGAGAGAGCACCTTTTCGGTCCCACCAAGTTTTTGGCGCCGTTGCCGGGGAGGATGGTTTGTGACTACGGTTTATTTCATTTAGAGGACCTTCGGTGAGATCTTTCCACTTCACTGTATATAAATTTTTGTTTAATTTTTGTACATAAACTTTTATTTTGTTTTAAAATGGAGTATATGAATTTCTATTGCACAAACAATCTGTATGATGCAAGATATGCTAACGCACACAAACATAGGATGGAGAAGCTCAAGATCGTTAATTTTAATCAAACTGACTGTGAAACTTTCTTTCAGGCCTGGAGGAGGTTCACAGACCTAATATCGAGCTATCTGCAGCATGGGTACACAAAGAATGAGCTTATGGAGTTCTTCCTAGATGGACTACAACCCCAGCTGCAGGAATTCTTGGGAGTAATGACGCCGACAGAGGCGTGGGAATACATGGAGTCTCTGCAAGAAAATGAAGAAACCAGGGAAGAGACTTCAGAGTGCGATTCAACGGAGCCTTCGTGCCTTGATCAAGAAGAGCAAAGCATAGACGTACCTTTGCAATCCTTGAAAGAGGAAGTTTACCTGATTATTCAGACACAGGAGGCCACATCCCATCAATTCCAAGAGAATTTCCTTGCTCGGAGTCGGCAGATTCAAAAATCCTTTGAAAATCCTAATTTGGTTGCCACTTGCCTAGAAGAAAGTAATGGTTTTGAAACTCAATTTCAAGAATTTAATACAGATTTATCTTCTATTGCAGGTATATCGAGCAAGCCATGTCACGTTGAGGACACGAATAAAAATATCCACATGGCAGAAAGTGTGTGCAAAAGAGAGGACGAGCTAGCAATTTTGGATGAACGAGAGGAGGAGACAGCTAGGGACAAGGGTTTTGATATTATAGCCATGGAATCAGAACCATGCCTTCCTCCAGTTTTGTCCCAAAATCATTTATCCCTCTCCCCAATGACTGAGCATCGTACCGAGAGTAGTGCATATCTTTCAGGGAGTAGTCGTCAACTTGCTTTAATTTCTTTCAACTATTTTGATGACTACATTTGGAATATTTTGTCGATAAGAATTTCGAACTAACTTGGACTGACATAACTCATCTCTTGCAGGAAACTGGTAAACAAGTTATAGAGATGCTTGGAGTTGTGTTGCTGGAGTCCAGTTTAGTCATTGGAGGAAAATTACTCGTCGAGGAGCGCAAGGAGCAAATTGAACAACATCCTCCACAATTAAAGATTCGGGATCTTCCATTTGATCACGGTGTGTTCTTTCCAGTAGTGCAGTTTTTATATGCTTTCTAGGTTGCTTGCTTGAATAAACTCGTACCACTTCCGACATTGAGGACAATGTCCATCTTTAGTTGGGAGGTGTGTATGAGACCTTAGGATTTTTTTTTGAGAAGAATAAATCACCAAATCTCATCATTTTAAAACTCCTTCATATGCCTCAATTACGGATGATTACGCATTAATTGAGTTCTAAAAATTGTTTATGGCTTGATTAAATTATTTTTCCTTCATGGAATTACCGTTAATATACTATTCATGACAACTTTCAATTTCCATGATTAATATCTCGAAATAGTTTGAATTTATTTCATGCATGCTAATGTGATGAAAAAGCTTAAGTATACACAATTTATAAGAATAGTCTTCAAGTTGAAGAGGAATGTGGCCATGGTTATTAATGTTTATGTTCGAAAGAATGGGTATTGGGTTGCTTACAAAAAAAAAGAAAAAAAGAAAGAAAGAAAAGAAAAGAAAAAATTTTGAATGAAGAAAAAATGAATGAATAAGTATGTCACTAATAAATAACTTGGTTGGCTCGAGTAGTACAGTCCGAGGGGTCCTTTTTGGCCTAATGTCCTATTATCGTCTGATTTGGGAGCCATTGACCAGAACCTCACTCATTTGATGGAGCGATCCAAGTTATACATTTTTCTGCGAATGTTGCTTGATGCGCGTTACGCGGAACTAATAAAAGAAAAGAAATGGTGAATATACTAAGCAACTTCAATACCCATATCTTGAATGATTGTTTTGATAGGCCAATTCCTTGGAAACAAGAAAACTAGAGAAAAACGACGTGTTATACTTTCGCTTGCGCAAAACGATGCTTGCATGTTGTTTATTCATACTAAATTAGAGAAAATATCATGTGATTGATTTTGTTCATGGATGTGTATATTAATGGTCAAGATCATGTTGGAATGCGTATTATTGAGCCATGCCATGAGCAATTGATAGAATTTATTGTTTTATTAACCATCCGTATTCATCGCTCTTTTTGCTAGAGACTAGCAAATCGCTAGTTGGGGGGTGTGATTCGTGTTGAATATTACATATTTAACCCCCCATTTAGCCCTATTTTGTGTTCATATGATGCTAAATTGTTCCCTAATATGTTTGTATTTTGTACAATATCATTTATTAGAGAAAACACCTTATTTGAGCACAAAATAGCAATTAATGGAATATTTCTGCACTTTTTATATTTTTCCTAGCTTGGTCTCTATCTCACGATTCCAACGATTATTTATTTGTATTTTTCTGAGATCTGTGCTAATTACTGTGAATTTTTGAATGCAGAATACCATTTAATTGGGAAAATACGCAGCAAATACGAAAATACGGTCGCGGCCCAATCGGAGGGTGACACGTGGCAGCTATTCGTTGCTTCCTGCCGAATCCAACGGCTGCAAGCAAATGTAGAGCGTACGCGTATAAGAGTTAGCGAAATTTAACGTGACCGTCGATCGCTCATCGAACGGCCACGATTGGCCAACAGCATTCGAAGGCAGCGGGCGAGATCCAACCATCGATCGCAAATCTAACGGCCGAGATCAACCCAAACGCGAGCGGAGCGGGCTGAATTTAGCGGGCGACGTGGCCAAATCTGCTCCGTCGAATCACGATCGAACGGCGCACGGCTATCCCGCTCGAACCCGAAGCAGCAGCGGAGATTCGCGCGACGTGGCCTCTCCACAACGCTTGGATCACGATCCGATGGCCCACAACGCCCCCAACTCAAATCGAAGCGGATTCGAAAGCTTAGCGGGCTTCGCACTAATATTGGCACACACGTGGCGGCACGACGTTAGATCACGCATTTGATGGACGGCTAGAAAATGCGCCGGTTTGCGATGGATGGCCGAGATCTTCCAGCGGCTATTGGATTTGGTTTTAAGTGAATTTGGATGCGGGTTTCGACCCGCGAAGCACAATAAACCCGCAATCTTATTATATAAGCGTATTCTAGGGTTTTTGGGCGTATACAAGGAGATTTTGGCGTATTTTGAGCGTATTGGAGGCTCTAGGAGCCGTATTTCGCCAGGGAAAAATTCTGTAAAATTCCAGAGGCTATTTTCTTATTTCCAGAGAGTTTTGGTGTCTAAACTTGAAGATTGGGTGATAAATTTCTTAACTTAAACCCCGTATTTTGATGTTTTTCATCGTATTTTGCTATTAGATCAATGTATTTTGCCATGAAACTTGTTTATTCTTGCACCATGAGTAGCTAAATTGTTATTGTGTATGGTATGGCGTAGTTAGGGGATATGATGCGTGTTTATTTGGTTGTATTCCTTGTGCTTAATCGTTAAACGTCGTTAAAGTTGTAATCTTTGTTCGTAAATCGTCTTTGTCATCTTCCAAAAGAAGTGATTGAGTTGATGATCGCCCCAAAAGGGTGAGTTTTGATCTCCCCAAAAGGGAGTTTCATATCGTAGTTTTGATCTCTCCAAAAGAGAGTTTCATATCGTATTATAGCTTTAGCGACGATCTTATTGAATATTGTGATTTAACCCCCAAAAGGGTATCTTCCGATGAATTGCTCCCAAAAGGAGAATTCATTGAGTTATATTGGGTATTTTCCGGTGAATTGCTCCCAAAAGGAGAATTCATTGCGTTATACTTGTCAACCAAATTAATATGAATCATTGATCCTAACGAACCCATACCATGTGCATACTTTTTATATATATTTTCTTACACGATTTTCCTTGTTCATATTGTTCACGTGTTCACATCACCATCACCGTTATCATTGTTGAAGTGGTTAGTTTCTTTTCATAGGATTTCTATTTGATTTGAGTTGTGGTTGCAACAGATTTCTTCCCGAGGATTCGACATCTGGACTCCCAGATTTTACTACTTGTACGGACTCTTGCGCTTGAGAGAGAGCACCTTTTCGGTCCCACCAGTGATCGCTATCCCTAAGAAGGACAGGAAGACCATTGAGTGGGACGTGGATTGTAAGAGAGCTTCCTCCGAGTTAAAGGAATACCTCCATAGTCCGCCACTTCTAACGAAGCCAGAAGACAGAAACCAGCTGTGTTAGTGTTTCTATCATGCATAAACAGATTTATACGCAGCGAAAAATAGAAACCTACTAAGATCCATGCGTTTTCTAGTTGATTTGATCAGATTACTAACCTTTTTGACGATTCAAATGTATCAGACTGCAGGTGCTGCTCTACGAATTACCACCATCTATCAGTATCCACACGCGAACGTCACGAACAGGAATTGCGAGGGTGCTAGCTCCTTCTCCGCAACTAGGGTTTCTCTCTCTCTTTCGCTCTTTGCTTTTCACAAAAACAGGAGAGATAGATTGAATGCGTAAAAACTGAAAATCCTCTCTATATCTTATATAGAATCCCACGTTAACCCTTTAACGTATTTCAGTTACGAAACGATATCTTTAGGATAATATCTTCACAAGATATATTATCTGTTAACTCTTTAACGTGTTTTAGTTATGCGGCGATATCTTAGGGATAATATCTTAACGAGATACAATATCTGACAGTTAAGATATTTTGTCTTATTACGAATTTCAAATCAAATTCGAATTCACGTTTAAACTGTATCATATCCATTATGCTCTTTGTGTGCAACCCAATAGGCTCATATCAAATTAGCAGTGGGCCTAATCCTATTAAAAGCCCACAAGTTATAATTGGTCTCTAGTAAGACATTACGACTATCCAATTAATATGAATATCGTTAGTCCGATATTAACCTAACCAATAGAATATGTCATAATCCTTTTGTCACACAATATCTGATTTGAACATAAGTCATAAATAGTGTCATACTTATATTGTTAAAACATTTAATTTCTTGCTTACTAAGTAGACTGAAAAAATTAAATGACATTCATTTGAGCACGGCCATGCATTTCTCAGTCCTACTTATCGAGGGGCCCATTAGATATCTCTCTCATAGGATGGGGACAAATTCCATCTTGTTCATTCACTTCGCTCTGTATAATTAACATCATATTCAATCATAACCTTTATGATTATCTAATTAAAGACAACATTTGGTTATGTCAAAACATGATGTTCTTTATGTAGGAAACTGTGATGAATTCAGATCTAAGGATTCTATGACATAACTATTATGAAATCATTTATGACATTAATCTATGTAATGATCTCATAGCGAGTCTATTCGGTACCTGTTCTCCAACAAGTACATATAAGTTTGATTTGTATCACCATACATATAATTACCTCATAAGTATCAACCAAACTCATACCAGTCTTAATTCATCATTAAACCTTTAACGATGAATGACTAGGGATGCTTAGAATAACATAAAACAGTTATTCAAACATTATTATAAAGAAACATGCAAGCAATATAATAATAACAATAAGAGAAACATTTTATTTTTAAAAAATGACATAACATAAAGGTCCAAATATTTGGCCTAGGGCATAACCACTAACAAGCCGATCCTCATTTGGCTGCTACTGCAAAAGCTGTAAGCTCAGCCCTAGTAAAGGAGGACTTGGGAGTCCAACAACCAATTTACTATGTAAGCTGGTCGCGCCCCGGGAGTACACGCACCCGGGACAAGCGACTTGTAGTCTTACCGCAAGCGCACGGTGTAGTGGCGAGTGGGTATCGAACTCAGGGAGGAACAATGACAGTGTCTCTTTCCGATCACCTAGCTATTAAGAGGGTCGAGAATAATTTGGGGTGAAATGGTCACAATCGTTCAAATGTCGATAGAAATATCAATAAAATAAAGCGCCTAGGGATAGGGAATCCCCGCTACGGACCGTATCTCATCGTTGTGATTCGTAGGTTTCATCATTGCTAGACTTGAATCTTAGGTGAACTAGTCACAACTAAATGTAGAACCAAGCTCACGCTCTCGCGCTATTGCCGGTCTATAGCAAACCTAGGGTAAGGCCCAATCTCTTGCAAACCCTAACCTAAGCCGCTAGCGTGAAGAACGATGTCATCGTTCAATCGTATCTCGATCCCACTCTCGTGCAAACTCAAGCTACGACCTAGGTTGAGATAGTTCCTACCCATCCAATCTCTTGCAAACGGATATTGGTATACAAACACGATTAAAAATCCTAGCTTTGGTCCAATCTCTTACAAACCAATTCTAGAGAAATCCAATCATAAATCTAAATCGAATTTCTAGGGCTTCCTATCAATTGGGACCCAATCTCTTGCAAATCCCAATCGATATGAATCCCTAGCTATCCATAATTAATCAATCCCAACCTAACCCTAATCAATTCTAGCAAGAATTTCACCAATTCATCACAATTTAGAAATATGGTCTATATGGTTCATCCCTACGCCCTAAGACGAAGGCACTACTCACTAATCATCATGCAATACTTAAGAAAATCAATAATAAAATCAACACAATTCATTGCAATAGAGAAATTGTTAACAAAAATAGGGTTTTTGATAAGAGAATAGACAAACCAATGAGAATCCAATAGCATCCAACAAAAGTAGCCTTTTAATTTCCAAGAGAAAGGCTAAATCTAATGATCTAAAAAGCTCTCAAAAAGGCTGCCAAAAAGCTCTAAAAAGTCCTCCCTAACTAGGGCAAAAACTGGGTTTAAATACCCTTCAAAATCGCCCAAAAATCGTGACCAAAATGCCCCTGCGCAGCCCAGAAATCGCACTTTACGTAGCAGGCGGAACGGCTCACTCGGCCGAGTGACAAACCCTGTACATTTCCAGTAAGTCGGGGATTTTCGGGGGTCTGTCTTCGGAGGTGACTCGGCCGAGTGGCTTTACTCACTCGGCCGAGGGGCATTCCATGCTCGGCCGAGTGGCCTTCTCAGATCGACTGTAAAATTCCAGTAAGTCGGCCTCTTTTTGGATGGATTTTCCCGTGCCACTCGGGCGAGGGGATCTTCATACTCGGCCGAGTGGTCTATCGTCACTCGGCCGAGTGCACGCCGATATTCTTCTGTTGTACGTGTCCGGTCTGGTCGGTCAAGTGAGAGTCTCTGCTCGGTCGAGTGAGTGCTTCACTCGGTCGAGTGACATGTTGTAGATGCCCAATCTTCTTCGTTTCTCCTCCTCGTCGCTCCTACGAAGTTCCTTCTTCTTCCACTCGTCTTCCATTGTTGAATGGCCCTCAAAAGAGCTGTGGGTGACACTCCGGAGTGGGTGCAAATCCTCTTGATCTCAAAATCACTCCAAATCGCTCCATATCTCCTGAAATACGACAAAAACAAGAAATAGTGAAAAGCATCGTAATTTTGTCGAATAATCGTGAAAAACGCGATATGAGCGATCAAAACGGCATGCAATCATGCAGAAAAAAGGTGTAAAATATGGAGTGATCATAAGCCAAGTCCTCCAAGGCACGGAAGTCAATTATAGCAGAATAGAGAAGCTGGTGTTTGCCCTGATCCAGTCAGGAAGATGGCTACGGCCCTACTTTCAAGCATACACGGTCTGTGTCCTCACGGACACACCTCTGGAGCAGACCTTGAAAAGGCGAGATCGATCAGGAAGGATGCTGAAATGGGGAATCGATCTGAGTGAATCTGACATTCACTACAAACCAAGTACTACCATCAAAGGGCAGACCCTAGCAGACTTAATCGTCGAGCTCACTTCCGATGACGACACACCGACAGAGGTACCCTCGATCTACTCAGTAACCCACCTTCCCTCTACTTCCTCAGCAGGTAATGGTCCCACAGCGGCCGCCTTGGAGGGACTGGGAACATGGATGGTCTAGGTAGATGGGTCGGCTACCAAGGCTGGGAGCGGCACAAGGATAATCATCCAAACACCCGAGGGCAACATCCTCGAATATGCCCTATGCCTCAACTTCCCGACCACAAATAACGTAGCAGAATACGAGGCTGCCATCAACGGTCTCTGGCTGACTCGGGCGTTGGGGGCACAGATCGTCAACTTATATACGGACTCCAACATGGTCTTCCAGTAACTTAGTGGGGAATACGAGGCCCTCGATGAGACGATGCAGAGCTACCTACGACTCACTCGAGCCGATTTAGAGCTGTTCGAACAAGCTGGGGTCTTCCATACGATCAGAGAACCTCCGAGCAGACGCATTGTCGAAACTCGCCTCCTCTTCCCCTACAGAACTAGGACGAGAAATGTACGTGGAGAACCTTTCGCAACCAAGCTTGCGAATGGAGGAATCATTCAATATCGATCAAGCGTTGGATTGGATGAACACCATAATCAAGTACATCAAGACCGGAGAAAATCCGACCGACCCGACCGAAGCCTGGAAATTAGAAATGCAGGTCTTCTGGTTCATCCTACACGATGGGTCACTCTACATAAGGCAGTACGGTAGGATTGGTCTTGGTTGATGTTCATGTTAAATGGAAAATGGAAAATCAATCCTAGTTGATATTCATGTTAAATGGAAAATGTAGATTGGTCTTGGTTGATGTTCAAAATTGAATCTCCCTTTGTACTTCATTGTTTATATTATCACACTTACACATTGGTGGTGAAGTCTAAATTATGATTTTTAATGAATTTGAATTGTCTACTTTATGGAAAATGGCATGCAAGTGATAGATATAATCTATAATACTTTATTTTTGCAACTGATATTTGATTGACTTCATTAATACTTTACTGTTGATGATAACAAAAGGGGGAGAAAAGTGTTGGAAAGATTTGGTATATCTGGCATCAAATGGTGGTAATTGTTAAAGGGGGAGCATGGTATTATTTGTTGAAGGAGGAGCTTGGAAATAGGGAGAGCATGCTTTTCACTTTGGTAAGTTGTGCATGCTAGTAATGCTTGCTCATTTTATAAATCATACGCATCACACCCTTCATCACACTTCACACACGCACATCTATTTGCTCAAATCTTTTGATGGGTTTGTCTTAATCAAAAGGGGGAGATTGTTGGACGCAACGATCAAGGATCTCTAATCTAGTTTGATGATAACAAACCAACGTGAAGCTATTAACGTGTGTGCTAAGTGTGTTTCAGGAATGGCAAAGGACGTAATTCTTCAAAGTGATGACTAAGTCAATTGTTGGAGAAATTGCTAGACACAAAGCAATTGGATTAATCAAAGAGTTATACATCTAGCAAAGGTGGACTTGGTCCAATGAGGGGTGAGATGGCTATGGATTTGTTCACACCAATTAGAGATTTGGTCTATCTAGTATTCCTATCCAAACTCCAAATAAAATCCCCTAATCAAATCTCATTCCTCATTTTATGGGATTCCCTCATGATTTCTCTATAACCAAATCTCTCCCTAGCCGACCCCCTCATGTGCAAAACCCTAGCCCTATAAAGTTTCTCATCAAAGGGAAAAGAAACCCACGGGCCATCTAAATTCTACAAGGCACAAACTCAAGCATCTTTTCCCATCATCATTCTCCTTTGTGTCGCAACCTAAACCCAGGCTCATACAATACTCCAAGCCTATATTTCCAAGAGCCAAGACCTCTTCACCATTGGGCTGTAAAAGTTGCGGCAACCAAAAGAATTAAGGCAGGCCACATCAAACCCTAGAGCTCCCCAATATATAGGCTACCTCAAAGGAGAACAACAGAGAACGACTAAAAATATATCTCACGGCAGCCATTAAAAACCCTACTCCAAAAACAAAAGGAAGGAGCACAGCAATCATCTTTTTCAAAGTGTCTACAAGCCAACGTGTTCTTCTTCCTATTGCCGTGCATAATCAAGTTCATATCCATTGTCGCAAGTTCTCGTATCCAACGACAACAAAAAGGAGCAGTCGGAGAAGAACTCGAAGCCTACGTAACCCTCATTGAAGATGATTGCCACCGCTGAAGCAGCTATTGCCGTGGAGGAGAAGCAAACGTCAGAGTTGTCGTCGTTGCAATCGAAGTCAAAGAAGTCAAAGAGGAGGCGCCGTCGGAGTCCTTCCATCAAATACTGTCGTCAAAGCTGTCGCTGCATGAAAAGTCGAGGAGCCACCGTCGAAGCATCATCTCACCGTCAAAGTTGCCACTACAGAAGAGAAGCTCATCGTCGATGCGATCAGCTGCTGTCGTAGACTCGTCGCTGTCGAGTTCTCGTCGCTGGAGCAGCTGCTGTAGAGTTCTCGTCGTCGGAGGAGTCGCTGTCGAAGACGAGTGATCGGCGAAGTCAAAAACCACACGAAGCTCGCACGACGAAGCCTGCACGTTAAAGCCCCCACCACCGTCGAAGAGAAGATATCGGAGCACCCCCAGGGGAACTCGGTGAACTCGACTCGGAGAAGTGCATGCAACGTGCTGACAGGGATAATTTTTGCATGCGAAAGTATTTTTAAGGAATTGCTTTGCGCACAGCCAACTGAATTTTGAGTTTGAACTGATATTTGATTTTTGCAACTGATATTTGATTGACTTCATTAATACTTTACTTTTGATGATAACAAAAGGGGGAGAAAAGTGTTGGAAAGATTTGGTATATCTGGTATCAAATGGTGGTAATTGTTGAAGGGGGAGCATGGTATTATTTGTTGGAGGGGGAGCTTAGAAATAGGGGGAGTATGCTTTACACTTTGGTAAATTGTGCATGCCAGTAATGCTTGCACATTTTATAAATCATACGCATCACACCACACTTCACACACACACACACATCTATTTGCTCAAATCTTTTGATGGGTTTGTCATCATCAAAAGGGGGAGATTGTGACGTCCCCACGATGTGTGTGATCATGCAAGTGCAATATGAGATTGGGGGCGTGAGATTTAAATATTTATAACCGCAAGCGCACGGTGTTGTAGTGTGGCTTGGGGGTTGAACTCAGGGAGGCGTGGTTGTGCTTGTGTCAGAAAGGACCAAATTCACCCCATGGGTGAGCTAGCCCGAATCGGTAGATGGGTTGTCACAGAAATAGAATGCGAGGGATAAACAATATAAAGGGAAACCCGAGACTTCGGTTTCCACCCTATCATACGATTCTTGCTAATACGACCGGCGGATAGGATAACGATCGGAATTAGGGTCTAATGGTGAGACGTTACCTCTAAGAGTGATACCAGCGTCCCATGGGCCCGATATTCCGGTCGGTGCCCAGGATGATACGCCAGACTACCCGAGTTCGTCAGTGGGCATTCCCATGTCCATTAACACTGACCGACTCTGTGAGCACTAAGCTCGCAATGATGATTCCCAACATCTCATTCTGCCGCTCCCACGTGCTAGGATTTGATGTCTATGCTAAGGGCGTGAGCTATGGCTAGGGAGTCAACCGCCAAGTTTATTCCCCCTTGGCCCAACGGTCAAAGGCGGTCTTTTTCCCGCCGATGACAATAAAACACCCTGCGTAACCAATAGATTCCTATTCCTATCGATATCCTAGTCCTATAGACAGTTAGGGAGAACCCACGAAGGGGTTTCCACCAAAATCCCAGATTTGGAAACAACTCACACATTTTAGGTAAAAAGCAATCTAAATGAAAATCGACCGTTAAAAACATAATACGACGATTGAAAAGTAGTAAAAGAAATGCAAATAACACTATAAAGTTTGGTAAAGATCAGACAACTTACAAATATCAAATAAATTCCAGCCGTCACAAAATGGAGAGAAAACAGAAAAAATACAACAGCCCCCGTTTTTGGAAACCTAGGGGTTCTATATATAGAAAACGACATCACCCGATCGGGTGAAGAATCAACCGATCGGGTGACCTGCTGCGATCTTCGGCAGCGATTTTCAGAGACATCACCCGGTCACTCGACACGATCGGTTGGCGGAAGCTTCTGGTCGTTTGGATCTTGACCTCATCAGGTGAACCGATCGGTTGGAATTGTCGCCCAAAAAGACAGAAACTTCATGCGTTTTGGCACGGTCTGCTGGCGGTCGGGTGAGCTCTCCGGGTCATCTTTTGAAGGAATCAGCTACAGGTGAACCGATCGGGTGAAGGTCACCCGATCGGTTGGAATTCAGCTTCAATTTCCAGAGAAGACAGTCTGGCTGAACCGGTCTCCGACCCGGTCGGTTGATGCTCACTTCGCTTCAACTGCTGTCCGGGTCGTGCACGCGTGCATCACCCGATCGGTTGGCTGTATCCAACCGATCAGGTGGGGGGATGAAAGATAGAAATCTTTGTCGTTTGACCCCCCGGATCACGCGTGACTCATCACGTTGCTCCAGGGACATGTGATATCTTCATTATGTGTCCCCTATGTTGGCAAACTCCTGTAAACACGCAAAAACACGGAAAAGTGAAAGAAAACGAGAAAATACGAGAAAGCGGATACGAGACGGCGGAAAATAACGGAAAAACACAAAAGAAGACGTGCGTGAATATATAAAATATAAACGCACGTCAAAATCCCCCAAGCTGAACCCTTCCTCGTCCTCAAGGAAGACGAGTGAGAGTAGGAGCTCGGAGGGAGAAAATAGAGAGGAAGAGAGAAAAAGGGAACTCTAAATCCTAGATCGCCTGTCAGGGCCAACAAAATCAAAAACGATACACCAAGCGAACAGACGTCAAATCACAACACTAAACCAAAGGAAGCGAGTCCAGATAAGTGTCGTGGGCCCACGCGGTGAAGCGCGAGTGAGTGTGGTCGTGTGCTAGCATACGGTGTCACTATCTACATTGTGCTATAAGCTCCATATACACAAGCCCAAGAAAAGACCCAAATATCGATTCGATTTGAAATATGCAGTGAATATAAAGCTCAAGCATGCATGAGAGGAAAGTTAGAATCGAAACGTGTCATGTGTCAGGGACTCCACAGCTAGGGACTTGGACATCACCACACTATCGCCTAGATAATAGCTAGAAATTCCCTATTCCAAGTGTTTTCGAAAGCGATGGGGGAACACTCTGTGCAAATTCTCGCCTTCCCTTTATTCTCGATAGGTAGGAAATATTCACACACATTTTTTTGGGTTTTGGATATATGTTTTTTTTGGGGCTTTTGGCTATACATATGTATTTTCTCTTTTTTTTCTTTTCTCTTTTCGCCTTTTTTTGGGTTTTTCTTTTCTCTTTTTTTTGGATTTTTTGGATTTTGGGGTATATACACGTGTGTACTCTCCCAAGTGGGAGAACGGTACACGACGAGGGGATTTGCACCAAGTAAAATAAAAAAGAAATCAGATTCTAAACACTTGGGCAGGGGAGATTTTTCGCTAATCAGAGCATATGCTAAATGGGCTATCCTAGCCCTAACTGTGGAATCCCGACACATACGAAATGAAGCATACGATATATATATATATATATATTCAGGCATACAGAAGCAGATCAGAGAGGCAAATACCGCATATTCAAATCGAAGTATGATAATCTAAGGGTCATTCCTGGACAGGTATATAAAACACAATCACAAAGTAGAAGCACACCGTAAGCTAGACACGACACACGACTCACACAAAAGCAAAATGGACCCACGATGCATGAAATGCATGAGGACTCAGCTTCCTAGGGTTAGTGAGCGTGATTATCGAAGCCATGCTAGGTGTGTGTGTGATTTTTGGGGCAATTCATCATGGGGTTCATCTCTAGGAGAAAGAGATAAAAAGAAGAAAAGAAAAAATTAAAAACACGATGAAAACGACTCAAAACGAAGAAAACGACGCAAATGACGCACGAAGTGCGACTCCTCCAAGCTAAAACTTGCATTGCCCTCAATACAATAAAAGTGAATACGGGAGGGCAATGAAAATGGGCGCGAATAAGCACCGACTCAAAAAGAAATGAAAAACAAGAAAAACACACATACGAAAAAGGAAAATAAAGAAAATCACCCAACACGACATACAAACAGAAAATAAAAATAGAAAATCACACCACACGACAAATAAACAAGAAATAAAAATAGAAAATCACACCACACGACATCAATAAACAAACACACATAGAAAACATCACACGACAGCACACATGACTTTCCCCAAGCTAGACGTGACAGTGCTAGCGAAATAATGTGATCATGAAAATGTAGAGATATGCAAGGGGGGGTCAGAAAACAAAATGGAATCACAAAGCAGGAGGAATCGTCCTCGTCCTCCTCGGTGGAAGATGTGGGGGATGCGAAGGAGTGGGCGGGAGAGGTGACTGGTGTGCGGAGAAGTGGAGAAAGTGGTCGGGGTGATGAATCGGTGGGTGTGGACGTGTGAATGATGGGTGGAGTGGTGGTGGTGATGGTGAGTGGGAGTGAAAGGGCGACCAACGCGGTGGTAAATGGGGTAGAAACGGAAGTGAATGGGGTGGATATGACGACAGATGGCGTGGGTACGGCGATAGAAGCGGATGGTGGGGGAAGTGATCCCGATCGCACCTGTAATTTCTTGCGGCGCACGTATGGAGTGACGGAAGTTGAGGGTGGTGGATCTGTGGGGACGACAGTTGAGGGAATGGAAACGGTAGGAGTAGATGAGGTGGTCAGAATGGAAGTGGTGATAGGGGGGATGGTCGCCTAAGGGGTGATGGTGGAGGGGAAAATCGTCGTGGGGGTGAAGGTGGTGTGGGAGGGGGTGGTGTGGGAGGGGGTGGTCCGTGGATGTGAGTGAGAATGCAGAGGATGGTGGCCACGTCCCTCTCAAGTGAGAGGAAGCGTGGGTGAGTAAAGATCAAAGAGGAAGGGTCAGAGGGGGCGGAGGACGAAATGACAGCGCGAAGTGAAGCCAGCCCAGTCTCGAGACCGAGGCGAGCGGATGTGGCTCGGTGAAAGGAGGAGGTGGTGGTAGTACGGACCAGAGAGGTGGTGACAGTAGTGGTGGGGACAGAAGCAGGGACGGCACTACTAGGCCCAGCCCCCGGGTCTCCACGGGACGCAGGAATGTCCTGCTCGCCTAAGTGGGCGGCTGGGGAAGGTGGTCTGGGTGCGCCTGGGATAAATGGAAGTCGTAACCCCCCCAAGAAACTCAGGATCAGGTGGGAAAGTCCAGTCTGTCACAAGCTGGATGGTCATGCGAGCGGGGTTGGGCAGAATGGTATAGGGAGCTAGGGGGTGTCCGTAATGGAAAGTGAAACGGCCATCGGGGCGGGGCTTAATCATGTGTATATGCCACAGGACATCTAGATCGAGGCGTGAGGGTCCTACGGTAGTAGGTAAGTCTCGGGGATGGCAATGTTAAACTGAGGATGTGAAGCTATGAGAGTGATAAGGCCCCACAACAAAGCTTGCCCTTGCCGGCGCGACTGATCTCAAGTAGCTTTTGAACAAGCCAAGCACCGGCATGGACGGGAACAACTGGGGCCATAAAAGAAATCCAGTCATCCCCGCGAATGAAAGGGAAAGTCATGGCCCACAAAATGAAAAGATCAGGGATGGTCATGGTACCAGACTCATCCCTAGGGAAGAACATGCAAGAAATGATTCGGTTGGCCAGACGGAATATGGGGTGAATGATGGAGGAGGGCCTTGGCCTTACCTCGGGGATATTGAGCATGTAGGGTGAGGCGGAACCAAAACTGATCGACGTCAAATTCGGGGGGATACCCGTAGGGGCGGATAGCGTCGTCCCCAAGGATGGGGAAACCAAAGATGTTATTAATGGCATTCAGGTCAGTGCGAATGGTTCTGTTACAGACGCGAAAAATGACGATCGACCCCGACTCACTGACAAGGGTGGATAAAAATTCGAGTGTGAGGGAGGGATAGGATACCGCTGTGGCGTTTAGGAAAGCTAACCAACCTAGATTTGCGAAGAGAGTCTCGACCTCGGTGAATACACCAAGATCGATAAGCATTTGGGTGTGGGCAAATTTGATCGATAGATGCCCCCGTGCATCAAGTCTATGATAAAAATCCTTGTGCTCTTGGTTCCTAAAGCGGTAGCCACGCGGGCCCATCAGTGGGTCCTCAGCTGGGATGATAGGTTGGGGTTGGGGTTGGGGTTGTGCAGGTTGTGCAGGAGGAGGGCGTGAGTGTGGTGGACGCGTAGTCTTGCGTCTCTTGCGAGACGACCCCTCCTCTCGCATGATACCCTTACCCTTATCTTTATCTTTGGCCATATGAGTGAGTGAGTGAGTGAGTGAGTGAGTGAGTGTGTGTGTGTGTGTGTGTGTGTGTGTGTGTGTGTGTGTGCAAGATGTAATGAATGCACACTAACACTGGCAATCGAGCAAAATGAAAATTCTAGGGCAAAATATAAAATTGAGCTAAGGAGCGAAGTTACCCAATCGAGATGAAGATCCTTGCTCGTAGATGTCGCAATGCACCGCAATGGGATGGAGTGTGAAGCCGCGGTGTTTCTTTTCAGCAATTTTTCGAAATGGGGGGAAGAGTGCGAAAATTAGGGTTTTTGTGGGGATAAAAACGAAAATGGAGAGAGGGAAATCGATGGATGGAAGGATCTATGGGGGTTTGTGGTCGATTGAGGGAGTATCGTCTCTGGTTGGGGAAAGAGGGAGTCGAAACGGCGAGAAAAATCGAAGTCGGGTAAAGGGGGAGATGAACGGGTGAGGGCGGGTATTTATAGGGTTTAAGTCGAACAGATCGGGTGAAAGCTCACCCGATCGGTTGACAATTAGGTCGAAAAAGTTGCTGAAAAGATGCTACAGGCGAACCGATCGGTTGATAACTCAACCGATCGGTTGGCCGCTTCACATATTTTCCCGAGAATTAAGTGCTCCTCACCCGGTCGGTCACCCGACCACGCTTTGTATCAACCGATCGGTTGATCAATTCCCAAATTTTCTGAGACTTCGGCCTAGTTCACACGGTCTGTCACCCGGTCTCACATTGCTTCACCCGACCGGTTCGTTGGAGAACAGATACGGCCATTGTCTGATACGTCTCACCCGATCGGTTGAGTGTTCACCCGATCGGTTGAGGGCTTGTTTCCTGCAAAAATTCACAAATGGCCTAAATCTCTAGACGGAAGTTCCCGCGGCTGGATTTATTTATTAAAATAAGAAAAATAAAGCTGAAAATAATCCCAAAACAAAGATAAAATTTTAGAGCATGGGTTGCCTCCCATGAAGCGCTTTTGTTTAACGTCGTTTGCTCGACGCCCGTAGATGATCCTCGTGGTGGACGGGGGTGATGCCCTAAGATTGGCATCGCTTCAGATTCAGAGTTGGTGGCCTTTGGTGTCGTCGATGGTGACAAGTAGACTTGCTCAACGACTCTCCCTTCATCAACGGGATCCGGGGGCTTCTCCCTTATATTGGCGTCTACCGCCACTCGCTTCAAGATCTGGATCTCGTCTCCGGTGAGCCCCATGGGCTCCTTTCCTTTTCTCCTTGTCGGAGGAGCCTTTTGAAATCCGGGAGGGACCGTATGTGATGCACTCGCTTTCTCAGCAACTTCTTTCTTCTTCAGGCCGACATGTTCTTCTAAGTCCCCCAAGCTGTCGGGGGGATTCCTTGAAAGAATTTCCCAGGCCACAGCTTCAGCTGCTCTTTCTTCTTCTAAGTCCAACATATTGCAACTTGGATCATCCGGGGGGGTTGGGGTGCTTCATTGATAACCCCAAGTCGAACTCGACCTTTTCGTTGCCAACGTTAAGGGAAAGTTTCCCTTTCTTCACGTCTATTAGCACGCCGGCGGTGGCCATAAAGGGCCGTCCAAGGATGATAGGTGTATGGGTGTCTTCAGGCATGTCCATCACCACGAAGTCCACCGGCACATGCACCCTACTTACGTTGACAGGTAGGTCATCTACAACCCCCCACCAGATATTTGACCGATCGGTCTGCAAGCTGCAAGGTCATACCGGTGGGCTCCAGGTCGCCCATCCCTATCCTCTTATATAGCGACATGGGCATTAAACTGACGCTCGCCCCAAGATCGACGAGTGCTCGATGGATCTTTACCTCCCCGATCGCACAAGGGATAGAGAAGCTCCCCGGGTCTTTAAGCTTAGGCGAATTTGCTCGCTGGACGAGTGCACTACACTCCGCCGTGAGAACTACCTTGTCTTTTCTAGAACCCTTTGTCACCAAATCCTTGAGGAATTTCGCGTAGGAGGATATGGTCTCAATAGCTTCGAGGAAGGGGATTTGAAGGCTCAAATCCTTGACCATGGCAAAGAATTTGCCATACTTTTCGTCTATCTTTGCTCGGGCCAGACATTGTGGAAAAGGCACAACATGCTTAAATACTTTGATGCTCCCTTCCTCGTCCTTCTTCTCCTCTTCAGGGACTCCCTCCGGAGTCATAGTCTTTGGCGACAAAGCATCGTTGTCATTGGCTTTTTCAATTGTTGGCTCTACGACCAACGGTGCTTCCGGTTCCTTGGCAGGCACTCTTGTGGGGATTTGTGTTCTGCTCATCAACACGATAGCGGACACATTCGTATGCTTGTACGTGAGTGCCAAAGTCGGGTTAACTCCTCTCGGGTTCACTTCCAGTTGTGGCGATAATAGATTTTGGGACCTTTGAAGCTTCGCCACCTGTAACCCCAGCTGGGTCACTTGGTCAGTGAGAGCCATCTGCCCCATTTCCAGCTTCAAATTTATCTTCTCCTGATTTGAGATGTACTGAGTCAATAGGGATTCAACCGGGGAGATGGCACGCTGCTGGCCGTACTGTTGCTGCTGCTGCTGCATTGGCTGCTGGTTCCTTGGTGGATACTGCTGGTATGATGGTGGGGACTGCTGCTACTGAAACTGCTGCTGCTGTTGCCTAGGCGACTGATATACTTGTGGCTGTGGATGATGATAAGGCGCCCGGTAGCTAAGATTGGGATGGTTCTGGTTATTTAGAGAGCAGGCCGGATTGGAGCTAGTCCATGGTGGATATGACGCATTTTTCATAGGATTGTAGAATAGTGCACCCGCTTGGTCCAACGGTGGTGAGATGTCACCACCCTCGAAGTCCCCCATGACTTCTGCTTCCACCGCCGCAATTTGTTGTGTACCGGCACCACCGGCTCATACCATCAGCGCTGAGATCTGGGTCGACAGCAAGTCCAACTTGCTGGATAATTTGTCGACGTCCTCGACCCTGTGGATACCCCCAGACCTAGGTGTGGCTCTATCGTCACACCACCGCTCATTGTTCGATGCCATGTTTTCAAGAATTTGTCTGGCATCTTCTTCACTCCTAGACATGAAGGACCCTCCAGTCGCCGCGTCCATCGAAGATTTTAAATCATCCATCAGTCCGTTATAGAACAGATTAATTATC
Organism: Scilla litardierei; assembly: GCA_030789695.1. Classification (NCBI taxonomy): domain Eukaryota; kingdom Viridiplantae; phylum Streptophyta; class Magnoliopsida; order Asparagales; family Asparagaceae; genus Scilla; species Scilla litardierei. Next base: position 89,655,160 of record CM061136.1, read on the forward strand.
TGCCACTTCGGAAGCTTGTGATGAGGGCATCTCCGCTGCATTTCTTTGTATCTTGTCCAAGCTTCATGAAGGGACTCGTGGCTGGCCTGGGAGAAGGAGGAGATCTCACTCCTCAGCTTCATGGTCTTCCTTGGAGGAAAGAATTTCATCAAGAACGCATTCGAAAGCTTCACCCAAGTGTTGAAAGTGTTTGGGTCCTTTTCCCTTAGCCACGGCTTGGCCTTATCCTGCAGAGAGAAGGGGAATAGCTTCAGACGGATTGCTTCAGCTGTGACACCATTTATCCGGAAGGTGTCACATTTCTCTAAGAATGAGTCCAGATGTTCGATGGAGCTCTCCATGGGTGCCCCAGAGAATTGATCCTGCTGGATCCATGTCACTAAGGACGGTTTAAGCTCGAAGCTCTGTGCCGTAATAGCAGGAGGTCGGATGGCGGAGGTGAACCCGATGGATGGCATCGAGTACTCCAGTAGGGACTTATGTGGTGGGGTATTCTCCCCCATGGCTTCAGACTCTTCTCTTATTCTCTTCTCTGCGGCCAGACGCCTTAGGGTGGCGTTTATCTCAGGATCAACAGGAATCAAGTCGTCAAGACTCCTTGTGTTCCTGCGCATTAAAAGCAACAAACACCCGTGAAGCAAAAGAGGGAAAGAAACAGATAAAAATATAAGATAAAAATAAAAATAAGAAAATAAAAATGGAAAATAAGAATGTGAAAATTATCGCGAGCCAGAGATGTGAGCTAGACTCAAGGGTTCAAAAGATCCAAAAAATAACAAGCACGTTGCCTCACCGGCAACGGCGCCATAAAGCTTGACGTCCACACGATGTGTGTGATCATGCAAGTGCAATATGAGATTGCGGGCGTGAGATTTAAATATTTATAACCGCAAGCGCATGGTGTTGTAGTGTGGCTTGGGGGTCAAACTCAGGGAGGCGTGGTTATGCTTGTGTCAGAAAGGACCAAATTCACCCCATGGGTGAGCTAGCCCGAATCGGTAGATGGGTTGTCACAGAAATAGAATGCGAGGGATAAACAATATAAAGGGAAACCTGGGACTTCGGTTTCCACCCTATCATACGATTCTCGTTAATACGACCGACGGATAGGATAACGATCAGAATTAGGGTCTAATGGTGAGACGTTGCCTCTAAGAGTGATACCAGCGTCCCAAGGGCCCGATATTCCGGTCGGTGCCCAGGATGATACGCCGGACTACCCAGGTTCGGTCAGTGGGCATTCCCATGTCCATTAACACTGACCGACTCCGGGATCACTAAGCTCCCAAAGATGATTCCCAACATCTCATTCTGCCGCTCCCGCGCGCTAGGATTCGATGTCTATGTTAAGGGCGTGAGCTATGGCTAGGGAGTCAACCGCCAAGTTTATTCCCCCTTGGCCCAACGGTCAAAGACGGTCTTTTTCCCGCCGATGACAATAAAACACCCCGTGTAACCAATAGATTACTATTCCCTATCGATATCCTAGTCCTATAGATGCATTATGGAGAACCCATGAAGGGGTTTCCACCAAAATCCTAGATTTGGGAACTACTCACACATTTTAGGTAAAAAGCAATCTAAATGAAAATCGACCATTAAAAACATAATTCGGCGATTGAAAAGTAGTAAAATCAATGCAAATAACACTATATTAAAGTTTGGTACAGATCAGACAACTTACAAATATCAAATAAATTCCAGCCGTCACAAAATGGAGAGAAAACAGGAAAAATACAACAGCCCCCGTTTCTGGAAACCTAGGGGTTATATATATAGAAAACGACATCACCCGATCGGGTGAAGAATCAACCGATCGGGTGACCTTCTGCGATCTTCGGCAGCGATTTTCAGAGACATCACCCGGTCACTCGACACGATCGATTGGCGGAAGCTTCTGGTCGTTTGGATCTTGACCTCATCAGGTGAACCGATCGGTTGGAATTGTCGCCCAAAAAGACAGAAACTTCAGGCGTTTTGGCACGGTCTGCTGGCGGTCAGGTGAGCTCTCCGGGTCATCTTTTGAAGGAATCAGCTACAGGTGAACCGATCGGGTGAAGGTCACCCGATCGGTTGGAATTCAGCTTCAATTTCAAGAGAAGATAGTCTGGCTGAACCAGTCTCCGACCCGGTCGGTTGATACTCACTTCGCTTCAGCTGCTGTCCGGGTCGTGCACGCGTGCATCACCCGATCGGTTGGCTATATCCAACCGATCGGGTGGGGGGCTGAAGGATAGAAATCTTTGTCGTTTGACCCCGGATCACGCGTGACTCCTCACGTTGCTCCGGGGACATGTGATATCTTCGTTATGTGTCTCCTATGTTGGCAAACTCCTGCAAACACGCAAAAATATGGAAAAGTGAAAGAAAACAAGAAAATACGAGAAAACGGATATGAGACAGCAGAAAATAACGGAAATACATAAAAGAAGACGTGCATGAATATATGAAATATAAACGCACGTCAGATCGTTGGACACAACGATCAAGGATCTCTAGTCTAGTTTGATGATAACAAACCAACGTGAAGCTATTAACGTGTGTGCTAAGTGTGTTTCAGGAATGGCAAAGGACGTAATTCTTCAAAGTGGTGACTAAGTCAATTGTTGGAGAAATTGCTAGACACAAAGCAATTGGAATTAATCAAAGAGCTATACATCTAGCAAAGGTGGACTTGGTCCAATGAGGGATGAGATGGCTATGGATTTGTTCACACCAATTAGAGATTTGGTCTATCTAGTATTCCTATCCAAACTCCAAATAAAATCCCCTAATCAAATCTCATTCCTCATTTTATGGGATTCCCTCATGGTTTCTCTATAACCAAATCTCTCCCTAGCCGACCCCCTCATGTGCAAAACCCTAGCCCTATAAAGTTTCTCATCAAAGGGAAAAGAAACCCCATGACCATCTAAATTCTCCAAGGCACAAACTCAAGCATCTTTGCCCATCATCATTCTCCTTTGTGCTGCAACCTAAACCCCGGCTCATACAATACTCCAAGCCTCTATTTCCAAGAGCCAAGACCTCTTCACCATTGGGCTGTAAAAGTTGCGGCAACCAAAAGAATTAAAGCAAGCCACATCAAACCCTAGAGCTCCCCAATATGTAGGCTACCTCAAAGCAGAACAACAGAGAACAGCTAAAAATATATTCCCACGGTAGCCATTAATGTTGGACGCAACGATCTAGGAACTTTAGTTTGATGATGACAAACGTGTCTGTTAAGTGCTTTTCAGGAATGGCACGCTCGTAAATTCTCCAAGGCGACTTGGTCAATTTGATGGGAAAAAGTGGCTAGTCATGTGCACCTTGGACTTGGTTCAATATGGGATGAGATGGAGCCTATTCATATCTATTGGGATTGAATCAAATCAATTAGAGATTGAGCCAAAATATTTTTTTCCAATTTCATATTCTTATCCCAACTTGGATATGATCGCTCCGGAATGTAACCCAAAGAACGGTTGTAGTTTTACCGCAAGCGCACGGTATAGCGGCGAGCGGGTTATCGAACACAGGGAGGACGAATGACCGTGCTTGTTCAAATCAGCCGGGCTATTAAGAAGAGAGAAATTTGCCTTTGGCGATCCTGTCACAATCGTCAGACAAAGTACGGAAATATCAAATCAAATAAAGAACGTCTAGGGAATGGGGAATTCCTGCTACTCACCGTATTTCGTAAATGTGGTTCATTGGTATCAAAATTGCTAGAATAAAATTTTGGATGAACTAGTCGCAACTGAATGTAATACCTAGCTCACGCTCTCGCGCTGTTGCCGGTCTATAGCTATCCTAGGTTCGGGTCCAATCTCTTGCAAACCCTAGCCTAGGGAAGATAGCATTAGGATCAACATCATCGTTCAATCGCGCCCCGAGCCCACTCTCGTGCAAACTCGGGCCACAACCTAGGTTGGGATAGTTCCTACCAATTCAATCTCTTGCAAACGGGTATCGGCATGGAATTACAACTGGAAACCCTAGTATCGGTCCAATCTCTTGCAAACCGATACTACGGAAATTCGATTCCAATCCAATTCGGATTTCTAGGGTTTCCTAACGAATTGGGATCCAATCTCTTGCAAATCCTAATCGATATGAATACCTAGCCATCCGTAGTAAATCGATCCCAATCTAATCCCTAATAGCAATTCTAGCAAAGTTCCTACCAATTCATCACAAATATGAAATTGGGCTCGTAGGGTTCATCCCCACGCCCCAAGACGTGGAGACTACTCACAATTCATAGCACAAACGCAAAAATAATCAATGAAATTAACAAGAGAATTCATCACAAATTTGAGATAGGCAATAAAAATAGAATTTTTAGAGAAGAGAGACACAAACCAATGGAGTTCTTCAAATAATCCAACAAAAATCGACTTTTGTCTCCTCTCCAATCACAAGAATAAAGCTAAAAAGTTAATCTAAAAAGCTGCAAAAATCTAAGAGAAAAGCTCTCTAAACTACGGTAAAAACAAGGGTTAAATACCCCTCAAAATCGTCCAAAAAACTGTGACCAAAATACCCCTGCGCAGCCTGAAATCCGCAATTTTCGCTATGGGTAGTGCGTCGCACTCGGTCGAGTGACAGAAGTCGCTCAGCCGAGTGAGAAACCCTGTAAATTTCCAGTAAGTCTGGGTCTTCGGGGGTCTTCACTTCGGGAGTCGCTCGACCGAGTGAGTTGGCGTAACTCGGCCGATGGCTTCTTGGTACTCGGGCGGTCGGCATTTGCCACTCGGCCGAGTGGGTCTTCTGAAGCTCAGGCAGATGAAAAACAATAAGTTGGCGATTTTTGACATGCGTCGTCTGGGTGCCACTCGGGCGGACGGGATCTCGTCACTCGGCCGATGTGGCTTCCGATGCTCGGCCGAGTGCACGTATGAAACGTATCCGATCTGGTCGGCCGAGCAGTGTCTCGCTGGTCGGCCGAGTGACTCCTTCACTCGGCCAAGTGGGACACCAAAAATGCCCAAACAGCTTGTTTTGGCCTCCTCGTCGTTCCTGCGACGTCCTTTCTTCTTCCGCTCCTCTCCAACAGTAAAATACCCCTCGGGGAGGTCATTGGTGACACTCTGGAGTAGGCGTATCTCGAGATCACTCCAAATCGCTTCAAATCACCTGAAATTCGACAAAAACAAGAAATCGTGAAAAGCATCGCAATATCGTCGATATATCGTGAAAAACATGATTTGAGCGATCTAAATGGCATGCAAACATGCGGGAAAAAAGTGTAAAATAAGGAGTGATCAAAATCCCCCAAGCTTACCTCTTACTCGTCCTCGAGGAAGATAAGTAAAAGGCGAACCCGGTGGATTCGGAAAACGAAAACGAAACAGAAATCAAAGAAGAAAGAAAGAAACGAAGAGGGAAGCTGCTAGATCATCTTCTCAGGACGTGGGTTTCGCTTACTCATATAGCATGCACCGAATGAAAAACACATGTCAAAGAATTTTATTTCGATATCATAGTATAATAGTGCAAATAGAAATAGAAAACCCACGAACAACGATATAATCATGAAAAACGGAATAGTTTTAGAATAACATCGTCTGAATCATTTAAAGCGGTATACAAATCGCAGATCACACACTTTTCAATTGAACGCTTTCTATGAGGAGTATAAGAGTATCACACAATAGAATAGAAAGAATAGATAAGTATGGATTTCATGAAATGAGTGCTAGGCATAGATTTCTGGACTTCGTAAAGCTGAAAATAATCTCATTGAGTATAGAATATTACTTAGCCTAGGTTGTCGTGCAACGTCAAGTAGTCTCTCTCTCTCACATCATCGGATTCCCTCCCCCAAGCTTATCTATAAGCGTGGTGGCATAAAAAATATTTACATCCCCGTTTTTATAAAGCTCCAAAAGCAATGAAAATAAATACAAAAAGAGAGAAGAAAGAAGAGAGAGAGAACATGAGGTGGGATCTTTTATTGAGGTTCTTTCCTCTTTTCTTTTCTTTTTCTCTTTTTTTTCTTCTCTTTTTTTTTTCATATAGCATATATACACAATGATCCCAACTCGAAGAAAGATAATGATATACAAGAATTTTTTTCTTTTTTCTGTTTTTTTTTTTGGTTTTGGGAAATTTGGAGCTAGGAGTTAATAGCGGGGGAAATGCCATATAATAGAATCGCTAAGGGGAGATTCACCAATGATTTTAAAATAGAGAAATGATGTTCAAGATTTGTGGAGAAAGAAATAAATATATCTCTCGGTTCACTCTATAAGACATGCACGACAACTTCAGCAGGGTAATCTAATCTACTCAGTTTCGATCACAAAAAAAACTAACTAATCCAGATTTATCATAGCTAACATCATTCAATCATCCTGAAGTGAAATGTACAGATCATGCATATAGAAGTGACATAGGAAAAGAAATCGGTACTCCTGATATAAGCATTCAATGCGTGAATCTTGGTGTGTTTTCTGCGATAGCATACATATGAATATTCAGACTCAGCTAATAATAAAATTTCATCCATTTTCATGTGGAAAAAGGTGTGGGTTAATATCTCTAAATGCAAGGCAAATCGCATCATATGATATCAGAAATAAAGTCTAAGACATGACAAATATAGCATGCATATAGAGTAAGCTAACTCCACGTCATCATCATCACAGAAAAGTCATCTCTAGCATGAGATGAAAAAGAAATAAAGATAAAGGGGAAAAGAAAACTATTTACAATGTAGCACACAGAAAAATAAGAGAAACGTGATGCATGGTAAAATAAAAGAAAAGTGATGAAAATAAGTGCAAAAGCTGAAAAATGGAGTGAAAAAACTAAAAATAAAGGTGGCAAATCGAAAAAGAGCGTGAGAACTCACTCCCCCAAGCTAAATGGCACAGTGTCCTCAATGTGTAAAGTGTGGCACGCCGAGAGACAAGTAATGGGAGGGGTAAGCGAGGATGCATGCATGAGGAAAAAAAAGAAAAATAATGAAATGAAAAATATGATGCGGACATGATGCATGCAGATATAGGAGTGATACGGATATAAAGGTGTGGCACCAAAAACTCTCCCTCTCTCCCAAAAAGATATATAAAGATGTGATCAGGATGTGAATCCAAAATAAGTGAGGGGAGGGGGGCAAAAATGCATCAGGACCCAGCAGAAACGGGCAGCACAACCGCAAAAATAGTCGATGGCATCAAGGGTGCCTAAGAAGGTGGTGCTGCGCCGTCTCCGTCCTGAGGCGGAGGTGGTGGTGGTGGCTGCTGAGCGGGGGTGGGTGTGGAAGTGGAAGCAGGCTGAGTGTGTGTGGTAGTGGGGGTGGGAACCTACGGGATGGGTGGGGGCACGCGTGGGAGACGCTCCAGGACCTGGGTAAGACAGTAGTGAATGTGTGGGAGCAGGTCAAAGCGGCCAGCCATCGCAGTGACGGTGGCGGACAGGGTGCGAAGGTCTCCTCTGAGGCCACTCACCGCCCCCTCGAGAGCACGAATGCTCTGAAGTACAGTGTCGAGGGGAGGTGGTGCAGAGGGACGCACCGCTCGGGGCTATGCAGGTCGGGGCTGGCGTACTCTGGTGGCGTAGGTGACGGGCTCAGCAAGCAAGGGAACAAAAGGAGCTGCGCTCACAAGTGGGGGCCTGGCCTCAGTGCGAGGCTGGGCAGGACGGTGAGAAGTGGAGACAGCAGCAGCGAAAGAAGAATACAAAAGTGGCGGCGAGGCGGCCAGAGAGGTCGGTGACACAGAAGTATGGACAGACGCCACGACATTCTCGGAAAACACAGCAGCGGTGGAGACAGGGGTGGAGACTACGGTCTCTACAGCAGTGGCAAAAGAGGGCTCTCCGCACTCAACTATAGTCGGCGGGCGCTCGGGTGGGGCAGAGGAAACAGGCTCAGCAGACAGAGGGCTAGTGCAGGTGGTGACAGGCGTGGAAGCAGTGGAGGTGGGCTCAGCTAAGGTACTCCCGACACCGACAGCAGTGTGGACAGAGGTGTCGGGAGCAGCAGAAACATCAGAGGTAGGCTGAGGGGCCACGGGGTCAATAGGGGCAGCAGGCGCGGCAGGTGCAACAGGGTCTGCGGGGGGCAGCGTGGGCAGCGTGGGCCTGCTCGGCCTCCTCGGCCTCGAGCACGTATGCGGCTGGGATCAGAACATCCATCGCAGGGAGCCAGTCCACATGGGCCGATGCAATCTGAGTCCGAGCTGGGCTCGGAAGAATCATGTAATCGGCACCGTAAGGGCCGTGCAGCCAGACCCAGTGTCGCTCACCGTGCGGACACAGCATCATCATCCGGGCCATAACATCAATCGACAGAGAAGTGGGGCCCGGTGCGCGTCGCAGGTCGTCAGGGAAGTCCTCGCCAGTCATAAGGGCGAGCAAGGTGATCAGGCCGCCGCAGCATATCGGTGAGCGAGCGCCCACCGATACGATGATGCGGTCCAAAAACCAAGCCGCGACATCAATCACGACGGCTGGGACCAACTCATCGCCATCCCTAGATAGAGCTCTGGGTCGTGTCATCGCGTAGAGCATATAGAGCTCTGGCGTGGACATCGTAACCGGCTCATATCTGGCCAAAAAAGTCGTCGCCATGAGGCGCTGAGCTATACGGAGGCAGGGATGGACAATGGCCGAGGCCTTGGCCCTACTAGGGTCAAAGGCAGTAGGAAGACCTGTAATCCGGGCCCAGAAGGCACCAGCATCGAAGGAAGGTGGGGGGATATGGGTGGGGGCGTAACCTCGGTCGGCCCCAGGGACATCGGGCCACGAGAAGAAGGCTCTCATCATACCGAGAGTGACCTGGCACTCCCGGTCCATGAATCGAAACGAGCATCCCTCGTCGGTCTGGGCGATCGAACTAAGTACCTCAAGTGTCGGGCGGATAAACGTGTCCGCCGACACCTGAAAGAAATCTCACCAGCCCACGTTGTCGTACAACGTGAGCATCCCCTCTAGTACCCCCAGGCGTCCTAGGTCTGCAAGGTGTGCGAACCTGGAGGGTACGATCGAGCACTGGGAGATACGCTCGAAAGCGACGTGGTGTGCGTCGTTCCGGAACGTGATCCCCAGCGGCCCGATAAGTGGAGCCGGAGGTGGTGGCTGTGGAGCGGCAGGGAGTGGCTGTGCGGGCTCTGCAGGCTGTGCGGGCTGTGCGGGGCCTGCAGGCTGTGCGGGGTGGACGGGGTGGACGGGGTGTGTGGGAGAAGGCGGAGGAGAGTCATCCAACTCATGGGAGGGGCTGGGGTCATCCGACCGCTTCCGCTTGGTGGAAGCTCTCCTCGACCTTGGCCGTGTCTGGGGCGGCATATGGGCCCCGAGCGCGCACCAAAAAGCGTGAAAAGTGCGACGTGCATAAAATAAAGGAAAGAGTATACCACGACACGCCGCGAGTGCAAAGCAATGGAAGCGTGCGAAGACGACGCCTCCACACAGCCCAAATCAGTCCCTGGAAGCTCCCCTGGGCTCCCCTAAGCTCCCAAAAATGACCTGCGCATGAAACGGAGATATCAGCGGGTAATATTCAAAACGTATGGAGCATTAGGGGTATAATAGATAGAAATAGAAATTAATTTGGGTTTGGGGTTCGTTAAGCACATGGATCCTCAAGAAACACACAAAAGAGGAGAAAACAGGCTGAAAATAGGGTTACCGGAGTCGGCCGGAGCGGTGGCCGTCGGCGGCGACTCGGGCGAGGAGCGGCGGCGGCTCGGCCGGCGGTGGGTGACCGAGCGGCGGCGCGGGTCGATGGTCGGGCGAGTGGGCAAGGGTTCGGGTGCTGGGGGATACGAAAAGTTGGGGCGCGAGCGGATTATGTCGTTTCGAAAAACGCGCCCCCAGCCCCTTTTATAGCAGAAGTTACGACTCGGCCGAGTGACGAGGTCGCTCGGCCGAGTAGCGCAACGGAAAAATTCCCCCCCGCTTATGCTTCGGCTGAGTGGCCTTGCCACCCTCGGCCGAGTGGAGTAAGTCCATTCGGCCGAGTGGCTCAAGCTACTCTGCAAGACTCGCCCTAGGAGCGTATCCGTTTTACTCGGCCGAGTGAATATATATACTCGGCCGAGTAGCAGTTATACTGAAATCAGGAAAATAAACAGAGAGTTGGGTACAGCAGGCTTCCCTCATTTGTGAGCGGCTCGGCCGGACGAACTTGTGTGCTCGGCCGACTGACTAGTATACTCGGCCGAGTGAGCCTTATGTTCTGTTGTTTGTCTTCGTTTGGGCTCTAAACTCCGTCTTTCTTCCTCCAGTCGATTTCATCTTCCTCCTAAGCATCGAGCGCCTTCCTGGGGTGCTCCTCGTCGCCTTGTGCATCCTCCTAATGATGGGTACCTCATTCTCCTCTCCTGTCAGGAAAAATAGGACCCGTTATCACAAGATTTTTGGGCGAACGACTCAAAACACTAAAAATTTTTAAAACAAAAATAAAAGAAAAGTGAAAATAAAGCAATAACCGTCGGGTTGCCTCCCGACAAGCGCTCGTTTAAGGTCGTGAGCTCGACCCCCTATGATTTTCAATTAATGCGGGATGTTTGATGCATATGAGATGCACCCGTCAAACTTTCCGGGGAGAACGCTTGGATTCGGAAGTTGCGGCGGCGTGTTCTCCCTCGGTGGTCTCCCGTCTCGAATAGTGTTGGGGGGAGACTCTCCCAAGCTAGCATTTGCTCCGGTCAACGGCTTCACCGGTGACGCCGATTTCCGTATCGGCGGAGCTTTCTTCGGAGACTTTAATTTCGAGAGCTTGCAGAGCTCTCGAATCCTTGCGACATCAGCGTCGCCTTCATCATTTTCAGCGGAGAAGTCGGGGGAATCATTTTTCTTCTCTTCTTGGCCTAAATACGGGCCTTCCTCGAAATCCTCATCGAATAGAGCGCCAATGGAGTGAGGGATCGCCTCCTCAATTACCTCATCAAGGAGGTCCATGTAGTCAATCTCCTCGTGGTAAGGCATGTGTTTCATAGCCTTAGGAATGTGAAGCTCCACCTCGATGTTGCCGACGTTCAAAGTTAGGGTACCTTCTCGCACGTCGACAATCACACCGGCGGTGGCGAGGAACGGGCGTCCAAGTATCAATGACGTATCTCCCTCCTCCTTAACGTCCATGATCACGAAGTCACATGGCAAGCATATTCCCCCCGGGACTTGTAGCGGGATGTCTTCGGCGATCCCTACCGGCCTTGTTATCCGTCCATCGGCTAATTGTATCCGCATGTCGGTAGGTTTCAACTTTGTCCCGGTGTTTAGCCTTAAGAACATGGAGAGAGGCATGAGGCTCACACTAGCCCCTAAATCTACCAACGCCTTTTGTAGAGGGACACCGCCCAAGGTGCAAGGAATTCGAAAACCCCCCGGATCTTTGAATTTGGCCGGCTCCTTCTCTCTCTTGGTGAACCAAGAGCCCTCCTCGGCTAGCATGATCTTTTCCTTCCTCTTCCCTCCCCCCCCCCCCCCCCCCCCCCCCCCCCCCCCCCCCCGAAATCAAATCCTTTAGAAATTTAGCATATGTGGGGATTTCCACAATGGCGTTGAGGAAGGGAATGTTGAGGCTAACTCCTCTCAGATACTCGAGAAACTTTGCTAGCCTTTTCTCCATTTTCGCTCTAGCAAGCCTTTGGGGGAATGGGACCAGTGGCATGAAGCGCCTCTCCTCAATCAATTGCTCCGCTCTAGATTTCTCCTTTTCTTGCGGCTCTTTCTCCTTCTCAACTTCAACTACCGGCTCAATTGGCTCTAAACTTTCCTCCACGGGCTCCTCGGTAGTGATCATGGCGGGGGTGGTGTCCTTCCCGCCTCTAGTAGTAACGGCAACCACGGCATTGATGTGGCCGGTGTTTCCCCGTGGGTTTTGCTCGGGTTGCGCCGGCAATTGTTGAGTATTCCGATTGAGCAACGCCAATTGCTCCGATATTTGAGCCACAACGGTTGTAAGGGAGTCTTGGCCCGCCTTCAAGGTAGCATTGACCTTCTTTTGCTCGACCATAAATGCCTCCACTCTAGCTTCGAAATCAGATTGTTGTTGAGCTTGTGGAGGGTTTTGATTTTGATTTCTCCACCCTTGATTGTATCCGAGCGGCCTATAAGGTGGAACTTGTTGCTTCAGTTGGAAATTTTGTTGTGGAGGCCCCCTCGGTGGATAGTGTTGTTGTTGGGGTGGTGGTGGTCAAGCTTGTTGAAGTGGTTGTTGTGGCGGGTTCAAAGCTCCTTCATTGTTGGCGTAAGAGAAACCGGGATGATTTCTTGTGGCCGGATTGGCCCAATATCCTTGGTTCCCCACGACATATTGTACTTGCTCCAAGGATCCTTCTCCTTGCTCTCCTCCCAAGTACATGGCTTGAGATTGGTCTTGCCAATCACACATTTGGTTTGTTGGTGCGGAGGTGGAAGGGGTTCCTTGGGGCTCCATGATAAACTTCTCCAGTCTCTCCACTACCTTGTGGAGAGAATCAAACTTGCTTGTAAGCTACGCTACGGCCTTCGCCTCATAGATACTAGTTGGCTTCAAGGAGGACGTAGAGTGTCCTCGCTCATCGCCCCATTGTTGATTGTTTGAGGCCATCTCCTCAATTAGGGCCGTAGCTTCTTCGGGAGTCTTTGATAAGATAGCACCATTCGCCGCGGCATCAATAATTTGTTTGGTCCCCGGTTGGAGACCATTGTAGAAGCTATGAACTAGCTCCCAATCTTCAATGCTATGGTGCGGGCATTGATGCTGCAGATCTTTAAAACGCTCCCAAGCCTCATAGAGCGTCTCTTGGGGTCCTTGCTTGAAGGACATAAGAGCGCTCCGAATCTTCACCGTCTTGGAGGGCGGATAGAACTTGTCAATGAATGCACTCGCTAACTCGTCCCAAGTGGTAAAGACTCCCTCAGCCTGCGTCCTCAACCAATAGAGTGCCTTGTCTTTTAGCGTGAAGGGGAAGAGACGCAGTCTGATGGCATCGATGGAGACCCCCGGCATCTGAAATGTGGCGCACTTCGACAAGAATAACTGGATGTGGTAGTGGGGATTTTCATGGGCATTCCCATGAAATGGATCCTGCTGCATCAGAACCACTAGTCCAGTCTTCAGCTCAAAGTTCTTGTCAGCCGCCAACTCCGGCATGGCAATGGATGAGGTCGTAGAAGAGGTCTTAGGCCGGAGCCTATCGCGAATAGAAATTATCCTTGCCATTCTTACCGCTAATTGGTCCGCAGTTTCTGGGTTGGTCATAAACCTCCCTTCCGGATCTTGTCTCTTCTTCGCTCTAATTCTCCGCACAGTACGTTCAATCTCGGGATCAAATAATATACCTTCAGGGTCCGCAGTGGATCTCGTGTACATGCACAGGAGAACAAAGTTTCAAAGAAGCGATTAGCACAATGGAAGGGTTAGGTAAAAATAAAGAAATAAAATAAAAAGAAAGAAATAGCTAGGGTGGTAAGATCAAACGCAATCGCCTCCCTGGCAACGGCGCCAAAAACTTGATCGCTCCGGAATGTAACCCAAAGAACGGTTGTAGTTTTACCGCAAGCGCACGGTATAGCGGCGAGCGGGTTATCGAACACAGGGAGGACGAATGACCGTGCTTGTTCAAATCAACCTGGCTATTAAGAAGAGAGAAATTTGCCTTTGGCGATCCTGTCACAATCGTCAGACAAAGTACGGAAATACAAATCAAATAAAGAACGTCTAGGGAATGGTGAATTCCCGCTACTCACCGTATTTCGTAAATGTGGTTCATTGGTATCAAAATTGCTAGAATAAAATTTTGGATGAACTAGTCGCAACTGAATGTAATACCTAGCTCACGCTCTCTCGTTGTTGCCGGTCTATAGCTATCCTAGGTTCGGGTCCAATCTCTTGCAAACCCTAGCCTAGGGAAGCTAGAATTAGGATCAACATCATCGTTCAATCGCGCCCCGAGCCCACTCTCGTGCAAACTCGGGCCACAACCTAGGTTGGGATAGTTCCTACCAATTCAATCTCTTGTAAACGGGTATCGGCATGGAATTGCAACCGGAAACCCTAGTATCGGTCCAATCTCTTGCAAACTGATACTACGGAAATTCGATTCCAATCCAATTCGGATTTCTAGGGTTTCCTAACGAATTGGGATCCAATCTCTTGCAAATCCCAATCGATATGAATACCTAGCCATCTGTAGTAAATCGATCCCAATCTAATCCCTAATAGCAATTCTAGCAAAGTTCCTACCAATTCATCACAAATATGAAATTGGGCTCGTAGGGTTCATCCCCACGCCCCAAGACGTGGAGACTACTCACAATTCATAGCACAAACGCAAAAATAATCAATGAAATTAACAAGAGAATTCATCACAAATTTGAGATAGGCAATAAAAATAGAATTTTTAGAGAAGAGAGACACAAACCAATGGAGTTCTTCAAATAATCCAACAAAAATCGACTTTTGTCTCCTCTCCAATCACAAAAATAAAGCTAAAAAGTTAATCTAAAAAGCTGCAAAAATCTAAGAGAAAAGCTCTCTAAACTAGGGTAAAAACAGGGGTTAAATACCCCTCAAAATCGTCCAAAAACTGTGACCAAAATACCCCTGCGCAGCCTGAAATCCGCAATTTTCGCTACGGGCAGCGCGTCGCACTCGGCCGAGTGACAGAAGTCGCTCGGCCGAGTGAGAAACCCTGTAAATTTCCAGTAAGTCTGGGTCTTCGGGGGTCTTCACTTCAGGAGTCGCTCGGCCGAGTGAGTTGTCGTAACTCGGCCGATGGCTTCTTGGTACTCGGGCGGTCGGCATTTGCCACTCGGCCGAGTGGGTCTTCTGAAGATCAGGCAGACGAAAAACAGTAAGTTGGCGATTTTTGACATGCGTCGTCTGGGTGCCACTCGGGCGGACGGGATCTCGTCACTCGGCCGATGTGGCTTCCGATGCTCGGCCGAGTGCACGTATGAAACGTATCCGATCTGGTCGGCCGAGCAGTGTCTCGCTGGTCGACCGAGTGACTCCTTCACTCGGCCGAGTGGGACACCAAAAATGCCCAAACAGCTTGTTTTGGCCTCCTCGTCGCTCCTGCGACGTCCTTTCTTCTTCCGCTCCTCTCCAACAACAAAATACCCCTCGGGGAGGTCATCGGTGACACTCTGGAGTAGGCGTATCTCGAGATCACTCCAAATCGCTCCAAATCACCTGAAATTCGACAAAAACAAGAAATCGTGAAAAGCATCGCAATATCGTCGATATATCGTGAAAAACATGATTTGAGCGATCTAAATGGCATGCAAACATGCGGGAAAAAAGTGTAAAATAAGGAGTGATCAGGATACAAATTTCTTGCTCCTTGATTCAAGGGATTCTCGCATAACCCTAGGGCCACCTCTATAAATCCCATCATCCCAAGAGATGCTGGTTGCGGCAACAATATTTTGGAGTGGGGTTTTATTTTGAAGCAGCCGAATTTGTGATTGAAGGCCACACGTATTATTGGAAGAGCCGCAACCAAAAATCTCTAAGAGCCGACAATTCTTGAGGAGCAGCCAAAATTTGACAGCAGAGCCACACATACACGTTGGAGAGCCGCAACAAATAATTCCCTTGGCATTAAGGAGCAAAGGTCCATGTGCTAAGGAATCAAACAAATTTATTTGTGAAGGCCGGCCTTTTTTAGGCATCTCCACGCAAATCACCTCAAGACACGTGCAACACAATTCTTTGAGTGCTCTTGCCTTGATATTATCAAACCAAAGGCCGGCTGCATCTTACTCGTAAAGGTTTTTCGTTCTGTTTAAAGGGCTGTCAAAAATTTCCCAAAGGTGATCTCCAAGAGCCGGCCAAAATTCTGTAGGGGCTGCCGATTTTATTGAAATCACGAACCCACGCACAAAAGCAAGGAGCAAATCACAGGCCGAGATCATCAAAGAGGAGGGCTGCGAAAATTTTTTTAGGGCAAAGGCAGCCGAATCTCTGAGAGCATTTTTTTTTTCTGCCGATTTTCTAAGGGGTTCTGTTTGTTTTTCCCATCAACGCAACAATTTGTTTTGCAGGCCAATAAAAGTTCAACAGCAGGCCGCAAGCATTGACATCAGGCCAAAACTTCTTTTCAAGTGCCGCAAGCTTCTATTGTTGAGAAAGAAGCCACAACTTGAGTTGCCGGTGTCGAGGAGACATCTACATCTACGTCAGACGAGATCTGACCCGTGCTGATTGACGAAGACAACGCCGCTACACAAACTGAGCTTCCTAAACTCTGTTCATTATTATTTTGCGTAGTTGTGGTGTTAGACCTTCGTAGGGGAAACTTTACCATATTTGGTGACTATTTTGGGACTTGTC
Source organism: Scilla litardierei (assembly GCA_030789695.1). NCBI lineage: Eukaryota > Viridiplantae > Streptophyta > Magnoliopsida > Asparagales > Asparagaceae > Scilla > Scilla litardierei. The sequence goes on from CM061136.1 coordinate 89,671,418, forward strand.
TGGTTGGGGCTAGATAAGTGAGACCCAGCTAGTTTGGAATTAGCTGGTAGAAAGTATTACTAGGATTGATAGTGAGAGAAAACACTGTGTGTGTGTGGTGCTGAGAGCCTGGCGAGTGTAGAGACGTAGAGTGTGCTCTGAGCGTGCTCTAACTTGTGGTTTTGTACCTATTGCACCATTCAATACTAGTATCTGCTTTGGGGACTGGACGTAGGTCAAAGGGTCGACCGAACCAGGGTAAATCTGATGTGTACTCTGTGTCTGCATTTTATTTACTCTGCTGTTTTTATAACTACGTGTGATTTCTCGTGGGTTGGCGAAGAATTTTTATTAGCCTATTCACCCCCCCCCAAAGGCTAGGATCCAAATCCAACAAGTGGTATCAGAGCCAGTTTAGTTGATCTAGCCTAGATTGACCATGTTTAACTCTATGGATAGTGCTTTTGCTGAGGGTCAGTCTGTTTCACGTCCCCCTAGATTTAATGGAGGTGATTATGCATATTGGAAAAATCGAATGAAAATTTACCTCATTTCTGTTGATTATAAAGCTTGGCAAATAATTGAAAAAGGTTATAAACTGCCTGTTATTAAAGTAGATGGTGTTGAGATTGATAAACCAAATGACAAATGGGATGAGAATGATTGGAAATCTTATTCTTTAAATGCTAAAGCTATGAATGCTCTTATTTGTGCACTTGATAAATCTGACTATAATAGAATCTCACATTGTTTAACTGCGCATGAAATATGGCATACTTTGGAGGTGACGCACGAGGGAACGTCACAGGTAAAGGAGTCTAGACTGTCTCTTTTGAGTGCAGAGTTCGAGGGATTTTGCATGCTACCATCAGAGAGCATATCAGAGATGTATGTGAGGTTCACCGACATAGTTTACAAGTCTAACTCGCTTGGAAAGCCATATGATAGCCTCGATCAAGTGAGGAAGATCCTAAGAGCATTGCCAAGCTCTTTCAGACCAAAGGTCACCGCCATCCAGGAAGCAAAGGTATTGTCTCAATTGAAGGTGGTGGACCTTATTGGTAATTTGATGTCCTATGAGTTGGAACTGCAAAATGTTGAAGCAAAAGAGAAACCTGAGGAGAAAGAGAAAGCCATAAAGCCCCTTGCTTTGAAAGCTACGGAAGAAGATGAGGATGATGATGCGGTCATGGCACTAATGGTAAGAAACTTCAGAAAGTTTGTCAGGACCAAGCAAGGAAGAGAAGAAATGGCACCCAGGTTTAATCGTTCTAACTTTAATAATTCTTCCAAGAAATTTAATGATCAAAAATCTACTGATAGAATGCAATGTTTTAAATGCAGGGGAAGAGGACATCTGATGAAGGATTGTCCAAATGAAACTACTCAGCTCGTTAAAGGAAAAGGAAAAGTGAAGGTATTAACATGGGATATGGATAACGAAGCTGAAAGCGAGGAGGAACATGAAGCCCATTCTTGCATGGCTTTGATGGGCATCCAAGATAAGACACCGTCAGGTAGCAAAGCTGAACTTCTTAAAATTTGTTAAGAAATGCAAAGTCAAATAGTAGATCATTAGTTCACTATTGAATGTCTCCAAAATCAGAACTATGACATGCAAGTTAGAGATGATAAGGTGTTTAAAGAGAATGAAAAGCTTAAAATTGAACTTAATGCATGTAAGTCTACTATTGAAATCATGAAGAAGGAAAAAGCTAGCTTTGATGAAACTGCTCCTTGTATTTCTTGTTCCTCGTTATTAAACCAAAATAGCATGCTTAAACAAGATTTAATGAAGCTCGAAGCTGAAAAAGAATATGAAATAAGAGAGCTTAAGGATAAATTTTGCATGCTAGATAACGATCTTAAAAAGAAAACAATTGAATATGAAAAGAAGGAAAAAGAAAATAAGTTGGCTTTCGTTAGTAAATGCACGATGCTTGTGGAAGAAAATAAACAATTAAAAATCAAAGTCTCTCATCTTGAAGTGGCCATTAAGAAATTCTCTATGGGAAAACAATCGTTGGACACAATTTTAGAGAATCAATTATATGGCAATAATAGAAGAGGACTTGGTTTTGGTCTGAAAAACGTTGAAAAGCAAAAATTCAAGAAATTCCACAATGTACCCTCTATTGCAAAGAACAAATATGCAAAGTGCTTTACTTGTGATAGTGTAGGCCACACTTCATATTATTGTAAATTTAGGAACACAAATATCAAGTTTAAACAAGTGTGGGTTCCTAAAACAATAATGGCTAACACTAGTGGACCTTGTTGGATTCCAAGGTCACACTTAATACCTTTCATGTAGGTAAGGTGGAGATTTGGCGACGAGCAAATTTTTCAATGTCTCATTCTTTTAGCTCCTTCGTCAAATAGCGACGAGAAGGTATAATTTTTATCCCTCTTTGCATTTCATTGCATACCTTCATAGTTTTTGTGTGTGCTTAACTTGTTTTTGTTTGTGTGCTTGCTTGTTGCTTTTTAGGCGTGTTTTAGTTCTTTATAGAAGAAAAACAAAAAAAATTGAAAACCCAAAAATCAAAAAAAATTGTGCTTATTGAATATCCTCTTATGAATCTCTATAAGTGGTATTATTGAATGTTCGGTCTATCCCTTGTAGAAGTCAATTCATTATTGTTGTAGCTACATGAACATGATGTTATTCTTTTTAGTAGCCATGACATGTCTCATAAGTTTTAAACTTGACTTCTACACCTACATTTGCACTTTCACGATATTTGACTTCTTAGTACTTTTGGAGATTCTTTTGAAGAATAATGGAAAGTGAATGTAGGAATGATTAAATTCTGAATTTTCTAAGGGATATGATGTGTCTAGCCATGAATAAAAATTGAGTACAAAGGAATTGCAAATGCAAAAAATGAAAATTTCTCCGTATGAAAAATGGATACACTTCATGGCTAATACACAACCCACGAGTATCCAACTTATGCTACATGGGTAATCATTAGTGTTGGTGTAAATAACTCGTCAAGCAATGCCACCCCACATTTAAAAGTCCTTTTAGGCTATGTTTTGGGGTTTGGTAACTTGAACTCATCTTTGATGAGGTGGGAAAAATCAATCCTAGTGATATTCATGAAAATTGGAAAATGTGGATTGATTTGGTTGAATTTCTAAAATTGAATCTCCCTTAGTACTTTATTGTCTATATCACTACACTTACACAAAGGTGGAGAAGTCACTTTCTGAAATTCTATGAGCTTGAATTGTTTGCAAATTAGAAAACTCATGTAAATGCCAGTTATAACTTATAATGGTTTATTTTTGCATGAGATATTTTTGGGACTTCATTAGCCCACTTTTGATGATAACAAAGGGGGAGAAAGAAATAGAAAGATTTGGTGTGTCGGTATTATATGTTGAAGGGGAGCTTGCAAAATACATAAAGAGGGGGAGCTTGAGAGAAGGGGGAGCATGCTTATATTGCTATACTTATTGTGCATGCTTTGTAATGCTTGTATGTCTCATTCCATACATCATACTGCATTACACCCTTCAACACACTTCACACACTCATATTCAATGTACAAATCTTTCATTGGTTTGTCATCATCAAAAGGGGGAGATTGTCGCAACGATCTAGGAACTTTAGTTTGATGATGACAAACGTGTGCTAATTATTTAACATGTGTGTTAAGTGCTTTCAGGAATGGCACGCTCGTAAATTCTCTAAAGGCGACTTGGTCAATTTGATGGGAAAAAGTGGCTAATCATGTGCAACTTGGACTTGGTTCAATATGGGATGAGATGGAGCCTATTCATATCTATTGGGATTGAATCAAATCAATTAGATATTGAGCCAAAATATTTTTTTCCAATTTCATATTCTTATCCCAACTTGGATACAAATTTCTTGCTCCTTGATTCAAGGGATTCTCTCGTAACCCTAGGGCCACCTCTATAAATCCCATCATCCCAAGAGATGCTGGTTGCGGCAACAATATTTTGGAGTGGGGTTTTATTTTGAAGCAGTCGAATTTGTGATTGAAGGCCACACGTATCATTGGAAGAGCCGCAACCAAAAATCTCTAAGAGCCGACAATTCTTGAGGAGCAGCCGAAATTTGACAGCAGAGCTGCACATACACGTTGGAGAGCCGCAACAAATAATTCCCTTGTCATTAAGGAGCAAAGGTCCATGTGCTGAGGAATCAAACAAATTTATTTGTGAAGGCCGGCCATTTTTAGGCATATCCACGCAAATCACCTCAAGACACATGCCACACAATTCTTTGAGTGCTCTTGCCTTGATATTATCAAACCAAAGGCCAGCTGCATCTTACTCGTAAAGGTTTTTCGTTCTGTTTAAAGGGCTGCCGAAAATTTCTCAAAGGCGATCTCCAAGAGCTGGCCAAAATTTTGTAGGGGCTACCGATTTTATTGAAATCATGAACCCACGCACAAAAGCAAGGAGCAAATCACAGGCCGAGATCATCAAAGAGGAGGGCTACGAAAATTTTTTAAGGGCAAAGGCAGCCGAATCTCTGAGAGCATTTTTTTGCTGCCGATTTTCTAAGGGGTTCTGTTTGTTTTTCCAATCAACGCAACAATTTGTTTTGCAGGCCAATAAAATTTCAACAGCAGGCCGCAAGCATTGACATCAGGCCAAAACTTCTTTTCAAGTGCCGCAAGCTTCTATTATTGAGAAAGAAGCCACAACTTGAGTTGCCAGTGTTGAGGAAACATCTACATCTACGTCAGACGAGATCTGACCCGTGCTAATTGACGAAGACGGCGCCGCTACACAAATTGAGCTTCCTAAACTCTGTTCATTACTATTTTGCGTAGTTGTGGTGTTAGACCTTCGTAGGGAAAACTTTACCATATTTGGTGACTATTTTAGGACTTGTCTGGTTGGGGCTAGATAAGTGAGACCCAGCTAGTTTGAGACTAGCTGGTAGAAAGTATTACTAGGATTGATAGTGAGAGGAAACACTGTTTGTGGGATGCTGAGAGCCTGGCGAGTGTAGAGACGTAGAGAGTGCTCTGAGCGTGCTCTAACTTGTGGCTTTGTACCTATTGCACCATTCAATACTAGTATCTGCTTTGGGGGTTGGACGTAGGTCGAAGGGTCGACCGAACCAGGGTAAATCTGATGTGTACTCTGTGTCTGTATTTTATTTACTCTGCTGCTGTTATAACTGCGTGTGATTTTTTGTGGGTTGCACGAGAATTTTTTATTAGCCTATTCCCCCCCCTTTAGGCTAGGATCCAGATCCAACAATTAAAACCCCTAGTCTAAAAACAAAAGGAAGGAGCACAGCAATCATCTTTCAAAGCACCGACAAGCCAACGTGTTCTTCCTACTACCGTGCATAATCAAGTTCCTATCCATTGCCGCAAGTTCTCGTCTCCAACGACAATAAAAAGGAGCAGTCAGAGAAGAACTCGAAGCCCACGTAACCCTCGTTGAAGCTGATTGCCACCGCCGAAGCAGTTGCTGTCATGGAGGAGAAGCAAACATCAGAGTCGCCGTTGTTTCCATCGAAGTCGGAGAATTCGAAGAGGAGGCACCGTCGGAGTCCTTCCATCAAATCCTGATGTCGAAGCTGTCGCTGCACAAGAAGTCAAGGAGCCACCGTCGAAGCATCATCTCGCCATCAAAGTTGCTGCTGCAGAAGAGAAGCCCGTCGTCGATGTGATCAGCTGCTGCCATGGACTCGTCGCTGTCGAGTTCTCATCACCGGAGGAGCCGCTGTCGAGTTCTCGTCGTCAAAGGAGCCGCTGTCGAAGACGAGTGATCGGCGAAGTCGAAACCCACACAAAGCTCGCACGACAAAGCCCGCACGTTGAAGCCCCCACCGTTGTCAAAGAGAAGCTATCGGAGCACTCCAGGGGAACTCGGCGAACTCGAGTCGGAGAAGTGCATGCAACGTGCTGACATGGATAATTTTTGCATGCGAAAGTTTTTTTAAGGAATTACTTTGTGCACAGCCAGCTGAATTTTGAGTTTGAACTAAAACTGATGTATGCACAGACCAGTCTACATCTTCAAGTTCATCGAGCCATAGATTGAGATCCAGACGTCAGATCGAGATACCGTTTGCGTCAGACTAGAGCTGACGACATGCTGAACAACAGAGACGACACATCATCACAATCTGAGTATTTCTGAACCCTTTACTTTATCATTATATTTGTGATTGTGTGTAGATCTCTGTAGGGAAAAGTTTACCAGTTTTTGTGTTTTTTGGTACTTGTCTGGTTGGGGCTAGACGAGAGGGTCTTGACGTGTTGTCGCAGTCAAGATACGCATTTACTAGGTTGATATTGTTCTGTACTTTGTTGAGTGTGGTACAGTCTAGGTGGGGAGTTGGAGCTAGGACCCCATCGTAGATGTACACAAGGAACTTATTAATGCTAGTATTTGCTTGGAGGCTGGAGTAGGTCGTTGATGCGAACGAACCAGTGTAAATCTGATACGTATTCTGTGCTTGCATTTTATTTACCCTGCTTGTGTTTTTAACTGCGTGTGATTTCTCGTGGGTTACACGAGATTATTTTATTAGCCTATTCACCCCTACCTCTAGGCTAGGATCCAGATCCAACAAGCAACATATCGGCTTTCCACAACCGACGACAAGGAGCTCTCCCACCCCTAGAATGCGGAACACATGTGGAAGTACTACCAATAACTATATGATCGGAGCGAATGATTAATGTCCTATAGTCACACTCCAATTTTTTGATTGTACTTTCCCAAGAGCTTTTGAATATGAAATACATGCTGCTTCATGTAATTCATCGCATTAGTTTGGAGTATCTCCCTCTGATTTATTTCCACCCTCATGGGCCGCTCGGATACACGATCAGAGGGGCCACCCCTGTGTGGGCCGACCAAGCTACACGATCGGGGGCCAACTTTCTCTCCTTCCCGAGCCAACCAGGCTATGCGGTCGGAGACAACTCCACCCTCGCGGGCTGCTTGGCTACACTATCGAATGGGCCACCCCTTTAATGGCTGACCAAGCTACACGATCGGGGGCCAACTTTCTCTCCTTCCCGAGCCAACTAAGCTACGTGGTCGGAGACAATTCCACCCTCGCGGGCCGCTCGGCTACATGATCGGAGGGGCCACCCCTTCGCGAGCTGACCGAGCTACATGATCGGAGGCCAACTTTCTCTCCTTCTCAAGCCAACTAGGATATGTGATCGGAGGGGCCACCCCTTCACGGGCCGATCGAGCTACACGATCGGAGGCCAACTTTCTCTCTTTTTCGAGCCAACTAGGCAACGCGATCGGAGGGGCCACCCCTTCGCGGGCCGACCGAGCTACACAATCGGGGGCAAGCCTTTTATATCTCCGGGCTGCAATCCAAAGCTATGGAATTCTCTTTACCCTCGCAGGCCGCTCGACTACACGATCGGAGGGCACATCCCTTCACGGGCTATATTTATGAATGGTTATATTTACGACACTCACGAAAACTAAAAAGAAGTGTTTATTCAACAACAACAGACAACTAAGACAACTATTAAAAAGAATAGCCACGTCTACACCAAAAGGGAGTTTTCCACAACGCAAGTTCATTAAGGGCCACCACCAGATGGCTCGATAGGAGTTTAGGATGATCCCCTGCCGAACTCTTGCCTAGGCCACTGACGCTTACTCAGGATCTTCTCTTGTACTTGGGAGATGGAGTCCGTAAGCATATCAGTGAACTCGGTAGCGACCTCCTACCTCACGTCTTCGATGGAGATTGGAGGAAGAGCATTTTTCTCTAACTCGGCCATACAAGCCAAGAGTTTGACCTTCTCTCTTGTCACATGCTCTCCGGACTCCTTCCGCACAGCAGACGATGAGGCAACGCTTTCTTTGGCCTTCATTACTTCCCACTCTGCTTGAGACCTAAGGTCCTTTTCTTTCCTCAACTTTTGCTCCAGCTCCTTGATTCGGGATTCAAATGTGGCTGCCATCTGATGCTCGATGGTCAATTGGGACTCAGCTCCCATTATCCCTACAACTCAGCGACACAGCTCTACGTCAGCTATAGATATCTGCAAGGAGTCAAAAATTAGCATATCGGAGGCGCTACAACAAAGAAAGGAAACAACGGCCAACCTGATAGCTGTAGTAGACTATGAAATTATCTAGTCTCTCGCTATCAATTTGTCGGAGGACGTTCTGATCCCGAGGCAGGAAGGAATTCTCCACCAACCGGGCTGTCGTCCCATGATCTAAGAGGGTTGATTCCTCGTCCCAAACAGGGAAGGTAGGTTGATGACGCTCCCTTAGGACCCTTCGGAGGATTAGATGGCCACATGTTTAATAACAAAATCCCCTCGTATTCTGGAGGGATGTGACCAGGCAGAACACGATCGCCACAAGGCCAAGTGTCCCGGGGACCACTCGGCGACGGCTCATGTTCTCTCAGCTCAGATGGGAGGGGACAAGCTTTGATGTCCCCTCCCCTCAACGACGACTGCCTCTGGACTATGGCTTCGTCTCTCCTACTTCTCTTCTTCTGGCCCTCTCCTTTGGATGAAGAGGCGACTCTCTTTATAGTGCCCATCGGGTCCGAACCCAAGGGCGAATTTGGGACACACTGGTCAGCGGTAGGAGGCGCGGACGATTCAACTACAGGTACCAGCACGACAGAGTCCGAAACTTGTGCTGACGATCTCAAAATTCCCTCTGATCGTCATCTCTCTTCCAAAGACCCTCGGTTGCAACCAGCTAGTGGACGAATAGATGAGCTGCTTCTTCTTCTTTGATGCTGTTCTCTGAAGATCTTCTGCAGCTTGGGCGGCACTTTCTCAAATTCTTGAGTAGCCATATCTGCAAAAGATGGACAAGGATTAATATGAGTAATCATTGGGGAAGCGTCGAGCCGACAAGCGTTACCAGGACTCTACAAAGTGGTCTTCATCATGCCATCATCCAATAAACGCTCGATCAACCTCTATTCTCTCGGTCGATTCATCAAATACTTAGCCGCCCTAACTTCAAACGTAGATAAAGCAAGCTCCTCGAGCGCTAAAGAATCAACATTACCTCAATGGGTAAGAAAGGAGGCTACACTCGGGAGTGTGACAAAGATAAAATCACTCTCCCAATTACAAACGAGACCAGGAAGATTCAAAATGAGTCTCGTGCTCCTCCGACTGACAATATGATACCATACGCCTTCGGGATCATTGACGAACTCGAAGAAATATATAAAAAGCGAAAGGGTTGTGCTTGTTCCACTCAATAAGCAGAGCATTATGAAACACACCTTCGGGCCGATGGCATGAGGTGCAAGCTGGCAAAGAGACCATCCAGCGTGACCCAAAATCTCGATAACAAAAGGATGAAGAGGAAAACAGAGGCCGAAGTTAAAAGCTTTCAAGTATACCCCGATTTCTCTCCACTTTGGAAATCACACCTTCTCATCTGACTCAGGAATCATGGGTCCATGAGGCGGGGAATATAGCTTGCCCAAACCCTATCAATCTGAGAAGGGGATATTACGGAAGCTAAATCTAAGACTTTCCTTGGGGCCGAAGGTGTTTCGCTAACCCTGCGAATGAAGCATTTCGACTCCTGCCCTTTGCCCTTTCCCATAACCGAATTTATCGGATGGGATTGGCAACCACTCGAAGCCTCCGCAAGAAACAGCTCATCAATTCTTAACTTTGCCATCTGTGGTAAGAAATGCTACGAAACAAACAAGTAGGCAACAAGAAGACCGACCTCACTAGAGCCGTCGAAGCGGATGCGAAGTCCTTCAAAGACGAAGAAAAGTTATGCGTTTCGTTTCCTCGCTCTTATTTATACTTGGGAACCCACACTCCTAACCGAATTCCCGCCATTTGGGCGAGGACGCGTGTCACCAGGAGGTTACAATTTTCTAACTACCGTCCCGAACCTGAAGCCGAAGCAGTTGGCCAGGGATTCTGACAGTTCGAATTGAGTACAGCAGCTTCCACTGCCGCGCCCAATTAATGAAGCATCACGTCACTTGACCTCAATCGAAGCATCGACTGAACCCAAGTGACGGGGGGCCATTGTTACATCATTAGGCCGGCCCCTATTAGCGCCACTGGGCCAGCACTAGTTGGCATCGATGGGCCGGCCCCGTATACAAATATGCAAGGTATTATTAACATCCGATTGGGCTAAGCCCAACAAGGAAGACCAAGCGGCCTATCAGGCCCGTCTAACCCACCAAGCTTACACAGATACCGGACCTTTTACTCGGTCAAAGATAGTTCAAATCGTGCCCACCAAGTCCACACGTCCCTGAGGGAAAGGGGGGGAACTCGATAATGACGTAGTGGTCACTAACCCACTACGTCCGAGACGAAGGAAAACACTTGCCACGATCGGAACGAGACAGTTATTCCGCAACACGATTGAGGAGATGATACTCCTATAAATGAGCCAAACCCCAGAGGTCAAAAGGGGTACTGTCTAGGTACTCTGACAACACTTGGCGTTACTCCATACCGCATATTTCTTCCTCCTTAACTCGGTCGGCTAGCCTCACAGACAATCTCCTGCTAGATCGGTCTTGCTGCCCTGAGCATCTCTTAAGTTCATTACTAACGTAAGCATCGGATGAGATTTTGGTCGGGCCCAAATCCGACCCCTCTTTATTGTTTCTTGTGGAGCAGATAAATCGGCAGGTGATCCACAACAAGCTTGGAGCTTCTCTGAGTTAGATCGGACTTCTTTTAAGTAGCTCGGCCGCCACCTCACAGACCCGAGTTACCTAGCTAGAGAGCCTGATCACCCCGGCTGATGAAGGCATGCGTTTTCCACAAGCGTCCAAGTTAGCCTACTTAATGTTGACCGGAACCTTACCGTCAACAGTATCTTCTCTTGTTTTTGTAGTTTCGTGTTTTCTTGCTTCTCTAATTTTTAATGGATTTCACAATGTCGGCAAGCATGCCACATACGTAACCATCCTTGAGGAGGTTCGTGACTCTTGAAATTTGATCCGCGATTGTGCTGATGCGATTCCTCTCCGAATCACTCGTTTTCAAATGACGCATTTTGCATAAATCGATATCAATGATCGGAATAATTAGATAACGTTGCTCTCCTTATTGGTCCATCTGCCACCATTCTTAGACGACTCCCAAATCTTGGCAAGACGCAACCATCAGTGATTTACGTGTTAAAACTGTTCGTATGTATGTAGTACATCATGAAGTGGAAAACGTTTTTTGCGTACAGTTCACCTCCAAAACACAACAATTAAACAAGGAGTTTTTTTTAAACTCATAATCCAAAGTCGTGGACCAATAACATAAAATAAACTTGGCTTAATATTCCAACGACTATGTATGCCTTTCAGACACACCGACACGGGACTTTTCCACGTCAACCCGATGTATAGACTTGACTTTTATTAAAGCTCAAATCTACAAAAGCCACGGCCATAGATAAATATATTTTCATTTGACAAACTGTAACTTCCTTCAAATATCAAACTGCTCAATTTCCCAACCAGCATGCGCATAACCCAAACATGACCGATGTAGAAACACGAGCAGCATAATTCTCGGCTAGAAATGCAAATACATGCTACAAATTTAATGACGCAAATAAAGGAGATGATCACCACACAGTTTTGATTGCTCCAGCAAGAGGATTATAATCAGTAAATATGCTTCATACATATTTGGACTTGAAACAACGTTACAAGTATCAATATGCGGTATAACTGGTTGCTTTCTTGGACAAGGCAAATGCAAAACTAAGACATGCAGGCAAAAAGCATAGTCTAATATGGGACATTCTTGGGGAGGTTCCTAATGACGTTGCTCTTCATTCCCATCTTTGAGCGCATTGCATCCACGCCCCTCCGGTTCATCTCCCGTATGACTTTCATCCTCACTATCTGTTCTCTTGATTGGACCGTTGCCAATCCCATGCTTCGATACCTGCAGGATGCAATGACATAAATAATCAAACATTTCTTCTTCTCGAGTAAACCTCTACATCAGCTGTTGTGTAACTTCATATAAAGGATACAATTTCACATCACTAATTTCACAACTTTTATTTCCCTTCTACGCAAGTGATTCTTTTGAAGCATAGTGGGAAATCCATCCATTAATGAAAACGTTATTTGTGCATGACCTACTACTTCCAGCAAACAAGACTAACCATGTCCATTTAGATCTGTACCATTTGGGGTCTCAACGGATATTTGAAAGTCCTGAAGACAGTTTGACATGCTCTTACCAAATCATCTCTTTGTGCTGTTTCATGAACAGATGGGAGCATTGATGAACAAATTCAGAAGTTGATCATCATATGAGATGATGTCCCAACCGTATTAGTGACGGTTATGCAAACCCGCCTTAACCCAGGTCAATCACTTCACCACCATCAACCACCACGGAAGTGAACCCAAGACAGTCAAAATAGAAAACGAATTACTAAGACAATGAGTGTTTCTAACATACTAACATATTTTGATAATGATGGCAATGTGATGGGACCCGCGTGTATACGCGAAGGAGGACCCGCGGCCAGCCGCGCGTGCAAGAGGACGCCGTACCCTAGGGGTGTTTTCGACACTCTATCTTTATTTATAATTTAATGGAAAACTTGTAATTGATTAGAGAGGTATTTTATTCTTAAGCTAGGGCTAGCCGTCATTATGTTAGACGCTTGATTATTGAATTGTTGAGAGAGTTCTTAGAAAGAGTGCGGACGTCCTCTCTTTTGGCGTCTTGAGAGGGTGGTTGCCCCTTTAATTGTAGCCAAGTTATCATTTTTATTCCTATTTTTTTATCTATTTAATTTCAGATTTGCTTGAGTTCTATCAATTTGGTATCAGAGCGCGTAACGATCCACGGCGGCGTCGACGAGGCAGAAGGACAACTTCGAAGCATTGGAGAAGAAGTTCAATGGTGAGATCAAAGGGATAAAGAAATCGTTGACGAGAAACGAGGAATCCATGGCGAGGTTGACAGCTTCCATTGACAGATTGACGGCGAAGCAAGAAAAACAAGATGAACAATTCGCGCAATTGTTTTTTTAGTTGACGGCCAACGCGGGGAAAGATGGAAAATGTAACGGAAACCCTAAATTAGCGACAAAGGTGCCACCGTTGGACAAGGGGAAGGAAAAGATGGAGCAAGGTGATGCGGTGGCCGTCCACAAGGAGGATTACGACGAGGAGGAAGATGGAGGGCCGCGAAAGGAGGATTATCGAGAAGTGATACGCCGACAAGCGGAGGAAGCAATAAGGGGCAGCGGCGGTCCTAACCGACTCCCCCAAGACGCACTACAAGGGCCTAGGGGCCGCGGGTCACTTACCAGACCGCCGCGGGTCCCCAGGAAGTCAGGCGGGGGGCGGCGCACCCCCCAGGTTTGCTCGGGGCCGGTGAAGGCCCCTAGGGCCCCGACGGGCCCTGCCAACCAACGACAGGGCCGCTGGGGCCCCGAACAGCCTCGATCGGCTCCCGCGGCCCCTCCTCTGGGCTGCTGGGGTTCCACCGATCAGCGAGAAGCCCCCCGGGGGTGGTAGGCAGGGCAGGAGGATCGGCAACGTTTTGGGGAGTTTTCGCCTTATTTGGAGGATCTGATACGTGGATTCAACGACGGTTTTGACCCGGGTGATGGGCAGGAGTATTATGATGACGGGGGAGGGTTTCGGGACCCTCCCGACCCTCGTTATGTCGCTGTTAGATGGCGTCTCCACCCCACACCTATGAGGGCGCCCCGGGGACAGCCGAGGAGGGTACAGATATTATCAGGAGGGTTATGGTGGCAAGACTGGAGGCTACGGTGGACGAGGAGAGGGGCCCCGCGGGGCCATAGAGATCGTTGGAGAGGACCGCATGGAGGATATGAGACATACCAGGAGAGATGCCAGCATTACCATCAACCTAGATATGACGGTGGACGAGAAGATCAAGACACATACAATACGGACAGGTTGCAGAAGCTGAAGATGCCGATCTTTGATGTGGTGGATCCAGTGTCGTGGGTCAACAGAGCTAAGAGATTTCTTTAGAGTCCCTCACATGACTGAGGAGCAGAAGCTAGATGCAACTGGGATTTGTTTGGATGGGAAGGCCCTCGCCTGGTTTCAGTGGAAGGATGTGAAGCGTCCTTTTCGCTCATGGGAGGAGATCATAGACAAGATGGTGGAGAGGTTCAGAGATCCCCACCAGGGGAACGTGATGGAGCATCTGCTATCACTCAGGCAGTAGGACACAGTGCGAGATTACCTGGAGAGGTTTGAGGCCCTAGCAGGACAGGTGCACGGGGTGATTGATGAGACTATGGAGAGCACATTCATGAAAGGGCTGAGGGCTACTATTCGAGCAGTGGTGCGCATGCAGAAGCCCCAGGGGCTGATAGTGGCCATGGAGTACGCTCAGATGGCGGAGGACTGTCAGTTGGAGAGGACTGCTAGGGGTGGATGGAGTGGCCCGGTTTCCGAAGCCAGACAGCGACAGGATGGCGGCAGAAAGCCACTACAGCAGCGGATCCAGCCACGAAGGAGAAGAGTTGGGAAAACAGTAGTGCACCGCAGACCGGAGGGCAGTTTAGGCAGATGACCAACGCAGAGATGAGGGAGAAACGACAGAAGGTCCTATGTTTTAGATGCAACAAGCGGTTCACACCAAACCACAGATGTGTGGGATGCAAGCTCCACATACTACTGCTCGAGGATGAGGATAACGAGGCTGATGTTGAGGACGAGACAGCTGAGGTGGAGGAGTCTGAGGGCCATCAGCTTGACGTGGCGGAGGTTTCCCTTAACTCCGTGGTAGGGTTCACACCGAACCATACCATGAAGTTGAGGGTGCATATCGACGATCAGGAGGTGACAGTACTCATTGACAGTGGGACGACCCACAATTTTATTTCTAGGAGAGTGGTGGCCCAGCAGGAGCTCCAGCTGACAGACTGTGGCAGCTTCAGGGTTGTGATGGGTACTGGGAAGGAGAGCAGTCGAGGGGTTTGCAGAGGACTGGTGTTGACGTTACAGGAGGTACAGGTGATAGCGGACTTCTTGCCTCTAGACTTGAGGAGCATCGACGTCATCCTGGGCATGACGTGGCTGCAGACGTTGCGGGAGATGACGGTGAACTGAAAACTGCTCAGGATGGAGTTTCAGGAGGATGGGAGAGCAGTCATATTACAGGGGGACCCCAGCCTATGTAGAGTATTGGTCTCACTGAAGACCGTGGTGAGGACCATTCAGACTGAGGGTGGAGGATACTTGTGGAGTAATACTCATTGACAGGAGTGGGAGGCGCTGAGGCCAGTGATGAGTAGTCCATCCCATGAGAGATACAGCAGCTGATGGAGCAGTTCGATGAGGCCTTTCAGGAGCATCGGGATCTTCCACCGCCGAGGGATCACGAGCACGCCATAATACTGCGAGAGAGCGTGTCCCGCATCAGTGTGAGGCCCTACCGTTACCCCCAGGTACAGAAGGACGAGATCGAGAGGGTGGTGACGGAGATGGTGCAGACGGGAGTGATACAGCCTAGTGTGAGTCCCTTTTCCAGTCAAATGTTGTTAGTAAAGAAGAAGGATGAGCGCTGACGCTTCTGCGTGGACTACAGGGCCTTGAACAAGGAGACAGTGCCAGATAAGTTTCACATACCAGTTATTGATGAGCTCCTAAATGAGTTGCATGTGGCAGCCATATTCACCAAGATAGATCTCAAGTCGGGCTACCACCAGATCAGAATGTGATGGAAGGATGTGCCCAAGACGACGTTCAGGACGCATAAGAGCCACTACGAGTTTTTAGTCATGCTTTTCGGCCTGACTAATGCAACGCCTCAATCACAAAGGGTCTGGAAAAGTCTGGCAACGCCAAAACTGGCACGGTGGTTATGGCATTCTTCAAGGCCTCAAAAGCTGTCGTCGCCTCCTCACCCCAAATGAACTGGTCCTTAAGTAGCTTGGTTAGTGGCCAGGCGATCATCCCATATCCCTGCATAAATCTGCGGTAGTATCCTGTCAAGCCCAGGAATCCCCTCAGCCCCTCGAGACTGGTGGGGCGCGGCCAGTCTAGCATCGCCGCGATTTTCGATCTGTCCGCTGCCACCCCCGTCTGCCGATACCACATGCCCCAGACACTCCACATGTGGCTGTCCGAATAAGCACGTCTTTCTGTTTGCGAACAGCTGATGATACTGCAGCTCTTGGAACACGACCTGCAGGTGGTCTAAGTGCACCTCCAAGGTACGACTGTACACCAATATATCATCGAAAAAAACTAGTACAAATCGTCGCAGGTAAGGACAGAATACCATATTCATTAAGGCCTGGAAGGTAGCTGTTAATGAATATGGTATTATGTCCTTACCTGCGACGATTTGTACTAGTTTTCTTCGATGATATATTGGTGTACAGTCGTACCTTGGAGGTGCACTTAGACCACATGCAGGTCGTGTTCCAAGAGCTGCAGTATCATCAGCTGTTCGCAAACAGAAAGAAGTGCTTATTCGGACAGCCACAGGTGGAGTGTCTGGGGCATGTGGTATCGGCAGACGGGGGTGGCAGCGGACAGATCGAAAATCGCGGGGATGCTAGACTGGCCGCGCCCCACCAGTCTCGAGGGGCTGAGGGGATTCCTGGGCTTGACAGGATACTACCGCAGATTTATGCAGGGATATGGGATGATCGTCTGGCCACTAACCAAGCTACTTAAGGACCAGTTCATTTGGGGTGAGGAGGCGACGACAGCTTTTGAGGCCTTGAAGAATGCCATAACCACCGTGCCAGTTTTGGCGTTGCCAGACTTTTCCAGACCCTTTGTGATAGAGACGGACGCTTTGTTACACGGATTGAGAGCGGTATTGATGCAAAATCAGCGGCCCATAGCATATTTCAGCCAAGTGTTGCGGCCCATAGCATATTTCAGTCAAGTGTTGACCACTAGAGCCAGATTGCGGTCTGTCTACGAGAGGGAGTTGATGGCCGTTGTCCTGTCTATCCAGAAGTGAAGACCGTATTTGTTGGGGATGAGTTTCCTGGTGCGCACGGATCAGAGGAGTCTCAAATACCTATTAGAGCAGCGCATGGTAGCATAGGAGCATCAGAAGTGGCTGCGGAAGCTAATGGAATATAGGTTTGAGATTGAGTATCGTCCCGGACTAGAGAACAAGGCGGCTGACGCCTTTCACGACAAGAGGAGGTAGAGTTGGCGACACTCCTGGTTTCAGTACCACGGGACTGGGAGCCACTGCAGCAGGAGGTTGAGCAAGACCAAGACTTGACTGATATACGGGCGGCACTATTGCAGGGGTCTACAGAGTACCCTTGGTATACTATTCAGGATGGACGGCTGCTACATTGGGGGCGATTGGTTCTGCCGAAGATTTCCACATATATACCGACCATACTCCAGGAGTTCCACAGCAACGCAGTAGAAGGATATTCTGGGGTCCTCAAGACTTACCAGAGGCTGGCAAGGGAGGTCTACTGGAAGGGAATGAAGACGGATGTAGCGAGGATGATTGCAGAGTGTGACATGTGTCAATGTCACAAGTACCAAGCGATGGCTCTAGGGGGATTACTACAGCTGATGTACTTGCCCGATCGTGTGTGGAAAGACCTCTCCATGGATTTCATTGATGGACTGCCGAAGTCGGGAGGATATACTGTCATATTTGTTGTGGTAGACCGCCTCAGCAAGTATGCGCACTTTGTACCACTTCAGCTTCCGTACAGTGCAGTGTCGGTGGCAGAGGTATTTGTGAGAGGTCATTCGCTTACATGGGCCCCCAAAGTCCATTGTTTCAGATAGGGACAAGGTGTTCCTGAGTATATTCTGGTAGGAGCTTTTTCGGCTTCAGGGTACAGTGTTGAGGCGGAGCACAGTCTACCACCCGCAGACAGATGGCCAAACTGAGGTCGTCAACAGGAGTATTGAGACATATCTGCGGTGCTTTATTTCAGAGAATCCCAAGGAGTGGACCCACTAGCTGGCATGGACAGAGTACTGGTACAATACGTCTTATCACACTGCCGCCCAGACGACACCTTTTAGGATTCTGTATGGACGTGATTCTCCACATTTACTGCACTATGGGCAAGAGACGACACCAGTATCCGATGTGGAGCAGTATTTGGCAGAGGGATCAGATTTTGGAGGAGCTGAAGCTCCATCTAGCTAAAGCTCGGTAAATTATGAAGACGAGTGCAGACCTTCACCGCAGAGATGTGCAGTTCGCAGTGGAAAATATGGTGTACCTGAAGCTGAGACCCTACAGACAGATATACTTGGCCCACTGGAGGAATGAGAAGTTAGCACCGCGATATTTTGGTCCTTTTGAGGTCGAGGTCAGGGTGGGACCAGTGGCTTACAGATTGAGACTACCCCCATGGTCGGTTATTCACCAGGTATTCCATGTGTCGTAGCTTCGCCAGGTTATCAAAGACCACACCCCCTTCATCCACCCTTTCGGAGACACTGACAGAGGATATGGATGTGATGTTGGAGCCTGAGGAGATGAAGGGGGTCCGTAGAAGGAGCACTGGAGAGCGCAAGGTTCTGCTGCAGTGGAAGGGCTTGCCAGACCACGAGAGCGCATGGGAGTCCATGGACGTGATGGCACAACAATTTCCAGACTTCCACCTTGAGGACAAGGTGGCACTTTGGAGATGGAGTAGTGATAGGACACGTGTATACGTAGAGGAGGACCCGCGGCTAGCCGTGCGCGCAAGAGGAGGCTGTACCCTAGGGGTGTTTTCGACACTCTACCTTTATTTAAAATTTAATGGCAAACATGTAATTGATTAGAGGTGTGTTTTATTCTTAAGCTAGAGCTAGCTGTCATTATGTTGAACGTTTGATTATTGAATTGTTGAGAGAGTTCTTATGAAGAGTGCAAATGTCCTCTCTTTTGGCCTCTTGGAAGGGTGGTTGCCCCTTTAATTGTAGCCAAGTTATCATTTTTATTCCTATTTTTTATCTATTTAATTTCAGATTTGCTTGAGTTCTATCACAATGATTATTAAAGAAGACTACAAACCCAAATATAATGATAATTAGCTGTTGTTGGATTAATAACGGGGTCCGTGCCTGCGAGCCCGACACGGCCCACTTGACCACGAGACCAAGCGGGATTCCCACCCGCGAGAAATAGGCCGGCACTAATTATTCTTGCCACCAAAGTTAATTGGGCGGTTATGCTTCTAGGGCAACAAGTAGAGTTTGGGCTTGTGGGCCCATGTGAGCCGCATGATCTTGATACAATGGTTACGATATGTTTCTCGTTGTTGGGGGAAAAACTTATGGGTTCCAAGAGCCTATATAAAGAGACGCGTTTGGCTCTCTCAAAATATCAAGAATTCGAGGAGATCTCTCTGGTTGCTAATGCTACGTCATGAATCCACATCCAACGTTGCAAAAATTTGGAAAGCTATCATGATCATGAAGCATCAATATCAAGGCAAGTATCAACGAAAACTAGCTGAGATCCCATCAACAAAATGTACATGTTTAATAATTGTTTCCGCTATGCAAATGTTAGATCAATGGTACGAGAAATATTATGTGTGTGTGTGTGTGTGTGTGCATATCTCATCAGTTGTGTACCATGAATTTGTTGAACCACGCAAAATAATCACCCAACACATGGTATCAAAGCACAAAGGTTACATAGGTTACATGCTAGTTTTTTGTTTGAGCTCGTATAAAAATTGTATTCTTACAATCACTATATCTATTTTGAATACATAACAATTGAGAAAAAAATTAAATCTTTAGTATGTTCGCATATTTTTATCCCACATCTTTATCTTTTAGTTAGATCTTGTTGATGTTGCAAAATACTAATTTTTATTTAATAATTAGATCTAAAATTGACCGGAAACTTGTTTTTAAAAAAATTTCTTAATGTAGATATTAATTATCTTATAAAACTCGTCTCATCCTTTAGTTTTTCAATTTATATCATTTCTTTCTATATTAAAATATTCTCTAAGGTCACTCTTTGAGCAAGCCACACAATGCAAGATGGGAAATATGATTTAGGAATAGGATTGGAAAAATTCAACCCGAAAATAAAATGATCCAAACACGTAATTGATGAATTCGTACATTGCAGGACCTACAGTCATGCCTTGAACACGCGTGGAACCGTTCTCTGCTAACTTATGAAAGCTATGGGGCACCATCTCAATCATGCAGTATATGAGAACGTAAACCTATTAAATTTGAGTTACATGTAGGTTTCTTTTTCAGACTTATAATCGATCTTTTTAGAACTAAAATGATTCTACAGACGAGCTTCGCTCAACTATGATAGTCATCATGGAAGCGTTATCACTTGATAGGAAGTCTGTTAGCCACTCAAATTCTGTTGTGATGTAAACTAATCCACCAAGAGAAATTGCACATTAGCATCTAAAGCGAGTCTTAAAGCGAGCCATCATTCGTATTGTTCTCCCTTCATCTAGTGGCATAGCTTTCTTACTTGACAGATCATTGGGTTAAGTCAGATTTAGTAAAAGATCGATTAATTGGTACCAAGGCAAGTTAAAGCAAGTGGTGCACGAAATAAATCTGTCACTGGTTTCCACTTACCTGGCCAATGATCTCCATTGTTCCGAAGTCAATAGTACGAAAGGATAATACTTAACGATCAACATATGAGATTTGCTTCGAAGGAAACATTTGGCCTTGCCAAAATGTAAAAGACAATGTGTTTCAAAAGGGTCGGAGCACCATAACTTGAATCTAAGGACCTTGAGTAGTGATGATATAAATACACATCAATAGCATATTGATAATCATGATTAAAGTTGGATGTGACCGCAACTGCTCTTTTAATTTATGTATTCTCTCCAAAATGAACATAGATTTTATGGTAAAACATGTGCGAGGTAGATTCCAAAATTTGACGAGGTCTCAAATCAATGCAAATTGATTTAATGTGAAATCTTTAGGTCGGCTATTGCTGAAAGGAATAATTACATGTGCTCGAAAAGAAATTTTTATAGAAACATAATAAGTTATTTTGATATCTTCTTCTTAGTTTTGAGATTGCATCATCAAATTTAGTGGTCGTCAATGTCATCAAGGAAACGATGCTTAAAGACGCCAACTATGATAGTTAACGTTAAAAGATTAAGTAAATATTAAATGATGATGTGTAAAGTAAATCAGTAAGGAGTTCCCAGCCTTGATAGATAAGACAACATTAGATGAAGCTAGGAATTAATGCTTAGAACCAAAATGTCTGGTTTCTTATGTTGGCTGCATGCCATACGATATTACCAACGAGTTCAAAGATTACGAAACTGTCATACAACTCTGGGAAGCCTTATAAGCAAGGTTCGATGTGGCCTCGGCCACATAACTTTGCACTCTTCAGATTTTGGATGAATAAGATAAAGAAAGACCTAAAACATAACAAGACCTAGCACATGCGGGTTATGTCAGTGCTATTCGTGGATTTGGAAGCGGCGATGCATCCCTTATTAGAAAGTGACAAGATGGCAGACATTCTTCACTTTCTGTCCAACGATGCATCATGAAACCTAAAGAAATTTTTATGGTTCTCATGCCCTAAAGATGCAGACATCTGCGGTCCATTACAAATATATTGAGCTTAAAGAGAAGTTCCAAAATGAGGCCAACCCGTCAGTCAATCAAGTCTTCAATGGCAAAGACCCAAAGGTCAAGCGCAATGTTGCAACAAAGGGAGACCCAAGCCACTGTAAGGATGTGTCTCAAGTTGAAAGTAATGGACTTAAAAGAAAGACTCGTCGGAACAAGAGAGACGATAAGAAATGTACTAGTAAGGTTATTTGATACTATTATGAAATGGAAGGTCACATCATGTGAAAAAGTTCTCAACTAAAGAAGCCACACGTATGACTCTTTTTCAAAAATATTTATTTTTATGCAATCATTTAGTGTTGATATTGATGCATCTCTTTCGTATGTCGTTGACTTAAGATCAACAGATCACATAACATGATGCCCTATGAGTTCAATGACTACCATCAGATTCCTAA
Organism: Scilla litardierei; assembly: GCA_030789695.1. Lineage (NCBI taxonomy): Eukaryota > Viridiplantae > Streptophyta > Magnoliopsida > Asparagales > Asparagaceae > Scilla > Scilla litardierei. Next base: position 89,693,369 of record CM061136.1, read on the forward strand.
ATGGATACATGAGGAATAACACCAGCATGTATTGGTGCAATCAAGTTAGGACTTGGGGGGAAGGAAACTCAGTTCTTAAGTGTTATGTAGGCTCCTGAAGTTCAAAGGAATTCATTATATATTTTCAAGTTATATCAAGATGACTTTAGTGTTTTTTTTTCTAAAAACAAGGATTACTTTGTAAACAAAATGTAAGCCTTAAGGGCTATTTATCAAATGATTTACGTGTTGAATTCTAGCTTTGGTGTCTCCTTTCCATTCCACAAATATTTGTGATTCTACCAATATTTCTATGAAATGGCATAGAAGGTCAAAACATATAGGTAAGAAAAGGCTTCATATATTAGCCAGGTATGGACTACTTGGTCTACTCACAAGAGTTTTCTTACCACTTTGTTAGCAATGCCTATCAGCAAAGTCACAAAGAAACCTTTTGGTAAAGTGGAATGGGCATCTCGGCTATGTGATTTATGTCCTAACCAGTTTATGTACCACCAAACTGAAGTTAGATAAATTTGCATGTAGAAGGAAGACCACTGACACACATATAAGAACAAGAATCTCCGTGCATACATAACTTGTGAGATGCTTTGCAGTAGCAAAGTTGATGAAAATCCTTATAGCTTTCCCATGAGTCAAGTACGCTTCCCGATCAATATGAAGAATCGATCTATAAAGGATTGGAAGTTCATGTGACTTAAGTGATACAGTTGGATCCTGAGGACATGATACACTTTTATGTTCCGCGCAAGGTTTTATCTGTTTTTCCTTTTAAGTTAGATGTGATGTTCTCGTTGAAGTTCAATACTCAACATCAATAATTAACACCAATAATTGATCTCAACGGTCACATAACTTATCTCAACGGTCACATAACGTACATCAAAGATGACAGCCGTAGAGAAGATTGGATTTGAAATTTGTGATTAGGGCTGGGCAAAAACCCCGATTCCGATTCCGAACCCGGTTCCGGATCCGAATCCGATTCCGAATATTCGGACAAGTCGAATTCGGAACCGGAATCGGAGCAAAAACTAGCAACCGATTCTAAATCGGATCGGAATCGGTTTTGAGAACCTACAACTGAGTCCGACCCGATTCCGAATTACATCTCACAGCACGTGGTTAGAAGCTATTGGCCCATGGACTCCACTTGCGCCTGCGGACAACAATCTTTGCAGGGTCAGTTCAGAAAGCCTATTTAAATCATCCGATGATTCTTAGTCTCACCGATGTGGGACAATTCAGCTCCTGTTGCGCATCACCGATGTGGGACATCATAATATAGAAATAAAACTTACGGTATGCATGCATGCAAGTATGTATTGATATTGATGTGCAGTGAAAGTCTGGGCAATGTTATTGGGCAATGTTATTGAAATTTGAATTTATTTATATATCTTAAATTATATATATTTCCTTGCGTATACAAAACTCATCCACCTGCATTGTATGCATGTATGCTCTATCAAATTGTTACTGATATTCATCTCCGTATACACGCAACATAGCTTTTGGGCTATCAACAAATGTAAGGTCAGACGCACATGATTGGCCGTTGGCAACTTGGGCAAAGTTGCTCTCACATGATCAAACCAGAGCAAAGGGTAAACATATGCTTCCTCTATCGAACCAAGCTTCTTTAAGATAGGGCAAGAAAAATTACGTGTTGATCCAAGATAAACATCTCATGGCCAGTAAAGATTCAGAGTTGCAATGTGGGAAGATGCTTAGATTCATAAATAAATGGACTGAGCTCTCTCCTCTCATCGCTCACATGTTGTGCTCTCTGCCAACAGAACATCATACACTACAAGCCTGCACTTCGTATAAAGAGACCAAAACGCCTCAACTTATATCCACACTCTCATTGCTAAACAAAAGGTACAAAACATGCAACAACAACAAAAAGCTCTGCAGGAAACAAGCCTGCAGTTTCAGTATGCATTGCATTGCTACAGTTGTATAGTTTAATGAATTAGACCCCACTCTCTCTCTTCTGCCACAAACTGCTCAAGTTACCTCATAGTTCCATTAGTCCCACATCGGCCAAAACAAAACCTCTATGTAGTTTATAATAGCTTTGTGTGCACCATGTTTCGAAATTGTTGTCGTGGAGCCTTGTCTCGAATCGGAAGTGGATTTGCTGTTGGGGGCTACTTTGCAAATATCGGAATCGGGTCTCGGTTTCTTCTTTGTCAACCGATAACAATTCGGAATTAACTATTTCGGACCCGATAATTCGGATTCGGAAAGCGGATTAAATTTTTCCAATCCGAATTAATCGGAATCGGATTCGGATTTCTTAAAAAAAATCGGGTAAACCCGATGCCCACCTCTATTTGTGATAGACCACTCGTGCAAACGGGAATATTTGGATTAATAGCATATCAGACTTGCACCAGCAAGCTCGACCCGACCTGTAGGCCCAACCCCATCTGCTTGGCCCAACATGTGAGTGGCCAAGCAGGATCCCCACCCATGAGGATCCGACCTAAGGTTCCAACCTGATTGACCATGAGGCCAAGCAGGATCCAAATATGTGGGTGGCCAAGCAAGATTCCCACCCATGAGAAATAATTTGGCACTTGTGCCAACATAATTATTCTTGCCGGCCAAGTTAATTGGGTGGCTAGGCCTTTATTTAAGGCAAGAATTTGGGTTTAGGTTTATGCGCCAATATAGGACGCAAGTTATAAGCTCCACGAGCCTATATAAAGCAAAGCATTCATCTCTCTCCATGATAGATTAAGAATTCTCTGAGATATCTCCAGTTGCACGGCTGATACGTTGTGAATCTAAATCCAATGTTATAAGACTTGAAAAGGCCTTTGAGATTGTGAAGCGACGATATCAACAAGGCAAGCATCAACGAAGACTAGTCGAGGATTCGATCAACAAAAGGTATGTGGTTAATAATTGGTTATGTTGTGTTAATGTTAGATCCAAACTAAGAGAAATATATATTCAATATATATGCATGTTAGATCTATTTCGTGTATTATGAATTTGTTGATCCATGTGAAATACTCAACCAATTATGAAGTATAAGCCAATTGGAACCTTAGCGTAATTACAGTTTAGGAATGGTAGAACCAACTTATCCAAAATTGTATAAGAAATAAAATTTCCTTCAAATTATACTGTCTACTATGCAGGTCAGGTGTACCAGAAATTTGGGTATAAGCAGACTTGAAAAACAAAGAAATTGCTTAGATGCTAAAGAAAAAAAGCACAAGAACAAAGTAATAAGCATCTGTGATAGACACGATCTAACACACTTGGCAGGTATAAAGCATCAAATAAGGTTAAATTTAGACCGTTTCCCTCATCTGATGCCTTATACCATCTACCTTATCTGAGGCCTCATACGATTTGCAAAAATCACCACATATATGTATCCAATACGCATGTTATCTTTTACAGAGGCAACAGATGACATGGCCCTATACCAAGCTGGCTAGATTTAAAAGAATAGCATCATACACACCAAAGATTTGAGCCAATGAACTTAATTGTTATTGTGGTACCTTAATATGTATAATTTATCTGGTAGATAGATGTCCTTCTCTTTTAAACAGCATAAACAAAGAATTTGTTTATTGCCTAAGAATATCCTCATTCGACACGAGATTTGCTGAACAAACAGTTTTTATTATTTCAAGGAAATTAAATTTAATGTGCAAAAATACCTTGAGGCTAACGAAGCAGCTATAGCAATGTCATTTGCAGGAGATGGACGCGGTTTCTGGCGGTAATAACGCAGAAATTCCCGAGATCCAAGAGTTTTAACAGTAGACTGGTTATCACCCTTTCGCGTTATAATAAGCTCAGCCCCTCCACTTCCTAGTTCAACGCTACTGCTCAAGTCGCCAGTCGCCACCAACTGTTTTCCATCATGGTCTACATAGCTGAAAAGAGAAGAATGAATCAGAACAAACCACTTTAGAAACGCACATAGCTAAAAACGACATAAACAAGAAAACATGGCAGAAAACATCTGAATTAATTTGGGGGGAAGAGTATCTAGCATACATACAGTAAGGACATGACATGTTTGCAACATTATTTACTCAATTAACCAAAGCAAGATTCATAAGAATGCTAGCATTATATACAACGTGATAAAGACCAACCTATGTAGCCCCAGCATGTAGACAAAACAGCCCTAGTTCACCCTTGAAAACCCGAGCTTCTCCAAGGTTTCTACACCAAACGGGCAACAAGCCTGATCTTACAGCAACACCTTTCCTACCAAAACCCCTTTCCAAGTCAAACCTATAGCATCTTGTTGAAAATCACACCCATGAAATCTATAGCGCGTTGCATTTAGGATCAGTCCAGGTCAGTCCTATGTCAAGTTGTTGATACACATGAAATTAAAGAAAATAAGAGAACATGGTTATGGCCAAACAGCCTAGAAATTCCTCCGGCGTAGCACACAATAACTCCATGTGGAACATCCCCATGGATGATCCACTGCATTCATTCTGATCGACATCTAATCAGGTTAGTGGGAAACAAAAAACACATGGTTTGGACCTCATCTGATTATCCATCAGGTGGTATAGACTTGCTTATGATGCGGCTGGGACTTTTGGCCTTCGTGGGTATTTTCCTAAAATAACAAAGTATTGTAATGTTTCTCTATTTATGGCCTAGAACCGGCCTAATGGGGAAGGCAAGATTTGTCGAATAAAACTTATTTAGTTTATTTCTTAGATAGCCCTAGTTTAATCCCTAGCTAATAGTCTACCTATTCATATTTGTTATTTAGCGAGTAGTTGATTTGTAGTAGGGCTTTGATAATTTCATATCTGTTTTATCCATTAAAAATCTCATTTTTATTGCTCTTTCCACCACAAAAATCCCCTTTTTATTGCAAAACCCTAGCAGATCGCATCATTTGGCATCAGAGCACTAGATCCATGGCGAACACGAGATCCAAGGGGCAGATCGATTTGTTGGAAGAGAAGTTGGAGAAGTTTGAAAGCAAAATCGGCAAAGAAATCCAAGAGGTAAGGAAGGAAGCGGCAGAACAATTGGATCGACGTTTTTCACAACTTATGGCTCTCTTACAACAAAACTCGGCGGCAAGTATTGCGGCTAACTCAGTGGCAACACATCAAAGCATAGCGGCTCTTGGAGAAAGGCTAGAAGCAAGCATAAAGGCGCAAACTTTGATGAAGGGAAAGGAGAAAGAAGAAATTTTTGTTGAAGGACTACTCGACGACGCCAATACGTACTTTTAGATGACGAAGAGGGGGCCGAGGGGGAGGACCATCAGATCGGAGGCTTCCAAACCATCCAACGGCGACGCGCGACAGAACCAGAGGGCCGGAAGACACTCCCAGCCACTCTCCCACCCCCCGAGGGTGCACCGAATATTGGGGGCCAATTGACCCCCGACAGCATAGAGGGGGCCGCCAACCCCCGCAGCCATCAACGGGGGCCGCCAACCTAGATCTAGGGTCGACAGCCCCCGCCAGCCCAGTCGGGGCTCCGACAGCACCCAACGCAGCAAACGGGGGACTGGTGACCCAGATTTGGGGTCGGCGGGCCCCGCCGCCCATACTGGAGGGGCTGTCGGCCCTCAGGGGGTCCGACAGACCCCGGTGAACTACCCTGAGAGCCCGTCAGCCCAAAAGAGGGGCCGACAGGCCCCGCCCCCTTTCCAGGGACCTCGTGGGCCCCGTACAAGGCCCGACAGACGCAGCCACAGCTATTTCAGCCACTGAATGGGACCGTTGGAGCCTTCAGCACACCAGCAATTTTTTCAGGGGACCAATGGTCTTTCCCTCGCCTTTTGAGGGAAATACAGGAGACTGGAGGGGGCATCAGGGTCCCAACAAAGCACACCAGGAGAACTATGGGCGACAATTTGGGGACGATTTAGGTGGAGCAGTTTGGGGCGACTTACCATGGGATGGTGCAGATGGCGTAGCTCAGAATCCAGCCGCAAGGTATATGTATGAGGGACCGCATCAGTTTCAGCAGAGACGTCATGACCATCCACAGGAGAGAGAAGAATTTGCTGTGGAGAATTGGATGAGGAAGCTGAAGATGCCAGTGTTCGCAGGGGAGGATCCTGACGATTGGTTGTATCAGACGGAGAGGTATTTTAAGGTGGCCATGATACATGAGGTGAACTGGCTTAGAGCAGTGTGAGTCTGCTTGGAGGGCGAAGCATTGGGATGGTTTAGATGGACATAACAGCAGAGGCCGTTTCAGACGTGGGCGGAGTTCACTACTCTCTTGCTGGAGCGTTTTGGGAAGGTGCATGCTGGTGGAGCTTATAAAAAGTTGTATGTGTTGCAGCAGGATAGAATTGTGAGAAACTACATTAAGAAGTTTAAAATGCTATGTAGCAGAATGCGTGGGGTATCAAAAGATTCCTTGGGTGCTTTATGAAGGGGTTGAACCTACCATTAGATCGGGACCGAGACAACTGAAGCATGGGGGTCTGCGAGAGATGATGACTTCAGTGAGAATGATGGAGGACCAGCAGGATACAGAAAGGAGTGTCTGTGGGGTATGTGGAGGCACCTCTTTTCGAGGACAGGATCCTGTAGGGGCAGAAGGCGGCCACAGGTGGAGCAACACCCACAGACGAGGCAGCGGCTAGCAAGGAGAAGTGGGCGAAACCACGACCTGGAGGACAGACACGGATGATGACGGAGGCAGAGATTCGTGACAAGCAAATCAATGGTTTGTGTTTCAAATGCGACGATAAGTTTACTTCAGGGGACCGATGCACTCTTCAGATCTTGATAGTGAATGACGATGAAGAGGATGGAGATGGCTGGTAATGTTGAAAGCTGGTGAGTAAGAGGATCAGGAGCACATACACGTTGAATAGCCCGTCCACACACTTCACGCACCACCTTGAGGGTAATGTGGTTTTTCGAGTGCGGAGTAGTGATGCGGCTGGAACTTTTGGCCTCCGGTGGTATTTTCGTAAAATAACAAGTATTGTAATGTTTCTCTATTTATAGCATAGAGTCGGCCCTATTGGGGGAGGCAAGATTTGTCGAGGAAAACTTATTTAGTTTATTTCTTAGATAGCCATACTTTAATCCCTAGCTAGTTGTCTACCTATTCATAGTTGTTATTTAGAGAGTAGTTGATTTGTAGTAAGGCTTTGATAATTTCAGATCTATTTTATCCATTAAAAATCCCATTTTATTGCTCTTTCCACCCAAAAATCCTCTTTTTATTGCAAAACCCTAGCGGATCGCATCAACTTACTCTTGAGAAACCATTCAATTTACTATTACTTGATGGATGCAAAATGGGTCCAGAACCATGATTTTCGATGCCAATCACCTTATCTAAATGTAGATCAAGATAAATAAAGCGGAGCTTCCATAGATCTCCTGCCGCAAAGGAAATTTCATATATCGTCAGTGATATCCATTTTTCATTACTGAATGACAGTCTGCTTCATGCCTAAGAAGCCGAGGAACTACAGACAAAACATACCAACAAAGTGAGCGCCCTAATGTTGGGATGAATGGGTAACACCATGCTAAATGATAGAATAAGATATGAGCTTTATTTGAACTAAATGAGCTTAGCGAATGCAATATAATTCTTCGTTTCTCTTATGACAGGTTGTGCATCCAGGTGCCGAATTTGTTGTTCCGCGTCGAAGTCACCCGATAAATTTTTTTACGCTAATTTGTTGATCCGCGCAATTTTGGCTGTGGAAATAATTTTTTTTACAACAAAGATTTGGTTTGGGTGTTGTTGTAATATCAATAAAAAGGACTATGGCTTTAGGGATCACCACTAGAATCATTGGGGGTTGATGTTGGGATAGCTATCGGAGTAAAGGATTTGGTTTGGGTGTTGTTGTAATATCCATAAAAGGGACCATGGCTTTAGGGATCACCACTAGGATCCAAGAAATGACAGTCTGCTTCATGCCTAAGAAGCCGAGGAACTACAGACAAAACATACCAACAAAGTGAGAGCCCTAATGTTGGGATGAATGGGTAACACCATGCTAAATGATAGAATAAGATATGAGCTTTATTTGAACTAAATGAGCTTAGCGAATGCAATATAATTCTTCGTTTCTCTTATGACAGGTTGCACATCCAGCTGCATTATGCAAGGACTCCGTTTTCACAATGCATAAAGGCTTTAGTAGTTCGTGAAGGCTTTTGTCATGCTCAATGTTGTGCACCTGGAGAACCAAGTAGAATTCAGAAGCAACGATTACCCTCTCCATTGAGAAAGTCATTTACCTTAAAATTGGATCCCGCCCCCAACAAACCCCGACAGGGCTCTTTTCCCAACATTGAATGCTTCCTCTTTTTTTTCTTAGTAATCTTCTCCAAGCTATGTTGTAAGCCTATCAGCCTTTCTTTTTTAAACCTTAAAAGGTTTTAAGTTGAAATTAAAACATTATGGAGCCAATCAACATGGATGATGCATTTGCAGGAGATGTCCCACAGTTGGAAGAGTCGATAATTGGATCACCGGGTGTAAGGACAATAAGTGCAAACTTAAGTTCTCACAGATGTGCGCATATGTGCCAGTGTGTTTAGGAGTAGCCAGCCCAATAAAAAGATTTAGGCCCATGAAATGAGATGGATGTGGCTAATACACTTGAAATCCATATTAGCTTAAACGAATTAACTCTGGGTCATGAATCCAACCATATTTAACCACATATCCATCTAATATTTTACTTGATGTGCTACTAAACCCACTCTTTAATTCCTGATTATACTACCACTTCTACCCATCTGCAAAGATGCGAGATACCAAACCATAGCATTATGCTGATCATAAAATGCCCCACTTAGGATAGTGTTCTGAGAAGAAACCAAGGTTTAAAAACTCGATTTCGGTTTCGGTTTCAATTTCAGTCTCTTTCTAAAGTTGCTGTTGTGCCGAGTTTTGATAGTTTTATTTTAGTTACGGCCGAGTTTTGATAGTTTTATTTTAGTTTCGGTTTCGGTCCCAATGTGTATAGTTTTACATGTTACAAGCTTGTGTTTGACATAAATTAAATTGTTATCTATTTCTATGTGTCAATAATAATAAGTATAACCTTCATTCTATTTGCAATTGCTACCTTTTTTAATATGTTCCTTAGAATGAAATAGATGCAACATAACTAAAAATTTAACTAGTTACAATAGCCATGGAGAAAATTTACCAATTGGGAAGAAAATTTCTGGGTATAGTCAAAAAGAAAGGCTAGAACTTATGGAGAAATTATAGATAATTTGTGCAATTTTTTCAATGGAATTAACTGAAAAAATGTTAGTGTAACTGTTATGAAAATAAAAGGGTTTGGTTTTGAAGTATGATTCCCATAACCAAGTTGTTATTGCAGATTACAACTTAAGTCAAACGTGTTTGGGCTTTTTAATGAACCTCACTTAAATACATGTGGACTTAATAAAGCAATGCTTAAATAACTGACCCAAACCCACTTGAATGTACATTTGACTTAAGAGAGCTCGACCCAAATAAACAACCCAAGCTCACTTGAATATAAGTGGACCTAACAAAACCAACCCCAAATGGGCACTAATTTCTCTTGTTGCACTAGCTTATATCTGCCAACTTTTCTCGATGGTGACCAGAAGATGGAAGGTGATCCCTTATAAGCTCGACCCCAACTTGTTTCTGTTGATGCTCAATGATGACCAGAAGATGGAAGGCAGACCCAGGCCTCTTCCTTGTTTCTCTGATCCAGGTCTCTCTATTATGTGTTCTCTTATACTTTGTTTATTGCTAAAGTTTCAGCAGCTTTGCAAAAGATTTTCGTTTTGCCATTCAGTTCTCTTTAAAATTGGGTTTAGATCTTGTACCTCATTGTTTAGTGGATTTGACAACAAAAATCAGTGTTTTTATAGTTTTTTGAGCTTTTAGAGTTGGCAGTCAGATTTTACTGAAGCGCCACTAAATATAATAGTACCAGCAAAAACTTGAACGCTTTCAGCCAGAAAAATGTCGAAACCAAACAAAACTGCATCGTTTCAACCAAACCTAATATTTAGTTGTTTCCAATGTTCCAAATATCGCCCCGATATCTCTAATATCAGCTGCAATTGCGATTTTTGATGTATCCACTACCGATTTAAGCCTTCGATATCGGTTTCCGATATTGAACTAAGTTGCAACTTAATATCAAATTTCGGTCGATATTTCAATCGTTATTGCAGTTTCAAATATCATCCTATATTCGTAATTTTTTAGCTATTGTGTCTCAAATCAGATCCAATAACTAATTGGATTTGATCCAATAACAACCTAAATCACTTAAATATTTTTCTCCTAATCGCATTCATTTTTAACCCTAATTTTGTTCTATCGCATCATTTTACTCTCGATATCTGATAACTCAACAACTCTCTTTTTATTAGGTTAACATTAAAGTTTATGACAACATATATCTTAACTGTATAGTTGGTACTTGGTACTTGGTATTGCATCTTTAAAGGTCCAAACTTAAAGATATTAATTATAATATTTTTTAGTAAACTTAGCAGCTACAAAAAGAGTATATAAATATTGATTAGCACATTCCCTTTTGGCATTACAAATCTAAAAATGAGTTCATGCATTCTTTCTATTCTGTAATTTAGGATCTGCTGTTTTGAATTTGTCTGATAATACTTTGCTCTATTATATCATAATTTTTAGAGGCAATGTGTTGATTTTTCGTATTATTTATGGTATTTGATGGCTCAGTTCATTTATTATGTATGTCAGAGAGTCTTATGATGAATCAGTTCCTTATTAATTATAGTTAAATGTAACGGATTGAGATAAGTATACCCTAAACACGCTTTAATTATATATAATTAAATATATGCATGGTATGCATATGAGATCCATTTTTAACATATGACATGATATTCCGATATATAGTCAATATTCACAATATATCCCCAATATCCACCATAATTTTAAATCTGATACAAGATACCATAATTTTAAATCTGAGATATCCGATATTTAAAACACTAGTTGTTTCATACCATATATGTTAGAAACGGAGACGAACTGACCGAAACATCAAACCTTGAAAGGAAAATTATTTGCACCTAGCAATCAGCTAATGCAAACTAGTATAGATGCCCAATTTGAGTCCCACGTGTATATCCATTTACTTTCCCAATAAATGCAATTCTTCATGTGGAGGGGAGTGTATATGTGATAGCACCTGGCAGCAAACAAAAATTGATCAAGAAGACTGCTTAAAGCAATCTTGAAAAGGGTGCCATCTTTCGCAGCACATCCTTGGGAAAAGTCCCATTGATTCTCAACTTAATGAATGATGAGATCTCTTATAATGTTTCGGGATAATAAAACTAATAAACATAGTCACAATAAAGAAATGCTATTTCAGGCATCCTTCATCAAATTCAGCAATTCATCAAGATGAATACTTAATACATTTTCATCAGACTAAACAGAACTTCCAGTAGAAGTCTATTTTTGCTATCCTTCAGCTTCATCACCATTCCTACCTTCATGCCATTTATGCATATAAACGTTTAGAATATGGACATTAACCAGCAAATTTATCCTCAAATTACATTAAGTTGGCATCAGAAATCAATTTTGATATTGCTACAATAAATACCATCTCCACCATATTTATGATGTACATGTTGTAAATAACAAATAAAAACAACAACAACAACAATGCTAGAAATAGAAAACTCGAACTAAGTTAACTTGGATTCAGAATATCATTTTCCACAGTATTATATGGAGCACGATGAGTAGCCACCAATTTGGAAATACTAAAGGCTTGCTACAGAAAGTACAAGCTCCCAATGCATTGAATAAAAACAGATTTACCTCATTTGTGTTGAATTGTATATCTTGCCGGCCATATCAACGGTCTAGAAATATTATGATTTACTCTACGATCGGAATGCACATTTAATAAGGATAAATTTATCACTTGATATTCTTGAAAATAACACATCATATATAAACACAAAGAGGGAATAGAACAGGTCACATAAGAGGAAATTCTGCAATGAAAAGTCCACTCCCCACTTCTTCCTTGGACGATCGGCATTGTTCAAGCTGATGTTTGTATTCTAAAATCTAAATACCAAAAATATAGGGAACCCTATGCTCTTTGATTTTTGACATCCGGGTGATATCAGTTCTTACTATAAACTGTTAAATTTTCAATGATACAATGCATGTGCAAACAACATGGAAACAACAAGATTTTTGATGCATCTATGTTCTAGGACATGTAAATTAACATGAACGTTTATTGGTCGTCCAAGAATAAAGTGTAAATTGAACTTTTTCACCGCCACACGAGGGAACTTCCTTTTCTGTGACATGGTCCCCCATTATCTCATAGTGTGTGCACACGCACGTGTGTTTTTTTTTTGTTTTTTTTTCGTTTGTGTGTGTGTGTGTGTGTGTGTAATTTAGGTATTAACTCCTCAGAGACTCCAGCTCGGCCACTTCCATTTGACATATGCTCATCCTAGGTGTCTTTTCACCCAACCATTTGTCATGTATAACCGACACAGTAAGTAGATAAATATTTATGTATCAAGTAACCAACCATCCAGGTACTGACTCTTTTATGATTGATTTTCTTGGGCCAGGAAGGCGGTTGTAACTATAAAAACCCAATCATTACAGTATAGAAACACTTTAAAAGCAAAGTAAGTGAACTGCACACAGCATGAATTGAAGATGGAACTAAAAGTGTTAAATTATCAAGTATCAAGTAAAGGCTAGTTAGCAAGTTGATACAGTGAAACCATCTTCAGCCTATAACAGCAAAATTTAAGAATCTACTGTAGAGGAATATGCCCTCGGATCATTTGTATTTGATGCAAATGATAACTTAAGCTTAGATAGGGACTATTTTGCATTTGATGCAAAAGAGATGAATGTGTTTTAAATTGTTTAAAACAATATTTAATAAATATAAACACAAGGAAAAGTTCACGGGTAAGACGGGAATGTCCCGGTCTGGACCCAGGTTCGAACGGCGTCCAAATCAGACATCAAATGCTCAAGATATGCCCAAAAGAGTTCAACAGATCAGACCAGGCAGACCCAGGCCAGACTGGGTCTGACCTGGGTGCCTGGCCAGACCCAGGCACAGCCAAGGCCCGCCCGGGCCTGGGCGCCTGGGCCTGCGCCCAGGCGGCCCAGGGCGCCTGGGCGCCCAGGCGTTCTGGGCCGGGCTCCCGGCCCAGCCCAGGCGCCCGCCTGGGCGCCTGGCTGGCGCCTCGGCGCCCGCGCCAGGCGCCTGGGCGCCCGTGCCCAGGTCTGGACAGGCGCCCAGTCAGCCTGTTTGGGGGCTGTGGGGCACACTTGCTAGGCCCCACTAATGGGTGTAAAACCCTAGATCTATTGGGCAGATTTGACGGCTGTTTTTGCGAAAAACAAGCCGTAGGCTGATCTTTGGACACTCAATTGGAGGGTCAAACGAACTCCGATTGACGAACGGTTTTTCCCTATGCGTTCACCGTTGAACACCCTTCGAATTGATAGGTTGTATCAATCCTGAAGTTCAACGGTAAGGGAGTTAAAATTCACGGAAGTTTGCACTTTGTGAATGGCAAACTAAATTGAATTTGATTAAACTCTAAATTAGTCCCACATCGGATTTTGAGAAAAGGGGAGAGTCTGCCGCCTATATAAATAGGGGTCTGCTCTCCTCCTCAAAACTCGTCCCAAGCTCTAGATCTGAGCGGCTCTCGTAAATGTTGGAGCACGCTCGGATCTAAGCTTAAATTAATATTTCTCCTCTCCCTATAAATTTCTGCCTTGCTCCTCATGGCTCTAGCAAAGCCGCAAAGGAGTTCGGATTCAGATCCGAAATCTAGACGGAGGTTTCACTCGCGTGAAACTTTCTTCGGCGCGTGGTTGGCTCGGCGACACGGGATTGATCGTCTCGGGATGCGGAGCGGTTCGAGGAGCGGCTCGGGGAGCGGTTCAAGGAGCGGCTCGGCGTGAGACGGGAGCGGCTCGGAAGACGGTGCGGAACATCTCGCCTGCCCCAGGGTTGAGATTCCGGGTATGTGTTTATTAGCATTAGTTTAATTAAATCGCAGTAGGCTAGATCCTTCTTGGGATGGTCAGACCCATCCCAAGTCGGCATAGATCTTGGATTTGGGTCTTGGACCTTGGGGTAAATGTTAATATGGTAATTTTTTCCGCTGCTTTTCTGTCTATGTTCCGTCCGACTTAGGACTGGCATAGAGTTTTTGTGCCCTAATGGTCCCGTAAATCCCTACAGTGGTATCAGAGCAAGGTTTTGCGTAGTCGATCTAGCACTGCGATTTCATTAAACATGTTAATGCTTTTTAAAATACTTTTAAATTTTTTTAAAGTTATAAGATAATTTTAAAAATGTTTTTGATGTTCAAAATTCTATGGGATAAATTTTTGAACATGAAAATTTTAAATGACGTTTTAAAATTTATGTGATAATTTTAAAACTAATTTTAAATCTTTAAAAGTTTAAAGTTATTTTGGATGCCTAAAAATTTTTATATGATAAATTTTTAAGCATGGAATTTTTTTAAATGGTGTTTTAAATTTATGTGATAAATTTAAAATTGATTTTAAGGCTTTAAATTTATGCGATAAGTTTAAAATGTTTTAGATGTTTAAAAATTGTATGTGATAAATTTTTGAACATGGAAAATTTTTAAAGTGATGTTTTAAATTTATAAGATATTTTTAAAACTGATTTTAAAAGTCTAAAATTGTTTATGCGATAAACTTAATCTATTTAATTGTTAAATAGTTGTGCACTATCTTTATGCAATAAAGTAGTGTAGTTTTATTTTAATGGCTAGTTCTTCTTGTCCCTTATTTGATAACACAAGACAAACCTTTAGGTTAGCCATTAAAAATGATTAAAATTTATTACTTGAATTTTAATGACATGCTATGTTTTAATAAAACTTTTAACAACCCTTTAAGACCTAATTCATGATTAGGGTATTCCTTTTAATGAATCGTAATTCTAATTGTTATAATTAATTCTCATTACAGGACTTCGCTTTTGGCGTTGTTAATAAAGTTTATTAAAATCCTAATAACGATTAGGATAGCATGTGAACCTTATAGTTGATAAGGTCTTAATAAAAGTTATTAAACAAATCCTAAAATTTTGAATTTAAGGATACAACTAGTTGATAGGATTAATTAGTTGTTAATAAAAGCTGTTTAGTCTATGGCACACATACAAAAATGACAAGCTTCATTCAATGGACCATGATCCAGTCAATGTGCTTGGCTAAGAGTTCTGGATCAACCCTTGCTAGTCCAAGGGGCAGTGATCCTGGCTTAGTCAATTCCCTGGCTGTGTTCCGCTGGACCGCAATGTCGCGAATCATGATTGTATGACACACTAGACTATATCTAGTCAATGCGTTATAAATCTTATTAAAGATTAATCAGTATCCCTCCTTAATTTTGGAGCTTGGTAACTCAAAGAAGACAATTATAGTTGTTGAGTCTCCTCAAGCTATGACATGTTTATCTTTAAGGAACAAACTCCAACATACATGTGATGTAGTCTAGACTTGACCCAAATCGATACGTCGGGTCTCCTCAAGCATCGATCTAAGTCAAATCTGGACACGAAATCAAGGGTCTGACTAGACCGGTCATTATGATTTGTTGAGTCTCCTCAAGATCATAAGTGACTGTGGGTAAAAAACGATAGGGAGTCACATGTGATGTGATTGACTAAGAGTTAGTCTACCAATCATGGAACCAATCAACTTGTTAAGTCTCCTCAAGGTTGTGAGGTTCAGGATGATTAGATCCCTCTTTCACTAAATTTTAAATATTTTAATTCGATTAAATTGTTCGTTATTAAGCTTTAAAACGATCGTAAAAATAGTGGGAGGATATAGATAGATAAAAGCCATTCTACCTATATTTAATATTGAACATATGCTAAACTAGGGCAAGGCTATGTTTACCGAAGAAATCAAATGTAATATTTTATTAAATAAGTTAACTGGTCAAACGGTTGATTAATTGAATATCAAGTTAAATTCTAATTGATAGAATTAAAACTATATTCTCGTTGACATTTAAATGACCTTCTAAAGAACAGACTTAAGAAATATGATTTCATTAAGTTCTGGGTTCAACAAATAAATCCACGCTACATGTCACTCGTCTCTATATGATGCAGCTTGAACATATAGGATATTCGAAGTATGTTTCTCCCTACAACTTGTCGAGCTACCCTCAAGGTTGTATGGATAAACAATTTTGATCCGCAAAGTTCGAAAATTCGATCAAACCGTTTGAGTCGAATACGAGTGCATGAGCGGTGCAAGTCTATGTATCCCAACCGGATCTTGAGACAAGCAACTTCTTGAGCTACACTCAAGATTGCAAAGCTCAGGCGTTTGGATACATGAGATGCTTGCATAGCTATTTATTTATGTTGGGCTATTTATATCTAAATGTGATTTAGAAAATGAAGAAGGCACTCCGGAAAGTCAATCGAGTTTAATAGTTTAATTTATCATTAGTAAAGGCATAAGTAGGCGGAAATGAAAATGTGACATATTTTGATGTCACGATTTTATAATTATTGTTATACAAAAGACGTCTAACACAATTTGACGAATGTCGTCACCTCGCTTCTGAAGCAATGTTTTGCGTTAGTAATTTATGTATAACGATAATATATATATTAAATGTTAATATATATAAATACACAAGATAGTACCAAACTTGTATGGAAAAATAGACTAGGCCGTATCGAGAGACTAAGCTTCACAAGTCACATAAAGAGGTGTCTGACCTCTCGTATTATGAGGTCTGCGGACACTTGTGAGTCTTATCCTCTTAGATAGAATGGCCGAAACCCATCTGTAAGACAGTGGGAGAATGAGTTGTCGAACTCAGTCTGGTACATACTGATGAACCCGAGTCTAGATTAACCAAATTAAGTTATTCGTATATTTTATTAAGACACGTGTTCTTGATGAAACACAAGTCTGATAAAATAAAGAACGAAATAACTAAAGTATTTAAACTGATTCGATTAGATCGAATGGTCAAATACTTAGCTACATTAAATCTTGCGTAATTAAAAGAAAATGTGATTTTCTCTCAGGCCAAGTCTGTTAACACATCCGTGTGTTAAAAATATGAATCACACTGAGTTAGACTTGGTGCGATCCATAGCAAGTGACTCTGAGTTAAGTCCTCCCTCTGGGTTAAGTCCCGGATAGTAATGCCTAGTTTTTGATAATGTTCTATGAGGACATTATCAATAAGATATTCATTAAATCAATCATAATGAAGTTGTAAAATTACTCAAATCTCGTGAGACGAATTGTCGATTTGGACATCATAACTGATGATGACTTAGTCAACTTCTAGAATGAAATTCGGAGTAGTAACTCCGATTTATAACTTGATGCAATCAGAATAGGTCCGTGTGCGTAAATAAATTTTGGAATTTAGTTTACGTACCTAAGGAAAATGTTTCCTCACTTTCTACAAGTAAATCTTTAAGTTGAAAGATTGGTGTAGAAAGGAAAATAGTGAAGTACAATCATGTTGATCGAGAACGGTTTTCATATTAATTCCTATAAACGGATTATGTTGAAACCGTCTCGCCAGCAGATATGTACAGATCTACTCGGACCAAACTCGATGTAAACGCTTAAGTTGACCATGAAAATTGGAGCATTCACTTATAAGTTCGTTTTTCTAAATATGATTTAGACGGACCAACTTATATGAATTAGCCAGATAGTTTTCAAGGTCAGTGGGAGCGTATAAAACACATGCTAGGCATCAAAGAAATAGAACATATATTTTGACAAAGTAATCAAAAGTTTGATACTTTATCAGAAACACATATGAGCCATTTATGACCATTAACTAATTTAAAATTATTATCGTAAGGTACGATGAACTGGATAAGATCCAAATAAACAATGGATCACGACAGACCAAATGAATTATTTGAATGAGATTCAAATGGTTGGTCTAATATGAACATAGACCCCTTAAGTCTATAGTGTAGACGGTTTTAGCAGATCCACTCACAAAGGCTCTACCACATGAAGTCGGGAAAACTTATGTGTAAAAACGGTATTAGATACCGAGATAAATGGGCCTGAGTGCAAGTGGGAGATGTTGAGAGAAGATACCTTCGAGGCAATCTATCTCTGTGTGTGAATAACACAAACGTCTTGTTCGAAATAACAGTAAGCTGTTTGGTAATAATTTATCTAAAGTTATGTTATAATGTAGTTAACATTAGATATTAACTTAGGTAAAGTCCTGAGACTTTATGCAAGGTCAAACATGTATCGAGATGAGTATCTCGATCATGGAGAAATGTTTGACCGTCTGTAGCATAAGTCTAAAAAGGTTCGTGGTCGTACATGTTTCGAGACAAGGATATCGAAACATCGGTTAGACCATTGTGTCTTAGTCTTCACCGTTTAGCGGTGGCGATGATCTCATGATCGCTTGACTTGGCGAAGTCGTAGACGAGACACATGTGCTCATTAGAGAATGAGTTCACTGAACGATCCACAAGAGTTATCATATGGTTATATTGACCAATCTGTCAATGATGACTCTGAGTGATGATAGGCTAGTTAGTCTTTTGACTTGAGGTCATTTTGACGAACCTGTGCGTGAACGGTGCCACTTAGATCAAATGACCTAGCTTCGAGGCAAGTGTAGGATCCTGTCAAAACAGCGACGTTAGGATCGAAATAAAGTAGAGACTTACGTTTGCGTACGCAGCACCGTAATCTTTGAACTTTACCCTCGGATTCGCCACAACGGTCGATACTTCGTCACAGAGGATCGAAGCAGAGTTTCACAGCCTAATTCTCTATTTAGAAGAGGATTTTAATGGAAGAGAGAAGAAGAACATAAGAAGCCTTTTGCAAACTTATGGCATGGAAAGTGTGGTATGAATGCCTTACCCTTGGGTCCTATTTATAGGCTTTAGGGGTGGTTATTGTAGGAAATAACCAATTATAAGCTTATTAGCCTATATAAGCACATTCATTTTTCCTCTTCTTCATTCACTTATCAAGTGCCTTTATGCACTTATAAAGTGACTTTTTCCACTTATCGAGTGGCTTTTTCCACTTATCGAGTGGTCCTTTTCACACGAGAAAAGGTTCCCTTCGTGCACGCTTTCGTGCACGCGACATCTGAGGTCCGTATACCCTCATACATCCCCTCATGGGTGTATTCATGTCGTCCATATCCAACATCTCCCACTCACACTTGAAGGGATTGTAAGGAAACATCTTTCCTTTAACTCTTCTATTTATCATACCGAGAAATAGGCCGTGTGACCGTCATGCGCATAGAGTCCGTTGTTGTGCACTTGTTAGAGATACACAACACCCCTCGAGGTGCAAAGTTGAGTAAATCAACGCATGCTTTACCCGAGATTATTTCTTCACATTTCTTATACTTTACATTCAACAATTGAATCCCATCTGGATTACAATTGGCTGGCCAGCTTTGAATCTCTAAAGTCCAAATGTGAATATGAAATTAATCTTCCTCTTCTTGCGATCCTTTTGATCTTGACTTGACTCGCTTTTCTAACATGCCCCGCCGGACCGAATTAACCATAGTCCATAAGCAACATGCTAAGATAGCAATCACCCAGTCAAATCTTAAGGAACCAATATAGAGTCCATAAGGGTAACGAGTTAAGACCCATGTGGTCTTTGGGTCTCACATAATAGTAAACACAATTACTATTCTAACCCAATGGTCAAAATGCATACGTAGTATGAATACGTATTACAACATCACTCCTTTCCCAGGGAGCGTATGTCTTAATGATGTTGTAAGGATGATAACCAGACACCACAATGTCTGACTTTGAGTCCCTTTTACTACTCAAATGATCTTCTGGACTCACATCCCGCATAAGACAGATGGGATTTCAAAATCCTCTTAGATCTTTTGAAAGCATCCATATGATGCAGATCTTTCATACGACCATTTTGTTTAAGTCATGACTCTAAATCGTCCGTCTGACGATTTTGACTTTAAACAGGTCTCATCTTTATTTTACCTGTATGATAAAATAAAGGCGGTTGCTCATGTGAGAAAGCCAACCTTAATCTGTCCGACATACTAGAATTCAGCTGAGATTTCAAAAATGTACACAAACATTTATCAAGAAATTCATATGCAATGTTGAAAAGAACTTATTCTTTTATTGAATTTGATCATTTACAGACATGGGAATTTACATTGGTACAACTCAGCTCTTACGCAATCCTTGAGATGATAAGTGTTTGTAAAACACATCTCTGGGGATCGCCTTCGTAAGCGGATCCGCTATCATCTCATGCGTAGATATGTACCTTATGTCTACCTTCTTGGTTTTATCATAGTCTTTTGCAAATTTGTAGCGGATATCTATGTGTTTGGTCTTACAATGGAATTTAGGATCTTTGACATAAGCTATAGATGCTTGATTGTCGCTGTGTATAGGTACAGCACCTGAGTCACTTGCATCAATTAGCATGTCTAAGAACTTCCTAAGCCAAACAGCCTCTTGGACTGCCATGCTAAATGCTACAAACTCGGCTTCCATAGTTGAAAGTGCGATGCAGGATTGTTTCTTGCTACTTCAGGATATTGCACCAGATTCGAGTAGAAAAACATATCCTGAGGTCGATCGTCGCTCATCGAGATCACCCGCCCAATCAGCATCAGTGTAGCCTTCGAGCCTCAAGGCATCTCCTTGATAGCATAAAGCATAGTCTGCAGTTCCTTTGAGATACCGCAATATCCTCTTAACCGCTTTCCAGTGTACTTGCCCTGGATTGGATTGGTAACGACTTACCATTCCAACGGCAAAACAGATGTCCGGTCTTGTACACATCATAGCGTACATAAGACTACCAACTGCACTGGAATATGGAACTTTTTCCATAATTTCCTTTTCCTTTTGGTTCTTTGGACACGATTTCAGACATAAATTGTCGCATTTGCTTATAGGAGTATCAATGGACTTGCAGTCATGCATATTAAACCGTTCTAGAACCTTCTTTATATAAGTCTCCTGTGAAAGAGAAAGAAGTTTCTTCGAACGATTCCTTGAAATCTTAACTCCAAGGATATATGCGGCTTCTCCCATGTCTTTCATCTCAAAAACTGATGAAAGCCAAGCCTTGATATCCATCACAAAGCCCTTGTCATTTCCGGCTATTAAAATGTCATCTACATATAGAGACATAATAACATACTTGCTCTTATTCCTCTTGATATATACACAGTTATCTTCATCAAGCATGGAAAATCCATTTGATAAGACAACTTCTTGAAACCGTATATACCATTGCCTCGAGGATTGTTTAAGACCATATATGAACTTACGAAGTTTACAAACCTTATGTTCGTTTCCTTCTTTTACAAACCCTGTTGGTTGTTCCATATAGATCTCCTCGTCCAATTCTCCATTGAGAAAGGCAGTCTTTACATCCATCTGATGTAATTCGAGGTCTAAGCAAGCTACCATTGCCAGAATCAGGCGAATCGAGGTAAAACGCACAACAGGTGAGAAGGTCTCTTCGTAGTCTATCCCTTCCTGTTGCGTAAAACCTTTCGCGACAAGGCGAGCTTTATATCTGTCTATAGAGCCATCAGCCTTATGCTTGATTTTGAGAACCCATTTGTTCCCAATTGCTCTACGTCCTCTGGGTAAGTCAACTAAGTCCCAGACTTGGTTAACTTTCATGGATTCCAATTCCTCCTTCATCGCTTCCATCCATTTGTCTTTTGCAGGACATGATACGGCCTGTTTAAAAGTAGCAGGCTCGTCATCATCTTGTAGTAAAGTCATAAAGGTTTGCGGAAATTCATCCTCAAATCTTAGAGGAGCCAACCTTGTACGACTACTACGTCGTATTTGAGATTCTTCGAGTCCTTGTTGACTTGAATTTAGATCAATTCTAATATCACTCCCACTTGGAATGTTGTTAGAAATGCTCCCACTTGGATCATTATTCCCATATGGAATAGGATTAGCGTCATTCGTATCATCCATTGGTGAAGTTTAAAACGTATTTTTGTCTTCACCAAGAATTCTCCCACTCGAATGAGGTAATCCATCTTGATCATAAATCTCAAATAGAGATAGGTCCTGACTTATCTCGCCCTGTCTTGGAAACTCGTTTTCCAAGAAAGTGACAACCCTCGACTCAAATTCAATTAGACCACCATTGTCTTCCTGACTAACGAAAACATAACCTTTGGAGTTTTCTGCGTATCGTATAAAGATACATTTCCTTCCCCTTGGCCCAAGTTTGTCATACTTATGGGAGGAAATATGTGCGTAGGATGCACATCCCAAGGTTTTAAAATGTTTAAGTCAGGAGACCTTTGGTTTCACAACTCATAAGGAGTGGAGCTAACTGATTTCGAGGGTACGCGGTTCAAAATGAAAGTGGCCGTTAATAATGCATCACCCCAAAAGATAATTGGCAAGTTAGCTTGCGTCATCATTGAACGGACCATTTCCATTAAAGTCATATTCCTCCTTTCTGCAACACTATTTTGTTGAGGAGTATAAGGCATAGTTACCTGATGTACTATGCCATTTTCATCACAAAGTTCCTTAAAACTTGTTGATTGATATTCACCTCCCATGTCGGTTCGCAAGACCTTAATCTTGCGATCTAATTGATTCTCCATTAAACTCATATAGTTTTTAAAGCATGTTAATGCTTCACTTTTGTGGGATATCAAATACATATGTCCGAATCGGGTGAAATCATCAATAAAAGTGATGAAATAGGCCTTCCCGCGCCTTGTCTTGACATTCATCGGACCACATATGTCCGAATGGATGAGCTGTAATGGAACCTCGGCCCTTGTGCCGGTTCCAAACGACTTGCGACAAGATTTCCCCACAAAGCAATGTTCGCAGGTCGACATATCGACCTTTGAAACATTGGATAGAAAGCCACGTTTGGCAAGTCTATCCATACGCGTTGGTCCAATATGACCAAGCCTTGCGTGCCAACAAATTATATCAGACTCATAAGTCGAAGAATTTGCAACAAGGAAATTTTCATTACAATCAGAGGAATCATACATTGTATTTAATACAATAAATCCTTTAAATACATACCCAGTACCAATTAAGGAATTATTACAACACAAGTCCACTTTACAATCATGAAAAAACCAGCTATAACCAAGACTCATTAACACGACCACAGATACTATATTCCTTCGAATATCTGGAGCTAAGAGAACATCATAAAGTAGGAGAGTGCGGCCGTTGTCCAAGACTAGCTTGCAAGTCCCAACGCCTTTCACCTCAACACGTGTGTTGTTTCCTACATAGATCCACTTCGTTCCTTGGGGTATTCGGTGATACTCCACGAAGGACCGTCTGTCCCTTGTTATGTGGTCGGTGGCACCTGAATCAATTATCCAAAATGGATTAGATTCCACAAGAAATATTGAACTAGAAACACATATGTAACTAGCATAATTACAAGTTACCTCGTCGCTTCCACTCGTACACGAACGAGCATAGTGACCGAGCTTGTTGCACTTGAAGCACTTGATCTTCTTCAAGTCTTTCTTCGTGTGCCATTTCTTGTGCCCACCCTTATGTTTGGGTTTCTTGGTAGACTCCGGTTGCTTATTACGTTCATTTGTAAACTTCGAACGATCTTTCCGTTTCTTTCCCCCGTGTGATGAACTAGCAACCATGTGCACTTCTGCACTTGGCTTGGCAGCCGCAAGCCGCTCTTCCTCTAATTCGAGGTGCTTGGAAACATCGCTGAAGGTCTTGATGCTCTCATTGTGAGTGAGATGCATCTTCATTTGGTCCCACCCATTTGGTAGGGAACGTATGACTGCTTGGATTTGTTGCTCATCTGTGAGCACATGACCCGCATCCTTTAACTCTGAGATTTGATTTGCCATATGTCGCAGATGTTTCCACATGGAATGATCTGGACGTTTCTTGTATGAATCAAATCTTATAGTTAAGGCGCGAAGTTTGGACACCGATGTGCCACCAAACTTCTCCTCTAGCTTGGACCATATGTCCATGGCTAGGTCATGCTCTCGGAAGATGCGCATTATGTCATCGGCAATACTGCTCAATAACGTAATGCGGGCTATCTTATTCTTCCGAGACCAAGCATCAAAAGCTTCCTTGTCTCGTCTGTGTTGGGCCGTAGTGCCCAACTCGGGTTCAATCATTACGTTCTTTAGAGTTTCGAGCACTTCTTGCTCCTCTAAAATGTATTGTATCTTGATGGACCATAGTTTGTAATTATCGTCGTTGAGTTTTTCACCTCTGTTTAACTCAGCGACGATATTCTTTGAAGCGGAAGACATTTTACTTTTAAAATGCTGCAAAAGACACAAAACCGAAGGTTTGATCAAAAACATTGCATTGAAAATTCTTAAAATATAATTCTCATTTGAAATGATAATAGAATATCCCATTTGGATAGTTCTAATTTCAACTCCCACTTGGAATGATATTTATAATTTGATAAGTTACTTTCGAAAAATACTGAAGATGTTACCCTAGAATCGGAAAGGTCACTACGTTTCCAATCACCATTTCGAGTAACTTTCAGTATTTCCCCATCACTTTATCAAATAAAAGTACTCTTATAGTACTTTGCAGCGGAAAAGCGTTTTTGAAAACGTATTTTTCAAAACGTATGAAAACGTATTTTTCAAAAAAAATGTATATTTCAACTTAGTACCCTTATGATACTAGTGAAATATTCGGCACTTCCTGGCCATTTGCCGGGATGAGTCGTAGTCGTGCCAAGGTCGGATCCCCCCTTTGGGGATTTTTCTGCAAGCTATCGTCGCCGGCTCCCGTATGGATCCAGGCGCTTCCCCCTTATTAGAGAATTTTGCCGCAGACGACTGCCGTCGGCCCCGTATGGGCTAGCCTTGCAGGTTGCCGGGGCTGAAACCGCCTCTGGCTGAATTGGTCGACCAAAAATCCCGGATTGGTCGACCAATACCGACCAATTTTGCACCCCCTTGGCCAGGGCCTCTGCCCTGGCCGGGGCTGGCCAAGGGCCGGCCAGGGCCTCTGCCCTGGCCGGCCAGGGGTCTTGGCCCCTCGGCCAGGGCCTCTGGCCGAGGCCGGCCAGGGCCTGGCCAGGGCCTGGCCCTGGCCTGAGGCCAGGGCGCCGACCCTGGCCCCTGCCAAGGCCGGCCAGGCCGGCCCCTGGCCTTGGCCGAGGCCGGCCAGGGCCCCCTGGCACTGGCCTGGCATTGGCCCCGGCCATGGCCCCGGCCTTGGCCATGGCCGGGCCTTGGCCGGCCATGGCCCATATGGCCATGGCCGGCCACGCCCTTGTATGGGGTTGCCGCACACCCCGCCGGAGGGGTGGCCGTGGTGGTTATTGGCCGTAGCCAACCCCCTCCGCATGGGGAGGGGGTGCATTGCCTTCACAGCCCATTTGGCCATGGTGATCAAGCATCAAAAGTCATCTTCCCCGATGGGAATAACTACCATCTTCTTCCTCGATGAAGCACCCGTTCGTCGATGAAGCACACGTTCGTCGAGAAAGTAGTTATTCTCTAATGGCCGCGTGCCAAAAATTAAAAAATAACATACTTTAAAGTTCGTAAACTACACGCTCCACATGAAGAGAGTTCACATTCCCTATGAATGGAGACTCAGCATCCATGAAGAGTGCGAGCTTGACGATATGAACGGTCGGTTCTTCCCGTCACGGAGAGTTCCTACCATATCCGTAATGACAGAAGACCCTAACGTGAAAAGAACAACCGCTGCGTTCTCTCCGTCACGAAGCGTTCCTACCATATCCATAATGGTAGGATACCTATTCGTGAAAAAGACAACGCCTCGTTCATCGGTTCGACGGGGCGACGGTTTGACCGGGGCGAACCCGTATGGCTCTGATACCAATGTAGGATCCTGTCAAAACAGCGACGTTAGGATCGAAATAAAGTAGAGACTTACGTTTGCGTACGCAGCACCGTAATCTATGAACTTTGCCCTCGGATTCGCCAAAACGGTCGATACTTCGTCACAGAGGATCGAAGCAGAGTTTCACCGCCTAAATCTATATTTAGAAGAGGATTTTAATGGAAGGGAGAAGAAGAACATAAGAAGCCTTTTGCAAACTTATGACATGGAAAGTGTGGTATGAATGCCTTACCCTTGGGTCCTATTTATAGGCTTTAGGGGTGGTTATTGTAGGAAATAACCAATTATAAGCTTATTAGCCTATATAAGCACATTCATTTATCCTCTTCTTCATTCACTTATCAAGTGCATTTATGCACTTATAAAGTGACTTTTTTCACTTATCGAGTGGCTTTTTCCACTTATCGAGTGGTCCTTTTCACACGAGAAAAGGTTCCCTTCGTGCACGCGACATCTGAGGTCTGTATACCCTCATACATCCCCTCATGGGTGTATTCATGTCGTCCATATCCAACAGTAAGGCCTGTCGAAAGGTCTTTGATTGGGTGACACTTGAAGCGTATGAGGAGAGTAATGACCAAGAGAGGATTCGTCTCTCCCGGTCAATGGGAGTTAGTGTCGTAGGGTTAGTTCGGTCTTTAGTAAAAACTCTGGCCAGAGTATGTTGGAAGAAGTCCAACATTTTTGACTGAAAGATCGATAGATACTAACCGGAGTCAAGTTATTGGGGTTGACAGTTTGACCGTACCCTAGACTTGACTTACACGACATAGTTTAGACGAAAAGACTATAAATGCGGAATTCATCACGGAAACAGTCAGGGTGGTCCCGATAATACTCATGTCAATGAGTCAACCACATAATGATGATTCCTGAAGCAGGGATAGCAACCACTGCTCGTGGTCACTGCTGTATAGGGCTTCGAGCCCAACCTGTTGTAAGGGTCAGGCTGTAGGGTCTCACACAGAGTGCGATCTTCGTCTAGTAATAGGTAGAAATTAGTTAGGGAGAATAATTTGCATTTGATGCAAGGGATAAAATATTGCAAAAGATGTTTGCAATCATCTCCTGCATACGGGATAAATGATCCTGAGTGCAAGTGGAAGATGTAGAGGAATATGCCCTCGGATCATTTGTATTTGATGCAAATGATAATTTAAGCTTAGATAGTGACTATTTTCCATTTGATGCAAAAGAGATAAATGTGTTTTAAATTGTTTAAAACAATATTTAATAAATATAAACGCAAGGAAAAGTTCACGGGTAAGACGGGAATATCCCGGTCTGGACCCAGGTTCGAACGGCGTCCAAATCGGACACCAAATGCTCAAGATATGCCCAAAAGAGTTCAACAGATCAGACCAGGCAGACCCAGGCCAGACTGGCTCTGACCTGGGTGCCTGGCCAGACCCAGGCACAGCCAAGGCCCGCACGGGCCTGGGCGCCCAAGCCCAGACCCGGGCGCCCGGCCCAGACCCGGGCGCCCGGCCCAGACCCGGGCGCCCGGCCCAGACCCGGGCCTGGGCGCCCGGCGCAGGCCCAGGCGCTGGGTGCCTGGGCCCACGCGGCCCAGGACGCCTGGGCGTTGGGCGCCCAGGCGTTCTGGGCCGGGCGCCTGGCGCCAGGGCGCCCGCGCCAGGCGCCCAGGCGCCCGTGCCCAGGTCTGGGCAGGCGCCCAGTCAGCCTGTTTAGGGGCTGTGGGGCACACTTGCTGGACCCCACTAATGGGTGCAAAACCCTAGATCTATTGGGCAGATTTGACGGCTGTTTTTGCGAAAAACAAGCCGTAGGCTGATCTTTGGACACTCAATTGGAGGGTCAAACGAACTCCGATTGACGAACGGTTTTTCCCTATGCGTTCACCGTTGAACACCCTTCGAATTGATAGGTTGTATCAATCCTGAAGTTCAACGGTAAGGGAGTTAAAATTCACGAAAGTTTGCACTTTGTGAAGGGCAAACTAAATTGAATTTGATTAACTCTAAATTAGTCCCACATCGGATTTTGAGAAAAGGGTAGAGTCTACCGCCTATATAAATCGGGGTCTGCTCTCCTCCTCAAAACTCGTCCCAAGCTCTAGATCTGAGCGGCTCTCGTAAATGTTGGAGCACGCTCGGATCTAAGCTTAAATTAATATTTCTCCTCTCCCTATAAATTTCTGCCTTGCTCCTGAGGGCTCTAGCAAAGCCGCAAAGGAGTTCGGATTCAGATCCGAAATCTAGGCGGAGGTTTCACTCGCGTGAAATTTTCTTCGGCGCGTGGTTGGCTCGGCGACACGGGATTGATCGCCTCGGGATGCGGAGCGGTTCGAGGAGCGGCTCGGGGAGCGGTTCGAGGAGCGGCTCGGCGTGAGACGGGAGCGGCTCGGAAGACGGTGCGGAACATCTCGCCTGCCCCAGGGTTGAGATTCCGGGTATGTGTTTATTAGCATTAGTTTAATTAAATCGCAGTAGGCTAGATCTTTCTTGGGATGGTCAGGCCCATCCCAAGTCGGCATAGATCTTGGATTTGGGTCTTGGACCTTAGGGTAAATGTTAATTAGATTAACATGGTAATTTTTTCCGCTGCTTTTCTGTCTATGTTCCGTCCGACTTAGGACTGGCATAGAGTTTTTGTGCCCTAAGGGTCCCGTAAATCCCTACATCTACGATAATTAAGTTTCACATAGTATACTGCAAGGCATGCCCTATGAAAGTAATTATCCATTAAACATATCTATTACACAAGTACTTAAGAATAAATAAATTGAAGTATAACACTACCTGCTGCTGTAATCATAGAAATCTTCAAAGTCTGCCTCTTCATCATCACCTCCATCCCCATATCGTATCTTGCAATGGCCCTTTGCTATCATATGCTTCCGCACAGCCTCCAGGCTTTGAAAAGGATAGCATCTATCATTGCAGTAGAGACACATGAAGTCCCGTTTAACCTGCGGGAAGACAAAAATGACATGACCACAATCTAAGTCCAGACTTTAGAACATAGTTCTTGATGGGTAATGGAACACGTATCATCCCTACCTTCAAGCCAACATATGTAAGAAGGCCCTTAAGATCTTTCAAATACTCGACATCTGGTATAAAAAAGCCATGTTGTTTGTGCAAGTGAATCATACAGTTTTCAATGGTGTTATGTTTAAGATCGCAAATGAAACAGCAAGATGTATCAATATCAATTTCGTCATCCTCATCCATGTCCCCGCTTTTGTCAGCATCTGAGACATGCCCATCAACATGAAGATTGTTTAGAGATTCTGACGCAATATCCATGTTATCATTGGGATCAACCTCCACCCACTCATCCTCGCTCTCTCCACTTTCCTCCCCATGAGGCTTTTTAAATGAAGTGGATGTGTTTGGTGCACGTCCAGTAAGTGGTTTAATGATAGTAATTCCTGCAACATTCGCACCAAACTCCTGAGAAGCTCTAATAATATGACTCCTCGAATTAAGATGTTGAGCATGAGCCTTCACACTCCTGTATTCCTTCCCACAGAGAGCACAACTGTACAACATGGGGGTCGCACTCAACTTACTGTGCTCCTCCGCAAGAGCTGATTGTCTGGCCTGAAATAATGCTTCTGTTACCCCTGGGACCCCTGCTACCTGCTTATATTAAAGAGAATAAACAAAGCAAATTATAATTAAAAAATATACAGCAGAAGATTCTGCAAAAAACTATTTGCAGACATCAACATGGATATAGAAACTGACACAACATGCTGCAGAGCCTCACAGAAGAAACATTAAACAGAGAAAAGGACAATAAACAACAGACCCCAAAAAGAAAGAAACATTAACAGAAAGAATGACGAGGAGGAAATGAAATTCAAATCGTCCAAAAGTGGAAGAAAAGAAATTAAGGCTGGAAAAATCACCTTCCTCGGCTTCATTCCCACTTTCCCTTTTAATCTATGCACAAGGCAAGATAAGACCAAATAAAAACTAATATAATGTCCACCTCTTCATCTTCTTCTCATTTTGTTGCTTTCTTTACTACAGCATTAGAAATGGGTCACTTACACCCCATCTATTCTGCAGTTCTAATTTCCAGGGGAAAAAAGAGTATATTTCTGCACCTAACGTGTCCATGAACTTTTTGCCTTCTTCCTTTTCTCAGCACGCTGCAATTGATTAGGTACCCAACAATTGGGATTATATGCAGACATACCTTTAGATGTTTTGGCACATGTATCCACGTCAAAAAGTGTAAACACCCTTTTTGATGTTTGTTGGGGGGTGGGGGGGGGTGGGGGGGTGGGGTCCACATATCAAGACCAGACTAACGCATGATGCTCCAACCATTGCAGGTCCTTTTTTTTGTGTTTTTTTTGTTTGGGCATTGACGCATTTGCACAGGTAGGTCAAAGTTGTGGAAAGTAGAAAACAACGTATAAGGTATTGCTCAAGTTTTTAGATCTTTAGTAGGGATTAAGTGTCAAAAAGTGTAGGGAAATGTATGCCCTCGAGGCCAATTATTTATAATAGATGCATCTTATTCAAAATGATAATATGATATTTGGTACTTTTTATCTGAGTATGATTATAAATGTTTGTTTGTCTGCATTTTATACTTAGATAAAGTCCTGAGACTTAATGCGCGGTCGAACATGTATCGAGATGAGGATCACAATCATGAAGAAGTGTTTCGACCGTTTGTAGCATAAGTGTAAAACTGTTCGTAGTCGTAGATATATGTTCGACTTAATGCGAGGTCGAACATGTATCAAGATGAGGATTACAATCATAAAGAAGTGTTTCGACCATTTGTAGCATAAGTGTAAAACTGTTCGTAGTTGTAGATATATCAAGAAAGGACATCAATGCATCAGATAGACTATTGTGTGCTCTGTCTTCACCAAGTATTGGTGGCGATGATCTCCTGATCGTTCAATTTGGAGAAATCGAAGACGAGACACATGTGCTAATTAGAGAATGAGTTCACTGAACAACCCAACGAGATCTACTATATGAATATCACATACAAAATTGTCAATGGTAACTCTTAAGTGATGATAGGCAAGTCGGTCTTTTAACTTGAGGTCATTGTACGAGCATGTGCGTCAACGGTGTCTCTTAGATCTCTGGCCTAGTTTCGAGACAGGGCCTGTCGAAAGATCTTTTGTTAGTTGACACTTGAAGCATACGAGAGGAGTAGTAGCTAAGAGAGGATTCGTCTCTCCCGTATGTGGGGAGTTAGTGTTGCAAAATCAATACGGTCCTTAGTGAAAATCCTAGGCCGAGGTGTGTTAGATATGATCCAACAAAGACAAGCTAAGATCGAACGATACTGATCGATCGTGAAGCTATTAGGGGTTGACAGTCAATCATGCCTTAAGCTTCGCAGGGCATAATGTTGACGAAATGATTAAAACTACAGAATTCATTACTAACGTAGCCAAGGATAGTCCCGACAATATTTATGTCAAAGGGCAGACCACGTAATGATAATACCAAACTAGGGACGACAGCTGCTGCTCTCGGTCACCTTGTCAAGGGCTATGAGTCACACCTGTAGTAGGGTCAGGCTGTAGGGTCCAAACAGGTTGATATCCCCGTCAAAGTAAAAAGAAAAATATGCATATGATACATATGAATTAAGATGAACGTAAACTGGTTGCGAGAGTATTTCGGTCACATATGATGTAACGCGAATATTGAGCCTTCTAAAAGCTTAGAGCTCAAACCAAGGTCCAGAAATGTCATAAACCCAGTTGCCTGAGCCAAAGCACAGAATTAGGCTACGCCCGAATAAAGCTCGGGCTAGGTCCTTTGGGCTTGGGCGTGCCCGAGCGCAAGCCCATGCGCCAAATGGTGCCCTGGCCCATGTCTGGGCTTGGGCGCATCCGAGCGCAAGCCTAAGCGTTCCCAGACGCCTGGGCTTGAGCTTTGACACCCAAGCCTAGTTCTGGGCCGGGCGGGCCCAAGCTCTGGAACAGGCACACAGGCGCACGCCCGACTGTCCAGTCAGACGCGCCCGCGAGGGGTTTAGCAGACCCATTCTGGGCATTTTGTTTGGCAACTTTGGCGATTTGTTTGAGGGGTCAAACGTGCTCAGAATTGGACACCGTCAGTTTCTATGCGATCTCCGTTTGAAGCTCTTTAAAATGATATGTCATTTTGTTTCTTAGGCTTACCAGAGAAAGAATCAATTACTCAAAGTATAATCCTTAAAGGGAAAAACTTGAGTTAATTTGGATTCTAATTTTTAGTACCATATCGGTTATAATACTAATCTAAAGGCTCAGCTCATCCTATAAATAGGATACTCATCTTCCTCCTAAACTTACACCAAACCTAGATCAATGGAGCTCAGCCTAAATTAAGTGAGCAAACCTAGATCTGAAGGCGACCAAATTTTTTTCTTTTTTCATCTTTATTCACTCTTTCATGTTCTAGCAAAACTTAAAGGTAACTCGGATTTGATCCTAAGCTTGAGGCTGGATTCCGCCCAAGATGAAACTTCCTAAAACAAGTGGTCGTTTCTTGACGAAGCGTTCCATCGCATCGGGACGTCGTCCTAAGGAATAGTTTATACGACTGCAAAAACTTAAGATAAGTTCTTTAAACTTTATGTTAATAGCAGATTAATCTATCTTTGCGAGATCGGTCCACCATTCTCCTTATATAGTAAAAAATCCTGCAAATGGTTTTAATATTTTCCGTAGTGCTTTTCGTAAAAATACAATTTTTATGATTTTTTTCTTTGTCTGATTCCCACGTTTGCTAAGCCTTGCGCTAAATGTAGAAAAATCCCTATGGAAGTATACTCAAAACCCTTCAGTGGTATCAGAGCTTGTTGATACTTGAGTATGAGTTATCGGGTTATGAGCTGACCCGAAATAAAGTAATCGCTCTACCGTACCAAATCCTGATACGATAGGGATCTTATGATGGGTTGGGCATAGTCGAGAGGCATGTCGTAAAACAAGTTACGAGGGGTCATGTGACGGGTCTAGGGCGCCATGTGATGGGTCTTAGCGGCATTGCAATGATATCAAAGCGATGCCTTCAAAAAGAGCTCATTGAAATTATAAAAGAATATGTGCAAAAATTATAAAAATAGCGTTAGTGAAAGCCAAAGACAAATGCAAAGAAAATTCAACAAATACTATTTTGATGATTAATGGGGGTCAAGTTATAGAATTGATATGCAATAATTCAACATTTTAAGATGAATCATAAATATGAAAATATTCGTAACCGTGAGGTGAGACTACAGCGTTCCAAAAAGTGGCATATGAAAGCAAGGCTTAAGAGGGCTTTTTATAACAAAAGAGAGAGATTACCTCAAACATCATACAAAGACCTTGGGGTCACCAAGACCATTCGTAATGTTTTGCATCTACGAGGAGCACAGAAAAGCAGCCAAGAAAACACAATAGAATGCATTTGTTAAACTAAATTTGTACAGTACTATAGTAAACAAAATGGAAACAAAACGCCACACATAAACATAGCTTTAGCAAAAAAAAAAGCCCTCAAATAATAAATTCTAAAATTTTGCTGACCAAACTCCAATCCGTTATTTAAGTTATAGGTCTGCTGATCACCAAGTTCGGGAGAAAGGTTGACCCCAAATATATAAAGATGGATGCCAATGCAATTCAAGTCCCCAAATAGAAGACTATCAGCTATTTCTCACTTCTACTCAAAGAAGGCTGTTTGGTTCTCCCCAGGGGTTGTCAGAGTTCATGCTGCTGCTGCTTAAACTGATAATGATCATGTGAGATTTTTGCTTCCTAGACAGTTTCAGTCACTTAAGTCTTTATTGGTTTTGTTTTTAGAGACTAGGTTTCTATATATATGCTTTTTGCAGACCATGTCTGCAAGGATTAGCCTCTTTTTGTATGGATGGAGGAGGTTGTTTTTTGTGTTTTATTAGCTAGTGTGATAATAAAATGTGCGTGCTGTATGATTCCTGGTTTTGCACATTCCCCGCTGCAGCTTCAATCCTACGTCGCCTCCTTCCTTAGGCCTTGCTCTACTAGCCACCTCAATTGAAGGGGGGAAGAGGCATGGATGAAAGAAACAGAGGGGGGAGTGATTACTGCACGATTCCTAATCCCAAAAATAAGAAGCGGACCATGTCTTGACTGGTTTTTATGACCAAACTTGGGTGTGATAATAAGACGGCGTCGAGAGCAGCCGAGGGAATCGAATGATATGTTTTTCTCTTTCTTCTTCTACAAATATGCATATCTATTTTTTTGTTTCTTGTTTTCCCACCACCGCCTAGGTGGCGATTGAGGTGGGTAGGCGCTAGGCACCATGCTTAACACTACACGGTGCTTAGTGCCTTTTTCAACCCTTATTAGAAGTTAAAGAATGCACACTAGAAATGTATCAAAACATGGGTTACCACTTGATGGCACAAAAAAGAATTTTGTGATGGAAGAATGTCAAATGATTAAGTTTCCAACAAAATGGACTCTGAGAAAGTCATATCTCGTATTACTATAATTGTTGTGTTTTTGGTTTCAGCTTCAGCAAATCACAATTTATTGTGGTAGAAATTTCGATGTAGACAGAACAATATAAACACAGAAACACTGATTTATGAGTAAAAATATAAAAATGAAAGAGTATCTCCTCGTAATGCATCTCTAAATGTAAGCACGGGTTCATTATTCAACTGACAAGATGATAAAGCTAGCATTGAGAACCCTCTTAAACAGATTAAAAAGGTCTCTCTACAAGCAATGATAGCTGCTACATCAACTTGAAAGTAGTAATTCTAACAAACTTTTACAATCATGTGTCTTGTGCCCAATAAATTACCCTTTAAATTTAAATCACACACCCCGTTAACCATCATCGTGAGCAACTAAGACTCCATCCTGATTAACAGAATTTACATAAATGGACCTTCAGCATGGAATACACACTGAACTTCACGTTGCTACCTTTAAATAACTGTTTCTGACAAAATGCCAAAAAATATTGGAAGAACTCGCAAGCTTTAGATGTGCTAAAAAAACTGAGTAGTGCCAAAAAAACGTAAATTTTTCCTCATGGTCACCAATGTAAAGACACTCACAGTCAAGCTTTCGGTAACATGGCAAGCTTTCCACTAATAAATTTCATGTAAGATGGCAGGTTTGGGCAAATAATTTTTGCAAAAAATTTGTCGTCAAGTCTGTGACTACATTCAAAAATTAAAGTGTCCCAAGAATTACGAAAGAGCAAAGAAACAAACATACTAGCAATCAACTATTCCTACAACTCAACACGACGAAGCATCTGATCGAAGAGAAACCTAAAACCCTAACCCTAATTAACCAAATGCAGCCAAATGAAAGAAGAAAGCGGCTTCAAGAAACAAGGGCTTAAAGAAGCCCTAGCCCTGTGGGGATCAAGATACGGTTTGATTACCTTGCGCTTGAGGTTGTAGCGGTGCCATTCGGATCGATAATGGAGCTTCTGCTGAGCGTCGTCGTCGAATTCCTTGTTACAGGCGTTGCACGTGAGCGGCGGCATCCTTTCTTCCCTCTTGTTTCTCTCTCTCCGGCAAGGTAAAATGGAAGAACTCAACGAGTGCCCTTTATATAGAAATGGAAAAACAAGATGGAAACAATAAATAAACCAACTTGGTTTCGTTTACGTCTGCGCTTGCGATTGAAGAGGATAGCGGCGATTTGAGGCGGTCCGCGAGACTGCGAGCACCGGCCGGGGCCTCTTGCCTCTTGGGGCCCATTTGAACCGTCGGATGGGCATGTTGTTGTTGATCGAGAACCGTCGGATCGATAAACCTTTTAATAGGAGTGTCTGGGCTGACCTTTAAATGGTACCCCGCATCCGAAAATCCGATTTTACCGTTCCGACATTTCTGTGTTCGATTCAAAAACTTCAAAAACTCAGACGTAAAATTTTTGGACATGTAAACTTATCAACTGTCATTTTTGAGAAAAACCAAAAAATTAGAAATAGTTAGCTGTTGTAAACCATGGCGGCTACGGAACCCCGTAGTCCTGTATTTATAGTAATAGGGTTACATAATGGGTGGATACCCAATAACGGGTTGGGCCTCCAAAGCCCGTTTATAACACTTCCCATTATCCATCCATTGTTGTAAGCCGTGATGAACACTTCAGGGTTCATAGAGCTTATCTGATCATGGGTCTATGGATACTTCTGGATCCCAAGTTTAAGAGTACTTGCCTCGTTAAAACCTTTGCCAAGGAAAACCCAGTGGGAAAAACCAATGGCTAGGGGAAAAGAGTACAAGTCTCTGTAACTTCCCCTGATCGATGGATATCACTAGAGGTTGATACTTCTGGATCCTAAGTTAGGGATAACTGCCTCGTTAAAACCTTTAGCTATGGAAAACCCAGTGGGAAAAACCAATAGCCAAGGAAAAAGAGTACAGTTTCCGTAACTTCCCCTGATTAGTGGAAGTATTTAGGGGGTGGATACTTCTGGATCCAGAGTCAATGAGTTTGCCTCGTTAAAACCTTTAGCTATGGAAAACCCAGTGGGAAAAACCAATAGCCAAGGGAAAAGAGTACAACACTACATTTGACTCCCCCTGATCTGTACAAGCTGCAGGCTTGCAGATCTCCTAGGCAACTATACATCAATCTCTTACAGTGTTCCGATAATGAGTACAAAGTACAAGGCATCGCTCACCTATACAAGACATCGCTCATCTATACAAGTATCGCTCATCTATGGTAGCTGCTGAATCTGAGGGATCTCTTCAGATGGGGAGTGGTCTGCAGACTCGGTAGGTAGCATCACGTCTCTGACCCAGTCTTCACAGTGTCTGCGAGGTACTGCAGGACCTGGCTGTGCGTACTTATGATTTGCTTCTTGGATTGATGAGCCTCTCGGGATGGTGGGATTGATGTTGCCTTGGAAGCATGCTTTGCTGGTCTCCAGGAGGTGGTCGCTTCTTTGTTGCAGTCATCGCGATGATCTGTAACCTGTATCTGCAAATACATTTAACATGTATGATCCTTGACCCTTGGAGATAGCGCAGAAGCTACATATCTCTGGTCCAGTGGTGCGCTGCAGGCGCTGCACTGTATCTGGTTAAAGTGTTTACTGCCAGATAAAGGAGTGTACAAAAGACATTTGAGTAAGGCACTTCAGGACCTAGGATATCCTTCCCCTCTTCCAGCGAACGGAAGGGGTCTTAATGTGCATCCATACAACCAGTAGGTGTATTGGTGGATTGCAATTTTCCATGTTTCTTCATCGACTGGATGATAATTTCATCTTCTGGATGGTAATTCATCTGCTGGATGATTATTCATCTTCTGGATGATTATTCATCTTCAGGATGATGGTTTCATCTTCGGGATGATTATTCATCTTCGGGATGATGGTTTCATCTTCAGGATGATAATTCATCTTCAGGATGGAGGTTTCATCTTCAGGATGATTATTCATCTTCAGGATGAATGTTTCATCTTCAGGATGCAGGTTTCATCTTCAGGATGATAATTCATCTTCAGGATGATTATTCTTAAGGGTATGTTGTCACATCATCCATAGCAACATAGCCTAAAATTATCTTTGCTAATCGCATGGGTTTCGCAATCATGACCAGGGAGCCTGATGCATCAGTTTGATTAATTTTGTAAGTGAGTTAAACTCATCTTACATGGTTACTTCCTGGTTTCTGCGAAATAAACCTCTAAGGCTATAGCGTTTTGCTTATAGCATACGATTTTATTTATTTATTTATACAATACTCGGTAGCCCACAGGTTTGATATCTTTTGATATCAGGACTTCAGGTCCAAACACTTCACATTTCATAAGTGAGTCCAGCTCAACTTATTATTGCCTCGTTCCACATAATTTGGCCAAATTTCTGCGTTTGCTTCAGGAAATGGAGATTGTGAACGATATCAATGGCAAAATGAAATGTGAGTAATTGTCGACAAGTGTGTTTTATCCAAATACCTCTCCGTGTACGTACATTATTCAATTTATTCCAGATTTATCTCTTCTGGAGGTTCTGGAAAGGGAGAGGATATGGAGATGAGCTCACTTTCCTGTGGTGGTATTGTTTTAGGGTCTCGTGGTATGTCCTCTCATCCATTGAGGATATCCACTTCTGCTACTGGTAGATTGCATCCATTATAGTTGGTATGTCAATCCTAGCTGGATTTTTAGTAGCAGGGATGTGTGAATCTGACAATATTTATATTGTCAATAGCTATGTCTGATAACTGTTTAACAGTTTCATAAGTGTGGATCGTCAGGATCGCATCACTATTCATGATAATCAGATCATAGGTATTAATGTTTTAAATGGTCCATAGTGGTGATATGGGTATGTAAACTCATCATGACTCCATCGATAAGATGTGCACTAAACGCTTCCCCCGTTAGGGGTTCTCGGAAACTGTTTATATGAGGTGATCAGGCTCATATAAATAGTTTCTAAGGAGGCGTTCTGATGGTTTGCATGCTCCCACGTGGTCACCTACAACTGGATTTCTAGTGGACAAGTAATTCGTTTAAATCATTTTAATGATTTACATATAACCCATTTCTGGGTGTGAACACAAAGCTTCAGGGTGTTCAATTTTCTTCCAGTTGTTAAATTGATTTCCCAGTGTTATCCCAAAAATCCGCATTAAGTTCGACTTCAATGAAGTTGAGCATAGAACTAGGGATATGAACCCGTCAAGGCTCCATCTATAAGATGTGCTCTAATGCCTCCCCCGTTTGGGGATCTCGGAACATATTCATCTAGGAGGGTTAGTCCCGATGAATAAGTTCCACTGCGGCATTTTGAGGGTGGTATGAGGGTAAGTAAAAGCCCAACCAATATCCTAGTAATGTAATATGTCCGTTGTGATTAATAATAATCTGGACTGCGGTTGGATAACAGGGTTTTGATTATGACCATTTTAAGAGGATATATAGATGAGTACTCTAAGGTACATCATCAGCCATATGTAGGGAGTGTGTGAGTCCACTTTTATCCCTCAAATACTCTCAAGAGGCCTAAAGGTCTCATTCTTCTAATGATAGTATATTATCTTAAATTCGTTTGAGGAAGTGAGGAGAGTCAATGTCCACGTGAATGGAGATGATCTCGTAATCATTTTTCCCTTTTGAATGGGATAATGAGAGTTTCACCCTTTTTTGAAGAACTTCGGGTTCGTCTGGTTAATGATGTCTTGCATCATCAATCCAGGGTGACATCGATCCAAAGTTGGTCGATTCTGGACATTTCTGGTGTTCCAAATTAATTCATCTGTTCGAATTTATGTGGGACTTTTGAACGTCCATTAAAATGCTCAAGTTAATTTTGTCCGGTAATAGGTGAATTCTGTTCAAACTGTGAAGGATTACATCTTCACAATGACTATTATGCGGATCATAGTTGGATAAAGCTTCAGGCTTTATTGGTTTCTTGAGTCATTAGGGATTTCATTTTGATGAATATCCTTTGAAAATTTATAAGTTTCAGAGAGTACATGGCATCCTCATTTTAGGAGTATTCAGGATGATAAATCATTTTCAGTAAAATAAAATGCGTAAAAGGCACATATATACTGCAAGAGAATACTACTAATAATTATGTTAGAGCAACAAGTTTCATAGTATGATGTGGGTTGTATAAAATATACGTCCACAATTGTGCTCATTTTAGACTCATATTATGACAACAGATCAAATTTATTTTCAAAATTTATTTGTCCTCGGGGAGTAGCGAAATATACATACAGTCAATTTGACTTTCGTCGTTTAGACTAGATATGTATATATTTTTATATGGCATACTTTAATGCCCATTAATTTTGCAAAAAGCATTATGGGTCTTTT
The DNA here is from genome assembly GCA_030789695.1 of Scilla litardierei. Taxonomy (NCBI): domain Eukaryota; kingdom Viridiplantae; phylum Streptophyta; class Magnoliopsida; order Asparagales; family Asparagaceae; genus Scilla; species Scilla litardierei. The sequence goes on from CM061136.1 coordinate 89,733,124, forward strand.
CAGAACTTCTGGTCTGATATTGGGTTGCCATTGCATACTCCATATCGAGATACATCATATCTTCCCTTTCTCATTTTTATTCAAGACTTCCCCTGTTTTCAGTCGTCCCTATTGTCGTTTATAAGGAAGAATGTTTATTGGTCTTACAAAGTAGACACATGCAAGGGAAATGAGTTAGTCTCTATTTTTCCACTTTCTAGTTTATGATAGACTTATAAAGGTCTATTTGAAAACTCAAGTATGGTCTTCAGGCCATTTTTATTGAGTCATTCAAGTATTGTGTGGATATAGGATCATACTCTAGGGGAAACAATTACGTGGGTACGAATTTTATAATTTCTCACTTATCTATTAAGCCACGACTTCGGGCGTACGCTTAAAAAATAAGGTTAGATTCAAGAATCATACCTTGTAAAGTGAGATTACTCAAAGGAGTTTGGCGGTGTTATGACAACTGCTGGTGTCAATATCGGTTTATACAGACCGTGGATCTGAGAGATCTATTTACCGCGAAATGCGTATTTCTAAAAGAAATCGCATAAATGTTTTTCGTATAAGCCATCGTACTTGTTAATATTTATTAGTGTGAAAGGGTGTTGACTTTTGATTTGATTTTGAACTTTAGGTTCATTTTGGTTTTGAACTCCAGGTTCATTTTTTTTTCAACTAGGATATGATGTTAAACTTTTTGAAATCATTATTGGTTTGTTGTCATGAAAAGTTGTCGTATCATGAGCACATCATACATATAATGTAAATCCAGTAAACTAAAAAGTTGTGCTCAATTAACCAGAATGGAAACAATTATGATGTATACACATGCTATTTATATTCTGCAGGTATATAAATAATTTTATCTCAGACATATATTTATGCTACAGGCATTAAAAATACATCAAAAAGATTTTAGCATGCTAAATAAAATGTTTATTATAGAACATTAAATATGCGACGGGCATATAATTTTTTACGCATGCATTTATAGTGTTTAAGTGGAAATTCATGCTAGAGGCAACAAAAATATACATCACATCGTAGAAAAATGCGGCAGGCATTTAATATCATAGCAGACGATCAACACAGACAATTTATCATCATAGGCATTTTATAATGGAAATGAAAATTTTTCGTTTTATAATTATTGGACCACTAGGCAACGTCATACACCGTTAGGTTAGTTAACTAACGGCAGAGCGGTCGCAGGATCTTCCTAATTATTAAACGTAAATAATCAGATAATCCGAATAAAATGCGATGAATAAAAATTGTGTAATTTAACAGATTTTGACGAAAAAGAAATCGTAATTAAATCTGAAAAAGATTTGAAAATCGAAAAAAATTTCGGGGTCAAACCCTAGTTAGGGTTTTTGGTCGCGCGGATTGCCGCTTCAGGCGGCTAGGGTTTCCGGGCATGAGCGCGCACCGGGGGGTCCGATACCAGCGGTTGCCGGGGGGTGGGGTCCGCCGCTGCTGGCGGCGGGGCCGCCCGCCGTCGCAGCGGCGGGGTGGCCCGCCGCTGCTGGCGGCGGGTTGGCCCGCCGCGGGCAGCGGAGGGGCCGCCCGCCGCTGCTGGCGGCGGGGCCGCCCGCCGTCCAGCGGCGGGTTGGCCCGCCGCTGCTGGCGGCGGGGCCGCCTGCCGTCCAGCGGCGGGGGTGGTTTTGCCGCCGCTTCGGGCGACGGGCGAGGGTTTTTTCCGCCGCTTCGGGCGGCGGGCGAGGGTTTTGGCGCGAGATCTAGGGGGGATTCGCGTTCCGGCGAGAAAATCCCCTAGGGTTTCATTGTTTTTGGGGATAAAAATCTAATTTTTAGTGGAAAAAATCTATTTTTAATCTCCAACAAAACGTTTTTATTGTAAAAATTTGATTTTTCATCAATAAAAACCTTGATTTTCATTAAACAATCGATCCAAGAATTTTGGATCTAGACATATGCGCATATGAAATTTTAGATCTAGGGTTTCAGGATTACCTCTAGATCCTACCCGCCGGATCTAGCGACGTTCGGTGAAGGAAGCCCATTCGCGTCGCGTCCGTCCGTCGCGTCCGTCCGTCGCGTCCGTCCGTCGGCAGGGGTTCGGCTTAGCTTTGAGCGTGCTGATAACGTGTTGTAAACCATGGCGGCTACGGAACCCCGTAGCCCTGTATTTATAGTAATAGGGTTACATAATGGGTGGATACCCAATAACGGGTTGGGCCTCCAAAGCCCGTTTATAACATTAGCAAAATTATCTAAATAATAATTAGTGAAATGAACAAACTTTTGTCAGCTCATTGACCACGATGCTGAGTCAATGTTGACTGATCAATTTTCTCGTTGGCCAAATTGCGAACCCCGGCCAAGTAGTCATAAATATGTAAAAATATGTATTTTATCATGACCATTTTTAAATAAAAGGGTAAAGTAAATTATAAGGCTCAAAGCTTTGTTTTTATTTGTGTTTATGATTTTGTTTCGTTTGCTTCGTTAATTTGTTTTTCATGTTTAAGCTTTCATTCAGCACTTGGCTTTGTTAATTTAATTTTTCAATTATTTTGTATTTTGGCAAATAAACTTCAATAAATTTATTTTGTTAAATAATTATGTGATGTGTCCATATTTTCTACTATTTTCATATCATCATTTCATTGCATCTCATGCCATATTCGCATCGAAATCCCACATTTTACTGCGATATTGCATTTCTGAAAATATATTCGAGTTTCGTAGTGTTTTATGAGTTTTCAGTGATTTTGGAGCGATTTGGGATCCCACTTAGGTAAGGACACATCTGACATGCCCGTGAGCTCGTTGGTGGAGCCCAGTAGGAGTTCACCACAATTTTGGGGCCATTGGAGGAGAAGAGAGAGAGCAGAGAAGCGGGAGGAGCCCTCAGCAGCAGCTTGAGGAAGTTTCCCAGATTGCTCGGTCGAGCAGTGCAGATGCTCGGCCCGAGCAGTATCAAATGAGAAAGAGTAGGCTGATACGGTGATCACTCGGACCGAGCAGTTCATCTGCTCGGTCGAGCAGCGCCAAATTCCTAAACTCAAGCAATTCCAGCGACATGGCCCGCGCAGCTCTTCAGTGACCGAGTCAGCCCCTACTCGGACCGAGCAGAGCTGACTCGGTCTGGGTAGGCAGAGCGACGATTTTGAATTCTCTTTATTCCCTGTAGTGCTCGGTCGAGCAGCTCCTCTGCTCGGTCCGAGCGACCGAACGAGCAGCGCATTGCCTGACCGAGTCACCTACTCGGTCGGCAATGCCAGAGCTATTTTTGGAAAGTTTGCTGAAGCCGTCAATCGCGCGATTTTTGCACTGAAGGCTCTGTGAGCTGTGCGACTGAAAGGGGCAACTCATTTTTAGAGATTTTGAATAGTTTTTTGAGCAGTAGTTTTAGGCGATTTTGAGGGTGATTATTCTAGGTTAAATTTTGTAAGAGAATTTTGGATCGAACTTGGAGATTATTATTTTTGTTCTCGATTGTTTTTGTGCTTGGGAATCTGGAGCTATTTCTAGATCTATAAATCGCAATTCTCTTCTATCTCCCGCTGTAAGTCTTCCACTTTTATTCTTTTTGATTTCTATGATGTCTCCATCTTCAGAACCGATGCTTTTATCTGTTATTATCGCCATGTGTGAGTAGATATCTCTAGGGCTGATGGGTTAGCCCTAGGATCCTATGAAGAAAACATAGATCTGGATCCCTATGTTTAATTAGGGATTTAGGGAAGTATTTCGGTCAATCTTACTGTATCCCTAGATAACCAGTACTGAGATCATGCCCACGGTCTGTGGAATTGATGCGCTTAAGGGGTATCTCTGGGATTCGAATAGGGAAATCGGTGGATCCAACCAAGGCTCGTGACCATGTCCGGCTTGCGTCTTGAGGGGATCCATCGACGAACTATACTGCTACTTTGACGGCTACCGCCATTGTGTCAACGAGAGCCACCGAAATACCCCGCAATTCTAACCTACGAGAGTGGTACGAATTGGGGGATTAATCCCCTAGCCCTAATGCAACGTAAGGATCCTATTCTAACGTCGACCCCTGACGATCTTAGTGGTGATCCCTAACGCCCTAGTCCCTTTTATTAGTAAAACAACAACAACACCCCAAACAAATCTTTCACCCCGATAGCTATCTCACTTCGAGATTTAGAAATAAACTGAGAATCCAATTACACGATCACCGTCCATGTGGGATTCGATATCATTTATACTATAACTCGACACCGTCTGCTTGCGGATTGAGCCTGGAATTGAAGCCTATTGGCCATACCACGCCCGGCGATCGTGACACCACCAGGTGGAATCTAGGTGTAGGTTTCGGGTGCGTCAAGTTTTTGGCGCCGTTGCTGGGGACGGCGATAGCGTCTATCTCAGTTTATTTTTATTTTGTGAAGTTTGCTAGCATTCTAATCATTTCTCACATTTCCATCATTTTTATTCTTTTTATTTATTTTGGTGCTATTGACGGTATTTATTTGAGTTTTGTTGGTGCATGAACACTCGCTACAAAGGGTCTACTAGAGAGTTATTATTTGATCCTGAGATCGAGAAGACAGTCAGGGCTTTGAGATCCTCTAGTAGAAGTTCATCTCCCTCCGCTCAGATGGCGAAAAACATTCCTCCTACTCCTCGCACCGGGTCCATCAGGGACCACATGAAACCAACGTTTGGGAACAACTCCTCCATTCTTAGACCGCAACTGGCGACAGCGAGCTTCAAGCTAAAGACATGGTTGATTAATCTGATGCAGAAGGATCCCTTCCATGGGCATCCGCATGAAAATCCCAACCATCACATTGACACCTTCCTATCGAAGTATGATACGTTCAAGGCAAAGGACGTTAGTGATGATGCTGTGAAGCTGCGGCTTTTCCCGTTCACTTTGAGGGATAAAGCCTCATATTGGCTCCGGGCCCACCCTCCCACCTTAGAAATGACGTGGTTGGGCTATCCACCACGTCGTCAAGTCCAATATCCTACCGAAATATGGATCATCTGACCAGCCTTCATACGACATCCCGATATATTCGAGTTTCGTAGTGTTTTATGAGTTTTCAGTGATTTTGGAGCGATTTGGGACCCCACTTGGGTATGGACACATCCGACATGTCCGTAAGCTCGTTGGTGGAGCCCAGTAGAGGTTTACCACACTTTTGGGGCCATTGGAGGAGGAGAAGAGAGAGCAGAGGAGAGGGAGGAGCCCGCAGCAGCTGCTGGAGGAAGTTTCCCAGACTGCTCGGTCGAGCAGTGCAGATGCTCGGACCGAGCAGTGCAGATGCTCGGACCGAGCAGTATCAAATGAGAAAGAGGATGTTGATACGGTGATCACTCGGCCCGAGCAGTTCATCTGCTTGGTCGAGCAGCGCCAAATTCCTAAACTCAAGCAATTCCAACACGGCCCGCGCAGCTCTTCAGTGACCGAGTCAGCCCCTACTCGGACCGAGCAGAGCTGACTCGGTCCGGGTAGGCAGAGCGACGATTTTGAATTCTCTCGATTCCCTGTAGTGCTCGGTCGAGCAGCTCCTCTGCTCGGTCCGAGCGACCGAACGAGCAGCGCATTGCTCGACCGAGTCACCTACTCGGTCGGCAATGCCAGGGCTATTTTTAGAAAGTTTGCTGAAGCCGTCAATCGCGCGATTTTTGCACTGAAGGCTCTGTGAGCTGTGCGACTGAAAGGGGCGACTCAGTTTTAGAGATTTTGAATAGTTTTTTTAGCAGGAGTTTTAGGCGATTTTGAGGGAGATTATTCTAGGTTAATTTTTGTAAGAGAATTTTGGATCGAATTTGGAGATTATTATTTTTGTTCTCGATTGTTTTTGTGCTTGGGAATCTGGAGCTATTTCTAGATCTATAAATCGCAATTCTCTTCTATCTCCCGTTGTAAGTCTTCCACTTTTATTCTTTTTGATTTCTATGATGTCTCCATCTTCAGAACCGATGCTTTTATCTGTTATTATCGCCATGTGTGAGTAGATCTCTCTAGGGCTGATGGGTTAGCCCTAGGATCCTATGGAGAAAACGTAGATCTGGATCCCTACGTTGAATTAGGGATTTAAGAAAATATTTCGGTCAATCTTACCGAATCCCTAGATAACCAGTACTGAGATCATGCCCACGGTCTGTGGAATTGATGCACTTAAGGAGTATCTCTGGGATTCGAATAGGGAAATTGGTGGATCCAACCAAGGCTCGTGACCATGCCCGGCTCGCGTCTTGAGGGGATCCATCGACGAACTATACTGCTACGTTGACGGCTACCGCCATTGCGTCAACGAGAGCCACCGAAATAACCCGTAATTCTAACCCATGAGAGTGGAATAAATTGGAGGATTAATCCCCTAGCCCTAATGCAACGTACGGATCCTATTCTAACGTCGACCCCTGACGATCTTAATGGTGATCCCTAACGCCCTAGTCCCTTTTATTAGTAAAACAACAACACCCCAAACAAATCTTTCACCCCGATAGCTATCTCACTTCGAGATTTAGAAATAAACTGAGAATCCATTTACACTATCACCGTCCTTATGGGATTCGATATCATTTATACTATAATTCGACACTGTCCGCATGCGGATTAAGCCCGGAATTGAAGCCTATGGGCCATACCACGCCTGGCGATCGTGACACCGCCAGGTGTAATCTAGGTGTAGGTTTCAGGTGCGTCAAGTTTTTGGCGCCGTTGCCGGGGACGGCGATAGTGTCTCAGTTTATTTTTATTTTGTGAAGTTTGCTAGCATTCTAATCATTTCTCAATTTTCCATCATTTTTATTCTTTTTATTTATTTCGGTGCTACTGACGGTATTTATTTGAGTTTTGTTGGTGCATGAACACTCGCTACAAGGGGTCTACTAGAGAATTATTATTCGATCCTGAGATCGAGAAGACAGCCAGGGCTTTGAGAGCCTCTAGTAGAAGTTCATCTCCCTCTGCTCAGATGGTGGAAAACAATCCTCTTCCTCCTCCTCGCACTGGGTCCATCAGGGACCACATGAAACCAACGTTTGGGAACAACTCCTCCATTCTTAGACCGCAACTGGCGGCAGCGAGCTTCTAGCTAATGACAGGGTTGATTAATCTGATGCAGAAGGATCCATTCCATGGGCATCCGCATGAAAATCCCAACCATCACATTGACACCTTCCTGGCGAAATGTGATACGTTCAAGGCAAAGGACGTTAGTGATTATGCTGTGAAGCTGCGGCTTTTCCCGTTTACTTTGAGGGATAAAGCCCGATATTGGCTCCGGGCCCACCCTCCCAACCATTTCACCACCTGGGAGAAGCTTGCGCTTGCATTTGTGGATAAGTTTTATCCACCCTCAAAGACAGTGCGGATCAGTGGAGCGATTTCTAACTTCAAGCAGCTCCCACAGGAGTCACTTTACGAGGCATGGAGAGGTTCAAGGACCTCCAACATCAGTGTCCTCACCATGGGATCCAGCCCCGGGATTTGGTGCAGAGCTTTTACAACCGGCTCCAGCCTAGCACCAAGATGATCATCGATGCTGCGGCGCAAGGCGCCCTACTCGATAAGTCTCCTGAGGAGGCTATAGACTTGTTGGAGCACATGGCAGCCAACACTCAGTAATGGAACGATGAACGAACTGTTGTGACCCAACTCCTGAGGTCAAGGTCGCTAGCCACTTGGATTCTCACATCGAGACCTTGTGCAAACAAGTGGCCCGAATTGAGCAGCGTCTGGACTCCATCCCTGCTTCACCCAGCACATCGTACCATCCTGCAGAGGAGTATGTAGATCAGGGATATATCCCTAGTGAGGCCCACTACGATGGTGCTGAGACATCTGAGACCGTACAATACGTCCAAGGAGAGGGACGGAATCAGTGGCAGCATCTAGCTGCTAGGAACCACCCGGGGTTTTCCTATGGAAACCCAAATGGATGGCTGCAACCTCCGCAATTTCAGAGACCTCCTCCTCCTCCTCAGCAGCATCAGAGCCAGCAACAGGGCGGATTTAGGCCAGCTGGGCCCTACCGACCGCCAGGTTATCAGTTCAACCGGCCATCCCAGTAGAATTATGCGCCAAATCCACCTAAGTCCAGTCATGAAGCCACATCGGAGACTTTCATGAGTGGTCAGATCTGCTTCAATCAGGACACCTCGAACCAGTTCAAGACTATAAATTCTTCACTTGATGAACTGAGGGGTCAAATGTCGCAACTTTTGAAGAATCATGGGTGATTACCCTTACAGCCGGAGACAAATCCGAGATCCCAAGATAATGCCGTGGTTTCAGTGACCACACGTGGAGGACGGGTGACTGACCCAGTCATGGTCCCGGTGCTAAATAAGGAGAAGGTCACCGTTGAAGAAGCTGTTGATGACAGCAATAGAGAAGAGGCCACTGAAGGGCCTATCATTATTGAGGAGAAAGCGGATGCCCCTCCCGTCACGCCTACTACGACATCACCTCCCGTCGATGCATCTAAGAGTAAAGTTTCCCGACCTCCCCCTACATACCCACAGAGGCTAGCCCTAGCCAAAATGGAAAGAAGTACCCAAGTTCATGGAGTTATTGAAGGGAATTCAGCTAAACATCCCGTTCATGGACGCCATCACAGAGATCCCGATCTACGCCAAATTCTTGAAGGATCTCATCACGGGAAAGGGAAAACCTGAAGAAATCAAGCTATTGGAGGATTCCACCTCTGACATCAAAAATCATCTCCCCCGGAAGCTGCCGGATCCGGGGAGCTTTACCTGCTCCATTGGAGAGATGCCTATCAGCAGAGCATTGATTGACTTGGGGCTAGCATCAGTTTGATGCCCCTCTCCATTTTCAAGAGACTTCAGACGAGAAGTGAGCTAGAACTAACGAGCATGTCCATCCAGCTTGCAGATCATTTCATTACCTTCCCTGTGGGAATAGCAAGGAATGTCATCCTCCAAATACCCCCAGGACTATGTGTTCCAGTCGACTTCATTATCATGGATATGCCTGAGGGAGGGAGCTCCCAACTTATACTCGGTCGTCCCTTCATGGTGATGGCCGGTGTTCTCATCAATGTCTGAGAAGGGTCTCTCTCTCTCTCAACGTGGCAAATATTGAAGCCGAGTTCCGGCTACAAAAGCCGATGAGAGAGCAAGCTCATGTAGAAGGGGCCAGATATTTGGAGCTTCTTGAAGATGAAGCCATTGAGGATTTCACTTCTGAGGGGGTCATGAAGGACCCAATGAAGACAAGTATCGACGATGACGGCGACCCAACCTACAACAAAACGGTCGCTGCATACATCCGGGTATTGGATGAAGAACTTCTGAATCGTTCACCGAGTCATCAAAAACCGGAAGCTATATGCTACTCAGAGGAGAGTCGTGAAGTAGGCAGAAACCAAATGCCGCCAGATTGCACCACCTCGAAGAATGACGCGCGACCACCATGCGCACCAAATGACAACTGGTATATCTATGGGAGTTGAGCTCACGACTGAAAACGAGCGCTTATTGGGAGGCAACCCAATTTCTTAGATTTTGGATTTTCTTTTTTTTCAGTTTCTTATTTTTCAGTTTTTCTATTTATTTCATGTTTTTGAGATAAAACCATAAAAATCACAAAAATTTGATGAGTTCGTCTTTTGTATAGGATGGACAAGTGGGGTAATGCGTATCGACATTATAAACGGAAAGCATCCGGAAGAGAGTATCAGATTCGAAGATTTGGGGAGAAAACCAAAGAAAAATAAGAGGAGACAGGATACACAGGAAACTCGACCGAGCAGCTTCACTGCTCTGTCGATCAGTTCGGACACGAAAAAGGAGGGGGAAGATGCGTTTCCTACATGGCCCAGTAGCACCCTGCTCGGTCTGAGTAGAAATAGACTCTGTCCGAGCAACTCATTACTCGGTCGAGTGCAACAGGATTTTGAAGTTGAGGAGAAAACATCACTCTGCCAACACGACCAGATTATTATTGGCTCGGCCCGAGTAGAAAACGACTCAGACCGAGCACTAAACTGCTCGGTCGAGCTGACAAGGGAGTATTTTGCATCAAAATTTTGTGAATTTCGGTTTTGACTCGGTCGAGTAGCCTAGATGCTCGGACCTAGTCGGGTCGGGTCTTTAACCCCAACCAGCTTCGCTTTTAACTCCACCGATAAAATTATTTTACCATAATCATAAAAAATTTAAACCCCTGAAATCACCCTCCCCGAGCTCCCGCCTCTCCCTACTCATTCAAACTCCCCCCTTCACCGACTTCCTCTACCCGCACCGCCGCCGACGCCGCCTATCGCGCTGCCCCACTCTGGTCAGCTGCTCTCCCCCTATCTCTCTCTTTCTCTCTCTCTATCTCTCCGCCCCTCCCCTCTCTTTCCCCCCTTCGCCTTCTTCAGTCGACGGCGCCGTCGACGGCGCCACCGCCGCCGACGGCGCCACTGACCTGCGCTCACCAAAACCCCACCCCCATTCTTTAAAACCCCCCATCGCCCGCCCCCTCTCCCTCTCCCATCGGCCATCGGATCGCCCTAAACTCCCCCTCCCTCCGGTCGACTGTGCCCTAGGGCACGGACCGAGCAGTGATACTGCTCGGTCAGTTCCCTTTACCGAGTAGCACGACTCTAACCGAGCAGTAACACTGCTCGGTCGAGGACCCCCTTATTAGCTTATTTCCCGATTTTTAATGCCCTTCTTTGACATTTCCATTGTTTCTATTGCATGTGTTCGTTGCCTACGTCAGCACAGTCTACAGGGACTAGCTTGGGGGAGCTTTAGGCACTTGCATCCCTCGCATCGCTCGCTCGTACGGTACACTCGTTCCCTCATTTATTTTATACACCGTAGGCACGATGGTTCCCACACGCGGATCCACCACACCCCGTTCGTGGGAAGAGGCCGTCGTCTAGCGCCTCCTCTTCCCGACCCCTATGTCGTGCCTGATCGCGCCCCAGGATGCACACGCACCCGGGACAAGCGACTCGTAGTCTTACCGCAAGCGCACAGTGTAGCGGCGAGCGGGTATCGAACTCAGGGAGGAACAATGACAGTGTCTCTTTCCAATAACCTAGCTATCAAAATGGTCGAGAATGATTCGAGGTGAAATGGTCACAATCGTTCAAATGTCGATGGAAATATCAATAAAAAAACGCCTAGGGATAGGGAATCCCCGCTACGGACCGTATCTCATCGTTGTGATTCGTAGGTTTCATCATTGCTAGACTTGAATCTTAGGTGAACTAGTCGCAACTAGATGTAGAACCAAGCTTACGCTCTCGCGCTATTGCCGGTCTATAGCGAACCTAGGTTAGGGCCCACTCTCATGCAAACCCTAACATAAGCCACTAGCATTAGGATCAACATCGTCGTTCAATCGTATCTCGAGCCCACTCTCGTGCAAACTCGAGCTACGACCTAGGTTGAGATAGTTCCGACCCGTCTAATCTCTTGCAAACGGGTATTGGTATAGAATTACGATTGAAAACCCTAGCCTTGGTCCAATCTCTTGCAAACCAATCCTAGAGGAGTCCAATCGTAAATCTAAATCGAATTTCTAGGGCTTCCTATCAATTGGGACCCAATCTCTTGCAAATCCCAATCGATATGAATCCTTAGCTATCCGTAATTTATCAATCCCAACCTAACCCTAATCAATTCTAGCAAGAATTTCACCAATTGATCACAATTTAGAAATAGGGTCTATAGGGTTCATCCCTACGCCCTAAGACGATAAAACTACTCACTAATTTTCATGCAATTCATAAGAAAATCAATAACAAAATCAACACAATTCATCGCAATAGAGAAATTATCAACAAAAATAGGGTTTTTGATAAGAAGAGAGACAAACCAATGAGAATCCAATAGCATCCAACAAAAGTAGCCTTTCTAATCTCTCCAAAAAGACTAAATCTAATGATCTAAAAAGCTCTCAAAAAGGCTGCCAAAAAGTATCAAAAAGTCCTCCTAAACTAGGGCAAAAATTGGGTTTAAATACCCCTCAAAATCGCCCAGAAATTCGTGACAAAAATGCCCCTGCGCAGCCCAGAAATCGCACTTTACGCAGCAGGCGGAGCGGCTCACTTGGCCGCGTGAAAAATGTCACTCGGCCGAGTGACAAACCCTGTACATTTACAGTAAGTCAGGGATTTTCGGGGGTCTGTCTTCAGAAGTGACTCGGCCGAGTGGCTTTACCCACTCGGCCGAGGGACATTAGGTACTCGGCCGAGTTGGAACCCTCAATCACTGACGGATTCCAGTAAGTCGGCTCCTTTGATGGGTGGATTTTTTCGTGCCACTCGGGCGAGGGGATCTTCATACTCGACCGAGTGGACTATCGTGACTCGACCGAGTGCACGCTGATTTCCGTCTGTGGTGCGTGTCCGGTCTGGTCGGCCGAGTGGTCTTCTTGCTCGGCCGAGTGAGTGCTTCACTCGGCCGAGTGAGATGCTGTAGATGCCCAATCTTCATCATTTCGCTTCATCGTCGCTCCTACGAAGTTCCTTCCCCTTCCACTCGTCTTCCATCGCCGAATAGTCCTCAGAAGAGCCTGGGTGACACTCTGGAGTGGGTGAAAATCCTCTTGATCTCAAAATCACTCTGAATCGCTCTATATCTCCTGAAATACGACAAAAACAAGAAATCGTGAAAAGCATCGCAATATTGTCGAATAATCATGAAAAACGCGATATGAGCTATCAAAGTGGCATGCAAACATGCAGAAAAAGGGTGTAAAATATGGAGTGATCAAAATCCCCTAAGCTTACCTCATACTCGTCCTCGAGGAAGATGAGTCAAAAGCGAACCCGACGGGCAAAATAATGGAAAATAAGGAAAATAAAAATAAAAATAGAATAGAAAGTGAAGAAGGGGGTGCTAGATCATTTTTCTCAGGACGTGGGTTTTGCTTACTCATATAGCATACATCGAATATAGAACACATGCCAAAGACTTTTACCCGATATCATAGTATAATGATGCATTCGAAATAGAAAACCCCAAAATATCAAAATAGCATGAAATATGGAATCATTCTAGGATCAACATCGTCTGAAGCATCTAAAGCGGTATGCATAATCATAGATCACACACTTTTTAATTGAATACTTTCTATAAGGAGTATAAGAGATATCACATAATATGGAATAGTAAGAATAGAAAAGTATGGTTTTCATGAAATGAATGCTAAGTGTCGATTTCTGGATTTCGTGAAACTTTAGCAATCTCGCCGAGTATAGAAGATTACTTAGCCTAGGTTGTCATGCACTGTCAGGTAGTCACTCTCTCACACATCTTTGGATCCTCTCCCCCAAGCTTATCCATAAGCGTGGTGGCATAAACAAATCAATATGTACATTCCCCATTTCTTTTGAAGCTCCAAAAAAAATAAAAACAAAAGAGGGAAGAAAGAGAGAAAGAGTATGAGATGAGATCGTTTATAAACTTCTTTTCTCTTCTCTTTTCTTTTTCTCAAATTTTCTCTTTTTCTCTCTTTTTTTGAATAAACATATATACATAAGCGAATAAGCGATCCCAAATCAAAAGAGAGAAGGATATACAGGTATATATTTTTTTCCTTCTTTATTTTGATTTTGGGGAATTGGAGCATGGGATATAATAGTGGGGAAATGCCGATAATAGACTTGCTAAGGGGGGGATTTACCAATGAATTTCAAATAGAGAAATAATGCTCAAGATATGTGGAGAAAGAAATAAATGTATCGCTCGGTTCACTCTATAGGACGTGCACGCCAACTTTCAGCAGAGTAATATAATCTACTCAGTTTAATCTCAAAAAGTAAACTAGTCCAGATATATCATCCTAGCAAACATTCAATCAACCTGAAGGTGAAGCGTACAATTCATGCAATAAGAAGTGATACGAGAAAGGAAAGCAGTACTCCAGATATAAGCAATCAATGCGTGAAGCTTGGTGTGTTTTTCATGAAAAGCATACATATGAATCATCAGGCATCAGCTAATAACAGAATTTCATCCATATTCATACAGAAAAAGAGTGGGTTACTATTTCAAATGCAAAGCGGAACATAGCATATGATATCTGAAACAAAAGCTATGACATGACCAAATAGCATGCACATAGAGATAAGCTAACACCACGTTATCATCATCACAGAAAAGTCATCTCTAGCAAAAGATGAAAGAAACAAAGATAAAAGAAAATAGAACTATATGTACAATGCAGCACACTCAAAAAAGATAAGAAAACGTGATGCATGATAAAAAATGAAAAAGTGGTGAAAATAAGTGCAAAAGTGGAAAGAAAATGTGCGAAATCAAAAATAAAGGGCGGCAAAAATAAAAAGCGTGAGAACTCACTCCCCCAAGCTGAAGTGCACAGTGTCCTCAATGTGCGAAGTGTAGCACACCGAGAGACGTGAAGTGGGTGGGGTGGGTGAGGATGCATGCATGATGAAAAAGAAAGAAAAACAAAAAGGAAATAAGATGTGAATAAATGTGATGCATGCAAAGATCAGTATGGTGCAGATATAAGTGTCCCCAAAAAGTCTCTCCCTCACTCCCAAAAATAGATGAAAAGATATGAACAGGAAGGCACCAAAGTAGTACGTGGAGGAGGGGGGCAAAAATCACCAGGCCCAAGAACAAACGGGTGGCAAAACGACAAAAATCTCAGAGGCATCAAGAGTGTGTCTAAGCTGGTGGTGGCGCTGCACCAGCACCGTCCTGTGGCAGAGGAGGTGGTGGAGGTGGTGGGCGTGGTAGCTGCTGGGTAGGTGTCGGTGGTGGCGACAGACGCGCCAGAATCTGATTCAGGCAAGCCTGAATATCGGGAAGCATGGTGACGCGGGTCTGCATGGAACTGACTGTGGCGGAGAGAGCCCTAAAGTCCCCTCTAAGTCCACTAACAGCCCCCTCAAGAGCACGAATGCTCTGAACTAGAGTGTCGGGGGTGGTGGAGCAGAGGGACGCACAGGTCTAACAGGTGAAGTGCGGGGCTGTCTCACGCGGGCAGTGTAGAGGATGGGTCCAGCAGGGTAGTGGGGTAGTGGTGTTGTGCTCACGACGTGATGCCCAGCCTCGGTGTGAGGCTGGGACGCAAGCTGTGTCGAAGCGGAAGCAGCAGCAGCAGAAGTGGAAGTCAAAATGGGTGACGAGGCGGCGAGAGAGGTCGGTGACGGAGACGTGGGGACAGAAGTCACGAAGCTCTCGGTAAAGACAGGAGAGGTGGAGACCGAATGGTCGACGACTGGGGAGGTAGTGAAGGTCACAAAAGATGACTCCCCAGGAGTCGTGGACATCAATCGGGAGAGGGTGTCCACGGCAGCGGTAAAGGAAGACTCGCCGCTCTCAAGAATGGTGGGTGGACGCTCGGGGCTCAGTGTGGCAATGGGCTCGACGGAAATAGGCGCAGTGGTGGTGGTGGTGGACAACTCAGCTAAAGTGCTCCCGACACTAACATACGTGTGGACAGAGGTGTTGGGAGGTGCAGACAGTGCAGACGCAGGCTGAGGGATAACGGGGTCGACAAGTGGTGCAGGGGGTGCCTGCTCAGCACCCTCGGGCTCAAGCACATAGGCGGCGGGGATAAGAAGATCCATCGCTGGAATCCAGTCCCCGTGAGCCGGTCTAATGTGTGTCTGAGCGGGGCTCGGGAGAACCATGTAATCAGCGCTGAAGGGACCATGCAACCACACCCAGTGCTGACGACCGTGGGGACGAAGCATCTTCATCCGGGCCATAACATCTATCGAAAGCGTAGCGGGCCCGGAGCTCGCCGCAAGTCGTCAGGAAGGTCGACGCCGGTCATAAGGGCCAAAAGGGTGATCAGACCGCCGCAACAGATAGGTGAGCGAGCGCTCACCGAAATGATAATGCGGTCTAAAAACCAATTGGCAATGTCGATCTCGACGACGGGGACCAAATCGTCACTACCCCTATCTAGAACCCTAGGGCGAGTCATCGCATAGAGCATGTAGAGCTCTGGCGTAGACATGGTCCCGGGCTCGTACCTCGCAAGGAAAGTAGTCGCCATAAGGCGCTGTGCAATGCGGAGGCAGGGGTGGAGGATAGCAGATGCCTTGGCCCTACTAGGGTCAAAGCCGAGTGGGGATCCCGTGATCCATGTCCAGAAGGTGTGGGTGTCGAACGACGGGGGTGGGATGTGCGTGGAAGCGTAGGCACGGTCAGGGTCAGGGACGGCGGGCCACTGGAAAAATGCTCTAAGCATGTCGAGAGTGATAGTGCACTCTTGATCCATCAGACGGAAGGAGCATCCTCCAGGGGTCCGGTCAATGGAACTGAGGACCTCTAGTGTCAGACGGATGTAAGTATCCGCCTACACCGATAGAAAATCACGCCATCCCACGTTGTCGTACAACGTGAGAAGCCCCTCGAGTACCCCTAGGCGGTCTAGGTCGGCTAGGTGTGCAAACCTAGAGGGTGTTGAATATTGGACTCACCGGATTTGGTTTTGATGATGAGCAAACATAAATAATTCATGAACTAACAATTTGTGAGCGCAGTATTGGAGATCGTCGCCAATTTCACGAGAATATTCAAAGCGACATCTCAACACTTCCAAAAGCTCGTATTCAAGCCTAAAGCTTCGTTGAAGCTCCTGCAACGCTTTGGAATTTATGAAGATTCAATCGAAGCTCTCTAAGACCGTTTATTAAGGTTTTATTTATAGTCTTTTAGTTTCGATTGATAGAATGTTAAGCCTTGAGTATATCTTACGTTTCTATCTTCATTACGCTCATTTCGTAGCTCTAGAATTCTTGCACAAGTTCATTCTAACTTCCTCGAAGCGTCGCGCTTCGATTCGGACTTTGTTGTGCATGTTAGTTGGTACAAGAACAAGTACTGACCGACTAGATGGTGATCTAGTCGGTCGGCAACTGTTCTTGGACCGACTAGTTTGATTCCTTAATTTCTTGGACTTTACTGTTTACAGTTAGTCGGTCTACGTTGACTCACCGACCGACTAGTTTGTGAACTAGTTGGTCAGTGATGCTTCTTTGACCGACTAGTTGTGACTTACTGTTCACTCTAAATTTCTCCTAAGCTACTATTTACCGTTAGTCGGTCTAAGAACGTTTGATGACCGATTAGTTGACAATCTAGTCGGTCAACTTTTGTTCTTGGACCGACTAAGTCAACTTGCCTTCAGACTAAGTTGTTTTGCCTCTTAGTCGGTCTACGTTCATTGGATGACCGACTAGTTGTGAAACTAGTCGGTCAGATAGTCTTCTTGGACCGACTAGTTTTCTAGGTCTGAAATTCTATCTCTTCTCAGATCTGCTCTTAGTCGGTCCATGCTTTGTGACTGACCGACTAGTTGATGATCTAGTCGGTCAGTAAGTGTTCTTTGACCGACTAATACTCACAGATTTCTTTCCGTTGGAGATTGACCTAACTTGTTTTTATGGGACCCTATAAATACGAACCTAGGTCATTTCTATCTTCAATAGAGCTGTCATTAAGAGATTCATTGAGTTCTAAAGAGATAGCTATTCTCCCTCAAATCTAAAGCTCTCTTCCTCACAAGAAACCCATTCTCTCTCATTTCTAGATCTAGAGAGAAGGTTGTTCTTGGTGAGCTCTTCAAGCTATTGCTTGATCCAAGTTTCCAACTCTTCCCTAGGCACCCATTGCTGCTCATTTCCTTGGTGCTAGGGCTTGGTGACTTCATCTTCCTCAAATCCTTCATTCCACCTATTGGGTAAGAAAAACTCAAGGTATAGGATTTTGTGGTAAGCTTGTTTATTTCATATAAACTCTTTTATATTGCTTATTGGTTCTCTCGGTTGTGAGAGAAGTTTGTGATCCCGGGTTGTGGGATTCACTTTGCCATTGCATGTATGATTTGATCTTGTGAAGGTTTTTCACAAGATATTCATAGTGGAAATCTTGAGTTAGGGTTTCTAACTCAAGTATCCGGAGGGGATCCGGGTGGTTGGGACGTAGGATCACCGGGAACAAGTCGGGGAGACTTGGGTGGATCCGAACCCATTAACATCGTTTGTTAGCATTGTCAATTTCGTTGTCGTCGTTCAATTTAAGCTTCCGCAAATTGATTTGGTAGTTGATTGCAATTTAATTTGGAATTATACTCCTTATTATTTTAAAGTACTATTCACCCCCCCTCTAGTACTTGTGCAGTAGCTGGTAGGGCATTACATTTGGTATCGGAGCCAGATACACAGCTATGTCTGCCAACGACAACAAGACCGTGCCTCCACCTTCCAACTATGACACCTTCAGGAACCGTGAAGGAGCGTCATCGGTGATGGAAGGACATTCCTCTACGAGGCCTCCATTCTTCAACGGTACCAACTACGGGTACTGGAAGTGCCGGATGGAGACTTTCCTCCGGAGTGCATCTTTATGGAGGACTACAATGAAGGAGTACAACGAGCCCGAAGAAGAAGATTTTGAGAAATGGACTACCGCGGAGGTCGCCGCGGAGGTAAGCAATGCCAAGGCAATGAACGCCTTGCAATGCGCATTGGAGCCCGAAGATTTTAATAAGATATGCACATGTAAGAGTGCATATCAAATTTGGAACTCTCTCCTCATACTACATGAAGGGACGAGTCGGGTAAGAGACTCTAAACTCGTTGTCGTAACCAAAGATTACGAAATGTTTCACATGCAACAGGGCGAGAAGATGAAAGAATATTACGCTCGCTTCGTTGACATAATAAACGAGTTAGAGGCCCTCGGCAAGATCTACACTCAAAAGGAGAAGTGCTTAAAGCTTATTGAAGGACTTCCCTCTTCTTGGGAAAAACGTACCTTCGCCATTGAGGAAGGTAATGACATGAACAAATATACCGTAGTTCAACTAATGGGTACTTTTATGTCATACGAGGTACGCAAAGATAGCAAGGTGAAGCTACAAGAAAAGATGAAGTCATATTTGAACCTAGATGCGCCTAAGAAAAAGGCGATTGCATTCAAGGCGGCTTCATCCACATCTTCCGATGATGAAGACTCGGAAAACGAGTTGGACTTGGAGTCCATGGCACTCATGGCCAAGAAGTTCAACCGTTTCTTCCGAAAAGGTAACTTCAAGAACAAAGCTAAATTTGGTTCTACTAACGCCTCTTCCTCTCCTTTGTGTTTCAAGTGTAATAAGCCGGGACACATGAAAGCGGAGTGTCCCCTCAATAAGCACAAGGAGAAGTGGAAGGCGCCAAAATTCGATAAGTCCAAGAAATACAAAAAGGGGTACAAGAAAGGACTTGTCGGAGCAACATTCACCGACTCCGAGGATTCCTCAAGCGGAGAGTCGGATGATGAGAAAGTGGAGCAAGCACATATGTGCTTCATGGCAAGAGAGGAGAACGATCAAGGATCCTCCTCTTCCGATGATAGTAATGACGAAAGCGATGAGGTAACAATGGATGATCTTAGAAATGCTAACTCTCAACTTTGGTCAAAATACACTAAGTTAGTAAATAGGTATACTAAGGTAAAAGATGACCTAGCTAGCATTCAAACATCGCCTAAGAATATCATCACCAACAACGACACCGTTGTTGAAGAGTTAAGAAATGAGATTGTTAATCTCAAATCAAAACTTGAACATGTTAGCATCGAGGATGCGGAAGAACATGAGATAGCGGATTTAACTTCTCAAAACTCGACTTTGAGTATTGAGAACGAGAATCTTAAATCTCGTGTTTATGTGCTCACTTCGCAAATATCCACTTTGGATACTTCTTTGCGTTCTCTCAAAGAGAAATATGAGAACACATTGGGCCGAATTAACAAATTCAACAAAGGTAAGGACCATTTGGATAAAATCCTAAGTGACTTACTTCCGGCCAATCACCACATTGGTTTGGGGTATACGATGGGATGTCCATCCAAAGCGGCCACTACTTTTGTTAGGCCAACTTCCAGTGACTCTACGAGTGGTAGCAAACACTATATTGGTAGTTCATCTACCAATGGTGCTTCCACCTCGTCCACGCCCTCTTTTGGAAAGAAACCCACTTTGGGTCGACCTCCAAAGAAGGGGCATGCCTACATGTACGCCGATAACATGCCACGTAGGAACACACGTCCTACTCCACCATCTCACACATATGATGATTTTTATGCAACACATTCTCGGGCACGTGCACACCAAGTGAGACACCCTCACGCACGTGTTTCCACACATGCATATGTACACCCACCTCATCATATGAATAATTCTCGTCGTGCACCATTCCATCATGTCCCGTATGCCTATCCACAACATGCATCACGTAGAAATCAACGTCGCATGCATGCACCCAATAGGATGATGGCTCCCAAAATATTCACTATTTGGAGCCCAAAGGACACAAGCATGGACGAAAAACAAATGTACATGAATGCTTATTTTTCAGATGTTGTACATAGTAAGAATTATGTGGGGAAGTCTAAGTCCACTTGGACTTGGCTTCCAAAGGTCTAATCTCTTGGACCCAATGACCTTGGGTACCATGATATGAAAGTTTCTATATTTAGGTACTCAAGGAAAAGAAAAAGGAAAGGAGCAACAAATTTAAATTTAGCTCCAAAGGGAATTGGATACTCGATAGCGGGTGTTCCAAACACATGACGGGTGACGCTCGTTTGCTCTCCGGAGTGGTTCCCATTGCGAATGGAAACCGCGTCGTATTTGGAGGCAACGAGAGCGGAACCATCATAGGTGTTGGTAAAGTCGGTAACCCCTCTAAACCATTAATTAGTGATGTTTATCTTGTTAGTGGTTTAAATCATAATCTTATTTCAATAAGCCAACTTTGTGACAAAGGTTACAAAGTTAGCTTTGCGAAAGGATTGTGTCACATTTTAAGAAAGGATAATGAAAAATTATTATTTTCCGGAACTCGTCGTAAAGACATCTATATTTTGGATCTTCCGAAGTCATATGAACAATGTCTCGTTGCCAACACAAGTGAACAACACTTATGGCATCGACGCTTTGGACATGTGAACTTTGGAACACTATATAAGCTTTCAAAATTGAATTCTATTTAAGGTTTTCCGAAGCTTGTTTTTGAAAAGAAAAGTTTTTGTGATTGTTGTCAACGCGGCAAGCTTCCTAAATCTTCATTTAAACCTAAGAAAAGCATCTCTACTAAAAGGCCACTAGAGCTATTACATCTAGATTTATTTGGGCCAACTAGAGTAGCTTCCTTAGGAAATGCAAGGTATGGACTTGTCATTGTAGATGACTATTCAAGATTTACTTGGGTATTTTCATTGTGCAATAAAAATGAAGCTTTTGAAAACTTCACAATTTTTGTTAAGAAAGTACAAAATCTCTTAGGAACCACCATTGTCACTATTCGTAGTGATCATGGAGGTGAATTTGAGAATGAGTCTTTTGAGACATTTTGTGATGAAATTGGTATTACTCACACCTTCTCTTTCCCTCGTGCACCTCCTCAAAATGGTGTAGTTGAGAGAAAGAATAGGACGCTAGTGGAGTGTGCTCGCACTATGCTTGATGATAGCCAACTTGGCCATCAATTTTGGGCGGAAGCGGTACACACCGCTTGCTATGTGTTTAATAGAATACTTTTGAGGCCCGGCACTAAACAAACTTGTTATGAATTGTTGTTTGGTAGGTTGCCTCAAGTTAAACATTTTCGTGTTTTCGGTTCAAAATGTTTTATTAAGAACACATATGGTAGTTTGGACAAATTCGATCCAAGATCCGATGAGGGGATCTTTGTTGGATACTCTACGCGTAGCAAAGCCTACCGGATATTCAACAAACGAACCTCAACGATCGAGGAGTCGCTTCATGTCTCATTTAATGAAGGATTTGTTCCAACTAGAATTTCAAATGATAATGATTCTATGGATGTTTTATGTGATTCGTTTGATAATTCTAAGTCTAATGATTCTATTGATTCTATTGAGACTAACCCAACTAATGAAGTTGTTGAGAATGTTCCAAGTGATCAAGGTATTCCCAAACGGCTTCATTCGGTTCGTGACCATCCCCATGAGCAAGTCATTGGCAATATCTATGATAGTGTCAAGACGAGATCGCAAGTTCACCACTTCGCAAATTGTGCCTTTGCCTCATCGATAGAGCCAAAGAATATTAATGAAGCATGCGAAGATAGCGCTTGGATCTTAGCCATGGAGGAGGAGCTCATTCAATTCGAGAGGAATGAAGTTTGGGAGCTTGTTCCATTGCCATCGAAGAATCACACCGTCATAGGGACAAAGTGGATCTTCAAGAACAAAACCGACGAAAACCAAGTCGTCGTCCGGAACAAAGCCCGGTTAGTAGCTCAAGGCTATCGTCAAGAGGAAGGTATCGATTTCGAAGAATCTTTCGCTCCGGTAGCTAGATTAGAATCAATTAGATTACTTTTGTCTTTTGCATGCCATAAGAATTTTAAATTATTTCAAATGGATGTTAAAAGTGCATTTTTAAACGGAGATGTCGTTGAGGAAGTTTACGTTTCTCAACCTCCGGGCTTCATAAATGAAAAATTTCCAAATCACGTTTTTAAACTAAAGAAAGCTCTTTATGGTTTGAGACAAGCTCCTCGAGCATGGTATGATCGCCTAAAGAATTTTCTTTTGGATTTGAATTTTAAAATGGGCGAAGCCGATTCAACACTTTTTATTAAGCATGCGAATAATGATATTTTATTAGTTCAAATTTATGTTGATGATATCATTTTCGGTGCTACTAACTTCGCTCTTTGCGAAGAGTTTTCTAATGTGATGAAGGAACAATTTGAGATGAGCCACATGGGCGAACTCAAATATTTCTTAGGTCTCCAAATTCGCCAAATGAACGATGCAATCTTCATCCACCAAACGAAGTACACGGTGGAGTTGCTAAAGCGATTTGGAATGGAGAATGCCTCCGGGAAAAAGACTCCGATGAGCACGACTACGCATCTTGACAAGGATACGGGCGGTAAGGATGTAGACATTCGTCTATATCGAGGTATGATAGGTAGTTTGCTTTATCTTACCGCAAGTAGGCCCGATATTATGTTTGCCGTATGTATATGTGCTCGTTATCAGTCTCAACCTAAGGAGTCTCACTTAGTAGCGGTAAAGCGTATTTTTCGCTATCTAAGTTACACTTTAGATTTTGGATTACTTTATCCGAAATCTAGCACGTATGAGTTAGTCTCATACAGTGACGCTGATTATGCGGGATGCAAATCCGACAGGAAAAGTACTAGTGGCACTTGCCATTTTCTAGGAAATTCTCTTGTCTCTTGGTTTTCCAAGAAGCAAAATTCGGTTTCACTTTCAACCACCGAGGCGGAATATATTGCCGCCGGTGCCGCTTGTGCCCAGGTTCTTTGGATGAGACACACATTGAAGGATTTTGGTATTCATTGTGATACTAGCCCTATCATGGTGGATAACCAAAGTGCTATCTGTCTTTCAAAGAATCCGGTGCACCATTCCCGATCGAAACACATAGATGTCCGACACCATTTCTTAGATGATCATGTTGCTAAAAAGGACATCATTTTAGTGTACGTTGAAACCCAAAAGCAAATCGCCGATATTTTCACGAAACCCCTGAAGGAGGACTCCTTTGTGCGGTTGCGTCGAGAATTGGGGATTATGGGTGAATCCGAGATATAGGATTCATATTTTAATTCAATCATCTTGCATGCTAATATATTTCGCGATATTTCATTCATGCTAGATTAGTTGAATTTTTGGGAATTTTATGTGATTTATTTGAATTTATTGCTCGAATTCGTATTTCAATGTCGTATTTAAGATTTCGACGTTTTATGGGGTAATTTAGATGACTAATGAGTGAGTTAGGATGTTTCATCCAAGTGGTTTGTGAAGAGAAATCAAATTTCTACTTTTGGACTCTTCTAGTCGGTTTCAGTTCACTTATCAACCGACTAGATGCTCATCTAGTCGGTCAGCAAATGAACTCAGACCGACTAGATCATGCAAATATCCATCTCCTATCTTTTTCTTTCGTTAGTCGGTCATAGTATACTTTCCGACCGACTAGATTGAAAACTAGTCGGTCAGTAAAAATACTGCGACCGACTAATTCTTGCCCTAGAAATTCTTCTGAGCTACTGTTTCGACTTAGTCGGTTCAAGCTCATTGACCGACCGACTAGATCGTAATCTAGTCGGTCAGTACTTGAACTGTGACCGACTAAGTGTGTTAGGGCAGCTGTGTCTTTTCGCATCCCGACCGACTTATACTCGATTTCATCCGACTAAACTCTCATTTAGTCGGTCTTCTCTCTTGCTCCAGCCCGAAAACCCAAAACCCTGAACTCGAAACCCTTCGTCTTCCGGCCGTTTCTCCGTCGATCGCCGCCATCCGCCGCCGTCGACTCCACCTCCTAGGTATCTCCCTCCCTCTCCTAGGTCGATTTCCTTTTCTAGGGTTGTCTCTCCTTGATTTCAAGCTCTAGATCCTAGGGTTTCAATTTCTAACCTAGGGCTTGTGATTTTCGAATTTTCTTGATCTCTAGGGTTGTTAGCTTGTGATCTCTAGGTTGTACTTGATCTTATTATCAGTTGCTTGTGCTCTTAGAACTATGGCTAAGACTCGCATTCCGATCGCCTCTTCCGGGGCCTCTCCTATGACCGTAGGGCCTTCCGACCCTAGGAATCCCCCGAAGCCTAAGCGTCGTGCCAAGTCTACCCTAGCCTCTCCATCATCGCCTCCTCTTAAGAAGCCTAGGACTGCCACCGTCAAGCCCCGCAAATCCAAGACCAAAAAGCCTATTCTTCATACTCCGGCTACTCCTCCCGATTCCGATTCCGATACTGATTTTATCCCTGAGGATGAGCCTACTAGGGAACCTACCCCACCTCCGAAGACCCGTAAGGCCAAGGGTAAAGCTCCTATGCCAGTTGGCGGTGTAGACATATCGTTGTGCCGCGATGACCCTCAGTGTCTCGCCACGTAAAACCGTATAGAGCACTGTCCACTGTTGTTAGAGCATTACGTTCAGTTCTCTGATTTCCTCGGCCTTGCTGATCTTCTGTCTTATAGTGGCCTTCTAGATTATCTCCGATACGACCCCAAGGCCAATCCCAAACCGTACCCTCGCCTCGTGAAATTGTTCTATGCCAATCGTATTCGAGGCCAGTACGACGCCAGCCACTCCATTGAGACGACTGTCTTGGGAACTCCTATAGTTCTCACGGCAGAAATCTTGGGGGAGATCCTTGGTTGTGCGTCGTGTGGTCTCCTCCCCTCGGACATTTCTGTTGACGACATTTCTTCCTTGGATCAGTCTATTCTTGCAGATATTTTCCAGGTTATCCCCTCCGCATTCATTGGTGTTCCTTCGAAATCCTTTAAGCCGAATGCGTGGGTTCTTAACCTGATTTTGAAATCATGTATTCTTCCGAAATATGGATCCTCTTCACTTCCCTCTCAGCCGTTTTTGAAGCTCATATACGCTCTTTTCTTGGGGTGCGAGATAAATTGGGCTCGCGTGATACTCGATAAGATGGATTCTTTCGAGTGTATACGCAAGACCAATAAGTCTGCGCACATTCCATACCCCTGCTTGTTGACTCTCGTATTCCGTCATTTTCGAGTCCCTCTCCCTCTTGACGATGAGCGTCCTTTGGGTACGCCTCTGAACGCGACGGCCGTGAAGAAATCTTTAGCGGCTCTTCGTCACGTGCAGAGGTCTACCGGATCTGCTTCTCAGTCTACTCCGTCAGCCGCTGCAGCCTCCTCTTCCCCTGCTACTTTGGACGATGTCGTACGTCTACTTCGTCAGCACGACTCCCGTTTGGCTCGTACTGAGGAGGTCGTATGTCGTATGGCTCGTATGATGGGGATTGAGCTTCCTCCTTCGGTGTCTGAGGCCGAGGAGATGGACGATGAGGAGCTTGATGAGCTTGTCACTTCTTTTGCCCGTGGCGATGAGGCCACTGCTGCTGCTGCTGGTGTTTCCACTTCTGCTCCTGGAGTTGGCACCTCTTCCGGTGCTCCAGAGCCTTCTGCTTCAGCACTTCAGTCTTCAGAGCCTGCTGTTGACCCTGTTGCTGAGCCTGCTGATATTCCAGTTGACACTTCTGCTGTCGAGACCCTTGCTGCTGTAGAGCCTGTTCCTGAGATCTCAACTCCTGCCCCGACGATTCCATCTGTTGAGACGCCTCTTCTCCCTGCAGAGCCTGAGTCCACTCCGTCGACTGGACCCACGGACGCTGCAGATCCTGCCACCTCCTCGTGATCGTTGTTCCGAGGACTCTCCATATACGCTTTGGATGATATATCTTCGCGAGAGTATTATGGGTTAGGATAGGGTATGAGGGTTATTATGTTTTGATGTATTTTGGATGTCGTCGCTGCTGCTGTATTTATTTTGATGAGAATGATGATGATGATGGTGTATTTCATTTTGATGGGTATATTGTATCGATGATGTTGATGTATTTCTTTTTGATGATATGTAGCGCTTGATATGATGTATCTCATATATTCGATGTGATATCTTTTTGGATATACTCATGTTGTCTCTGCATATATATATGTTCATCGTCATTCGCTTTGTCTTTTATTCGTCGTGCAAATTTTAATATTCGTTGAATGTATTTGAAATGAGATTTCGTCGCTCGACGCATAAAAACTTGGTTAAATAGATTTAAATTCTATAATTGTATAGAATTGTTTTCCATGCACAAAATTAACCAAGTATATTGAATATTGAAGAGTATGTTTCTTTATTCAATTAATGAATAATTATTTGGTATTTTTGATGATTTTGATTTTCACTTTGTGATAATGGACAATTGGCACACTTTGAATTGATTTAATCGTTTTTCCTTTGGTGTCAATTAGCTCCATCGTCATTGTCTACGACTCCCGATGTTGGATTTTACATTTCCTAATTGTTGTCGTTGTATGCCCCCCATTTTTGGGATAATGCCAAAGGGGGAGAGATAATGATAATAAATAGTGCAAATGAAAAATTTAACTCAATTTCCAAGAATCTAGTTTGATATGTTAGATTCAGGGGGAGTTAAGATACATATAAGGATTTTCAAAATCCAATATTTCAAAAATCAATTCTCATTATATATCTTACTCGTCTGATTGATGCAATTCATATATATTCATTTGGGAATTAACGTGTCATCAATGCAGGGGGAGTAAGTATTTTACATTTGAATTATTATTTTTGATTATTATTTATGTTGGTTTGTCATCACCAAAAAGGGGGAGAATGTTGAATATTGGACTCCCCGGATTTGGTTTTGATGATGAGCAAACATAAATAATTCATGAACTAACAATTTGTGAGCGCAGTATTGGAGATCGTCGCCAATTTCACGAGAATATTCAAAGCGACATCTCAACACTTCCAAAAGCTCGTATTCAAGCCTAAAGCTTCGTTGAAGCTCCTGCAGCGCTTTGGAAGTTATGAAGATTCAATCGAAGCTCTCTAAGACCGTTTATTAAGGTTTTATTTATAGTCTTTTAGTTTCGATTGATAGAATATTAAGCCTTGAGTATATCTTACGTTTCTATCTTCATTACGCTCATTTCGTAGCTCTAGGATTCTTGCACAAGTTCATTCTAACTTCCTCGAAGCGTCGCGCTTCGATTCGGACTTTGTTGTGCATGTTAGTTGGTACAAGAACAAGTACTGACCGACTAGATGGTGATCTAGTCGGTCGGCAACTGTTCTTGGACCGACTAGTTTGATTCCTTAATTTCTTGGACTTTACTGTTTACAGTTAGTCGGTCTACGTTGACTCACCGATCGACTAGTTTGTGAACTAGTCGGTCAGTGATGCTTCTTTGACCGACTAGTTGTGACTTACTGTTCACTCTAAATTTCTCCTAAGCTACTGTTTACCGTTAGTCGGTCTAAGAACGTTTGATGACCGACTAGTTGACAATCTAGTCGGTCAACTTTTGTTCTTGGACCGACTAAGTCAACTTGCCTTCAGACTAAGTTGTTTTGCCTCTTAGTCGGTCTACGTTCATTGGATGACCGACTAGTTGTGAAACTAGTCGGTCAGATAGTCTTCTTGGACCGACTAGTTTACTAGGTCTGAAATTCTATCTCTTCTCAGATCTGCTCTTAGTCGGTCCATGCTTTGTGACTGACCGACTAGTTGATGATCTAGTCGGTCAGTAAGTGTTCTTTGACCGACTAATACTCACAGATTTCTTTCCGTTGGAGATTGACCTAACTTGTTTTTATGGGACCCTATAAATACGAACCTAGGTCATTTCTATCTTCAATAGAGCTGCCATTAAGAGATTCATTGAGTTCTAAAGAGATAGCTATTCTCCCTCAAATCTAAAGCTCTCTTCCTCACAAGAAACCCATTCTCTCTCATTTCTAGATCTAGAGAGAAGGTTGTTCTTGGTGAGCTCTTCAAGCTATTGCTTGATCCAAGTTTCCAACTCTTCCCTAGGCACCCATTGCTGCTCATTTCCTTGGTGCTAGGGCTTGGTGACTTCATCTTCCTCAAATCCTTCATTCCACCTATTGGGTAAGAAAAACTCAAGGTATAGGATTTTGTGGTAAGCTTGTTTATTTCATATAAACTCTTTTATATTGCTTATTGGTTCTCTCGGTTGTGAGAGAAGTTTGTGATCCCGGGTTGTGGGATTCACTTTGCCATTGCATGTATGATTTGATCTTGTGAAGGTTTTTCACAAGATATTCATAGTGGAAATCTTGAGTTAGGGTTTCTAACTCAAGTATCCGGAGGGGATCCGGGTGGTTGGGACGTAGGATCACCGGGAACAAGTCGGGGAGACTTGGGTGGATCCGAACCCATTAACATCGTTTGTTAGCATTGTCAATTTCGTTGTCGTCGTTCAATTTAAGCTTCCGCAAATTGATTTGGTAGTTGATTGCAATTTAATTTGGAATTATACTCCTTATTATTTTAAAGTACTATTCACCCCCCCTCTAGTACTTGTGCAGTAGCTGGTAGGGCATTACAGAGGGTACTATCGAGCGATGGCAGATACGCTCGAATCTGGCGTGGTGTGCGTCATTTCGAAACGTAATCCCCATCGGCCCGACGGCGGGAGCGGGTGGAGGGACGGGATCAGCAGGGATCGGCTGTGTAGGTGGTGGCGGCGGGCCAGGTGGAGGGGAGTCCTCCCTAGTGGAAGAGGGACCAGGATCATCGGTCCTCTTCCGCTTCGAAGCGGCTCCCCGTGTACGTGGCCTAGTACACGGTGGCATGTGTGCCGCGAGACGTGTCCCAACCAAATAAGTAATGCGACGTGCTAAATGATGGAATAAGTGTACCTGAACACGCCGTGAGAGCAATTAGCAGTGTGTGCGAAGAGACGCCTCCGCCGCGAAGCTCAAAGCGCGTCCAAAAACTCCCCAAAGCTTCCCCAAGCTAGCCTGCAAATCAAACGATCAAATCAGCGAATAATATTCAATATATATGGGGGATGTAGGGGATAATAGATAGATATGGAAATTAATTTGAATTTGGGGTTCACGGGCGTATAAATCAAGAGAAATGGGGAGAAATGGGGTTTTTGGGGCAAAATAGGGGTGATCGGAGGCAGCGCCGGCGGTGGGGGGGTGGCCGGTCGTCCGACCACCGGCGAGGGGAGGTCGGCTCGGGCGGCGGCAAGTCGCAGCGGGCGAGGGGGAGTCGCAGCGGGCGAGGAAGTGGAATCGGCAGCGGGCTCAGGCAAATTGGGATTTTTTTTAGTATCGTAAATCGTGCCCGATGCGCTTCCGCTTATATAGGAATTGTTACAACTCGGCCGAGTGACAATGTCACTCGGCCGAGTGGCGTAAACTAAAAAAAATTCAAATTCTCCTCGCCACTTACGACTCGGCCGAGTGGCTTTGGTTCACTCGGCCAAAGGGAGAAACTCCACTCGGCCGAGTGGCTCTGCCACTCAGCAATTCTTAAGCTAGGAGGGTATCTGTTTCACTCGGCCGAGTGATAAGGTA
Source organism: Scilla litardierei (assembly GCA_030789695.1). Taxonomy (NCBI): domain Eukaryota; kingdom Viridiplantae; phylum Streptophyta; class Magnoliopsida; order Asparagales; family Asparagaceae; genus Scilla; species Scilla litardierei. The sequence continues at coordinate 89,762,981 of CM061136.1, forward strand.
CTCGGCTGAGTGGCAATTAAGACTAAAAGTTACAAAAAGTGACAGAGAGTTGGTCTGCAGAAACTTCCCTGTTTGGTGCTCCACTCGGCCGAGTGCAGTCTTTGCTCGGCCGAGTGGTATAAGCTACTCGGCCGAGTGAAGTGCTGTTTTCTGCATCGGCTCTTTGTTTTCGCTCCAGTCTCTGTTTTTCTTCCTCCAGTCTGTTTCTTCCTCCTCCTAAGACCTGAGCGCGCCCCAGGAGCGCTCTTCCTTGCCTCGGTCATCCTCCATATGAGTGATCTCCCTTTCTCCTTCTCCTGTCATGAAAATTAGGACCCGTTGTCACGATTTTCATGGACACTAGACTCTAAACACTAATAAAAGTCTAAACCAAAAATGAAAATCAAATAAAAACAATGCAAAAACCGTCAGGTTGCCTCCCGGCAAGCGCTCGTTTAAGGTCATGAGCTCGACCCCTTTAGATATTCGTTTAGCTCGTGATGTTGGGCGCATACGAGATACGCCCGTCAAATTTGCCGGGAAGGCCACTTGGATTTGGGTCGTGATGATCATTAGTCTTCCTCGGTGCCCCCTCATCATGGGTAATGTTGGGGGATAAGTCCCCCAAGATTGAGCTAGTTCCTATCTTCTTCTTGGCCGGTGACACCGATCTCCTATTCGGTGGAGCTTTCTTTGGTTTCTGGCCCGTTGAGAGCGTGCTGAGCTCTCGTATTCTTGCGACATCAGCGTCGCCTTCATCATCGTCCGTGGAGCTATCTAGAGGGTCCTCCAACTTCTCTTCATCGCTAGAAGCTTGGCCTTCTTTGAAGCCATCGTCATGGAGAGCGCCAATAGAGTGGGGGATTGCTTCTTCAATCACTTCATCGAGGAGGTCCAAATAGTCCAACTCCTCGTGATAGGGCATATGCTTCATGGCTTTGGATATGTGAAGCTCGACCTCGATGTTCCCGACATTCAAGGATAGGGTTCCTTCCCGCACGTCGACGATAACACCGGCGGTTGCGAGGAACGTGCGTCCAAGTATGAGCGAAGTGTCGCCCTCTTCCTTGATGTCCATTATGACAAAATCGCAAGGTAAGCATATTCCTCCCAGAACTTGAAGTGGAATATTCTCCGCAATCCTTACCGGCCTAGTAATCCGACCGTCCGCAAGTTGAATTCTCATATCGGTCGGCTTCAAGTCGGTGCCCGTGTTCAATTTCCGGAACATGCTAAGGGGCATAAGGCTCACACTCGCGCCCAAGTCAACTAAAGCTTTTTGCAACGGGACACCTCCAAGTGTGCAAGGGATGCTGAAACTCCCGGGATCCTTGAATTTCGCAGTCTCCTTCTCCTTCTGGGTAAACCAAGTTCCTTGTTCCGCAAACATGATTTTCTCCTTCCTTTTCTTTCCCGATATCAAGTCCTTCAAGAACTTCGCGTAAGACGGGATCTCCACTATTCCATCTAAGAAAGGAATATTGAGGCTTACTCCCCTCAAATATTCAAGGAACTTGGCGAGCTTTTTCTCTATCTTGGCTCTAGCTAGCCGTTGTGGAAATGGCACTGGCGGCATGTAGCGGTGCTCATCAATTGGCCTTGCCACTTCGGAATTTCCTCCTCCAATCGGCTCCTTTTGGCTCTCCTTCTCAATTACCGGTTCTTTTTCTTCCAAAATCTCCACCACTGGTTGCTTGTTTTGGGTCATGGCGGGAGTGGTATCCTTCCCGCCCCTTGTTGTAACCGCAACCATCGCATCGATGTGTCCGGTGTTGCTGCGTGGATTGGGCTCGGGTTGAGCCGACAATTATTGGGCGTTCTTGTTGAGCAACGCAAGTTGCTCTCCAAGTTGAGCGACGACGGTATTTAGTGAATCTTGTCCCACCGTCAATCTAGCATTGATCTTTCTTTGCTCCACCATGAATTCCTCCACCCTAGCTTCGTGGTCCGATCGTGGTTGAGCTTGAGGTGGGTTGGGAGCTCTCCAACCTTGGTTGTAACCGGGCGGTCTATACGGTCCCGCTTGTTGCCTAGGCGGGTAATTTTGTTGCGGTGGCCCCCTTGGTTGGTACTGAGGTTGTGGTGGTGGAGGTCGAGCTTGAGGAAGTTGTTGTGGCGGGGGGTTCAAAGCACCATCATTGTTTGCATATGAAAATCCCGGATGGTTTCTAGCGGCCGGGTTGGCCCAATATCCGGAGTTCCCCGCAACATATTGCACTTGTTCCAAGGCCCCCTCTCCATGCTCCCCTCCTACATACATGACTTGAGATTGGTCTTGCCAATCACTCATATTGCTTATCGGCGTAGATGTAGAGGGTGCTCCATGTGGCTCGGTGATATACTTCTCAAGCCTCTCCACGACCTTGTGGAGAGAGTCAAACTTGTTCGAAAGCTCCGCTACGGCCTTGGCCTCATAAATGCTAGTGGGCTTCAAGGAGGACGAAGAATGTACTCGCTCGTTGCCCCATTGTTGGTTATTAGAGGCCATCTCCTCTAACAAGGCCGTAGCTTCATCCGGGGTCTTTGATAATATGGCTCCATTGGCGGTTGCGTCTATAATTTGCTTCGTACCCGGTTGGAGTCCATTATAAAAACTATGAACAAGCTCCCAATCTTCTATACTGTGATGGGGGCATTGATGCTGTAAATCCTTGAAGCGCTCACATGCCTCATAGATGGTCTCCTGTGGTCCTTGCTTGAAGGACATGAGAGCACTCCGTATTTTCACCGTCTTGGATGGCGGGTAGAATTTGTCGACGAAGGCGCTAGCCAACTCATCCCAAGTGGTGAATATACCTTCCGCCTGCGTCCTCAACCAATATAAAGCTTTGTCTTTGAGTGTAAAGGGGAAGAGTCGCAGTCAGATTGCATCAATGGAAACGCCCGACATTTGGAAGGTGGCGCATTTGGACAAGAAAAGCTGGATGTGATAATACAGATTCTCATGGGAGTTCCGATGAAATGGGTCTTGTTGCATCAATACCACCAAGCCCGTCTTTAGCTCAAAATTCTTGTCCACCGCCAATTCCGGCATGGCGATGGATGATGTGGTGGAAGAAGTCTTAGGCCGAAGCCTATCTCTGATGGATATGATCCTCGCCATACGTGCTGCTAGCTCCTCCAGTGTCTCCGCACGGTTCATACAATTGTCCTCCGTAGCGTGCCTTCTCTCGGCTCTGATCCTCCTCTCGGTACGCTCGATCTCCGGATCAAATATAATATTCTCTGGATCCGCCGTCGATCTCGTGTTCATGCAAAGAGAAACAGAGTTTCAAAGGAATTGTTAGCACGATAGAAGGGTAAAAAAATAGAAACAATAATAAAGCAAAAAAGAAATAGCTAAGTAGGTAGAATCAAACACTGTCGCCTCCCCGGCAACGGCGCCAAAAACTTGATCGCGCCCCGGGATGCACACACACCCGGGACAAGCGACTCGTAGTCTTACCGTAAGCGCACAGTGTAGCGGCGAGCGGGTATCGAACTCAGGGAGGAACAATGACAGTGTCTCTTTCCAATAACCTAGCTATCAAAATGGTCGAGAATGATTCGGGGTGAAATGGTCACAATCGTTCAAATGTCGATGGAAATATCAATAAAATAAAACGCCTAGGGATAGGGAATCCCTGCTACGGACCGTATCTCATCGTTGTGATTCGTAGGTTTCATCATTGCTAGACTTGAATCTTAGGTGAACTAGTCGCAACTAGATGTAGAACCAAGCTCACGCTCTCGCGCTATTGCCGGTCTATAGCGAACCTAGGTTAGGGCCCACTCTCATGCAAACCCTAACATAAGCCACTAGCATTAGGATCGACATCATCGTTCAATCGTATCTCGAGCCCACTCTCGTGCAAACTCGAGCTACGACCTAGGTTGAGATAGTTCCTACCCGTCCAATCTCTTGCAAACGGGTATTGGTATAGAATTACGATTGAAAACCCTAGCCTTGGTCCAATCTCTTACAAACCAATCCTAGAGGAGTCCAATCGTAAATCTAAATCGAATTTCTAGGGCTTCCTATCAATTGGGACCCAATCTCTTGTAAATCCCAATTGATATGAATCCCTAGCTATCCGTAATTTATCAATCCCAACCTAACCCTAATCAATTCTAGCAAGAATTTCACCAATTGATCACAATTTAGAAATAGGGTCTATAGGATTCATCCCTACGCCCTAAGACGATAAAACTACTCACTAATCGTCATGCAATTCATAAGAAAATCAATAACAAAATCAACGCAATTCATTGCAATAGAGAAATTATCAACAAAAATAGGGTTTTTGATAAGAAGAGAGACAAACCAATGAGAATCCAATAGCATCCAACAAAAGTAGCCTTTCTAATCTCTCCAAAAAGACTAAATCTAATGATATAAAAAGCTCTCAAAAAGGCTGCCAAAAAGTATCAAAAGTCCTCCTAAACTAGGGCAAAAACTGGGTTTAAATACCCCTCAAAATCGACCAGAAATTCGTGACAAAAATGCCCCTGCGCAGCCCAGAAATCGCACTTTACGCAGCAGGCGGAGCGGTTCACTTGGCCGAGTGACAAATGTCAGTCGGTCGAGTGACAAGCCCTGTACATTTACAGTAAGTCGGGGATTTTCGGGGGTCTGTCTTCGGAAGTGACTCGGCCGAGTGGCTTTACCCACTCGGCCGAGGGACATTAGGTACTCGGCCGAGTTGGAACCCTCAATCACTGACGGATTCCAGTAAGTCGGCTCCTTTGATGGGTGGATTTTTTCGTGCCACTCGGGCGAGGGGATCTTCATACTCGACCGAGTGGACTATCGTGACTCGACCGAGTGCACGCTGATTTCCGTCTGTGGTGCGTGTCCGGTCTGGTCGGCCGAGTGGTCTTCTTGCTCGGCCGAGTGAGTGCTTCACTCGGCCGAGTGAGATGCTGTAGATGCCCAATCTTCATCATTTCGCTTCATCGTCGCTCCTACGAAGTTCCTTCCCCTTCCACTCGTCTTCCATCGCCGAATAGTCCTCAGAAGAGCCTGGGTGACACTCTGGAGTGGGTGAAAATCCTCTTGATCTCAAAATCACTCTGAATCGCTCTATATCTCCTGAAATACGACAAAAACAAGAAATCGTGAAAAGCATCGCAATATTGTCGAATAATCATGAAAAACGCGATATGAGCGATCAAAGTGGCATGCAAACATGCAGAAAAAGGGTGTAAAATATGGAGTGATCAGTGCCCGACACACCAACACATCCACCACTACCACCACTACTACCACACCCTCTACCACAGCTCCCGCTATCACCACTACCATCCCCACCACCACCACACCTGTCACGGCCGCCGTTATCGCGACCACCACTACCATCCCCACCACAGCACCATCCACCGTCCCTACCTCATCACCCCCACACCCCGCACCCTCCATGGATGCCCTGCCCACACGTCTCCCGACATATGGTATTACGCTCCGAGACAACACACACCGAGAGCGCTTTTTTAGGCTCTCTCAGCGCCGTCTCATACCTACGGTATTCATCGACGTGGCCGCCCTTAGATCCCTCGGACTCCTACAGGGAGTTCACCACTTGTACCGAGCGATCGGTTTCGACCGTTTTCTCGGTGTACATGCTCCTACCTACACTCACATAGCACTCGAGGGTCTCAGCTCCCTTGCTCTCACCCCAGCGGGTGACGGCATCACCTTCCGCCTCCTGGACCACGACTGCACTATCACATTTGCCATGATCCGGGAGTATTTTCACTTCCCTACCGTACCTGAGCCCAGAGCAGCCTTTTCGCCCCTCTTTGACGTTGACTCTTTTGACGCTCGAGCCTTTTGGGAGCGCATTTCAGGCCTTCCTCAGTATCGCCCTAGTCGGGCAAAGGCATCGTGCATCATGCACCCATGCCTTCGTTACGCTCAGAGGCACTTAGCTTCCACCCTTTTCTGCAGACTTGAGGTCGGGACCATGTCCCTCCCTAAGCTTACCCATCTTATGGGTATGACCCGGCCTCTTCGATTTCACCCTGATGGCTCCTTACGACCGTTCATGCTCTCCGACGCAGCCCACTGGTTGTTTCATTGCCTCTACCAGACATCCACCACCTATTTCTCCACCGACATATGCTGCGGTGGTTTCTTCACCATTTTTGCTATGATGCTTGATATTCACGTCCCAGATGACCTTCACCTCCCCGTTGGCCCGACACGCTTGACCATCAGCGTGCTTGAGCATATGCATATTATCCGACCATATGGGGATCGTCACTGGCTATATCTCGTAGGCACCCACCATATCACCTATATGGTGCTCCCCACCCCTCACCTCACACACATCCCAGCTGTCCTGCTTGACTGGATGCTTCCTAGAGTCGAGCCACTCCCCGCCATACACGTATTCGAGCCCCCCGGAGCCCCGGTCAAGGCAGCAGCCGATGACCTGGTCCCACGCTCCCCGGTGTTCGAGCTGCATGACATTGCTGCATTAGTTGTCGGCCTCCCAACCCCACCTGCTCACCCATCATCTTCTGGAGCCGCTTCTTCCACCCCCATTGTATCCACCATCTCCACCATAGTCGAGTCCTCGGGGACTGTCTTCACCTCTTGCCCCGAGACTCAGATTTCTTTGACCACTGTATCGGTGTCGGAGGGCACCGATATACCTTTTGCTGACGACCCCATAGATCTTGATTCTTACGTGCACGATCCCATCCCGCCCCTACTCTTCCTCCTCTCAGTGACCTGATATCTTCACTTCCTCTATCCTTAGGTCACGAGATTCCACTTTCAGGCACCCTTTCCTCCTCATCAGCGGCCATTTTCACGGAGAGTGTCTCGACGTCTGTCCACACCTCTGTGTCGACAACAGCTCTTTCTTCCGCCGTTTCTAAGTTGCCTTCGAGCTCACCCTCTCCTACCTTCCATGCTAGGCACCGTGCATCAGTTACGCGAGACCGATTCATGAGAGTGGTGATTCACCGTCACTTCCCTTACCCTCCACCCGACTCATGTACTTCCAACGCTCGCTTGACCGCGTTAGAGGAGTCTACTTACCGCTTACGACGGGAATTCGAGGACTTTGTATGCTCGACGGCGACCCACAACTCTAGAGTCGAGTCGGACCTGACTTCTATTATAGACCTGCTTCGGTATCGTGGCCCACCTCCTGTTATCCTTGCACATGCTCCGCCACCCAGGCCAGACACTGTTAGTGGTGGCAATTCGGGCCGGCCCGGTCTTATCGGGCCGTGCCGGCCCTGCCCGGTTTTCTTAAAGGACTGGGCCGGCCCGGCCTGATAAGACTTTGGGCCATTCCAGAGAGGCCCAGGCACGGTCCGATAAAAATTCGGGCCGCCCGGCCCGGTCCGATAGGGTTGAATGAATTATGTATTGTGACAATATTTTATCATATTTTTAAACACAAACTTGTCTCATATGCTTAAAGATGCATCGAAATGGAGCACAAAAGAAGATGATTAAGTGGGTTGCATAAGGTGATGTGTCCTACATTATTTTCATTTATTTGGCAAGATGAAGTAACATGTTTGGTGGTTCTTTGTCTCTTCTCGAAAACTGAGATCGACCCCCAAGATCCGAAGACATCAAAGTTGGCGCTGGCGGGAAGTTGTTAAAATTTATGATATTTGGACCTTGATTTAATAAGATTTATGACATTGGACTCAACACCATAAATGAATGCACATTAGCTTTAGATCAGTGTGTGGTCAAATTAAAGTGGGGCAATCAAATACTTTTCGTGCCATGCCGTGCTGCCCATGGGCTGAAAAGCTTGGCCTAGGTCCGGCCTGAAAATGAAGCGGACCGGACCGGCCCTGCCTGATAAGGATTTCGGGCCAAAATTGTTGGCCCAAGCACGGTCTTATCGTACCGGGCCCGTGCCGGGCCCGTGCCAGGCTATCGTGCCGGGCCGAAAATTGCCACCCCTAGACACTGTGACCCCCTCTGCACCACTAAGTGCTTCACCTTCCCAGGCTTTTACAGAGCCTGTTTCTACCACTTCAGAGTCGGTAGTCACATTAGATCCCCTGTCTGCCCTGGTATTACTTTCTGCTGTGCCCTCCACTGCCACCGTTGATCTCACCACTGACCCACCCCATGACTTCCAGCCTGATCCTCCACCCACCACTCCTGGTCCACAGCAGAGGGACCCATCGCCACGCCCAGAGGATGGTGCCTCTGCTTGATGTCGTCCTTACCCGCTTTTGCCTCCCTTATTTATTTTGTGCCCATCTGTCTGTTCGGGGCCTCACACTTACATAGCTTGGGGGAGGAGCCACCCATGCATCATATCTTATTCCGCATTGCATCATGTCATGTTTTTATTTTATTTCCTTTTTGCACAGTTTTTATATACTTCCCCCACCCACCCGACCCCTTTAGCATTATCTCCCGCTTACGAGTGTTTTCTTAGCAGTGAGGACACTGCTAGGTTTAGCTTGGGAGATAAGCGCTACCGCTTTATTTTTGATTCTCTTTTCTTTTACATTTTCCTTCCTTATTTCAGTCTTTATTTCACTTTTCCACCACTTTTTCACGTCGTTTTTTTTCTTATTTTGCATCATATATTATATTTTCACCATGCATGCGTCTCTTTTTCTTTATTTTCCTTTTTTCTCCGCCCTTCTCTCTTTATTTTGCTAAGGATGTTCCGCATGATGATATCTCTCGTGGCCTTATTAGTCTTTTACGATGCTCATTTTCGATGACATGCTATTAGGGTAAATTTCAGTTTTACTATCTATATGCGTGCATTTCTTTTGCTGATCTATCTGATTTAATACCTAAAATGAATTGAAAATCGAATGCATGAATTAGTATCTAGTATGATCTATGTTGGGAAATGCACCTAGGTTCACGCATCACTAGAACACTTGGAGTATCTGTTTTTATCTTTTTCACTTCTGATTGCATGCCTACTGCTATGGTACTATTTACTGCTTGCCTTTTTCGGTGTTCATTTAGAGAAATGAAAATACCCATGCTATCTATGAGTTTAGTTAGGGTTTTATTTTATCAAACCGTTATGCACCCTCTTATGAGTGAACCGAGAGTCTTACTATTTTCCTTCTCCACATATCTATTTATATCTCTACGTATCGGTTGGTTACACCCCCACAGCTACCTTTAACGCATCTCACTTCCCAAACCCAAAAGGAAAAAGTATAGCTTCTAAATGAAAGAAAAAAAGAGAGAAAAAAGAAAAAAATGTGTGTATATATTCATATGTGAAAAGAAAAGAAAAAGAAAGAAAATGAATAAATACTGTTTTATATCATTTCATTAGAAGCTATCATTTATTCTGGGAAGAAAAAGAAAATTTTCATATCATTTTCCTTGATGTGACGCCTTGAGCTAGGCTTGGGGGGAACCAACTGATCACATGAGTGAGTATGACATTAGAGTGGAGACGGTGCATAACAGAGAGATTTAATAATGCCTAAACTTTACGAATTGCTTTAGTTTTTGGAGATTTTTCATGAATCGAAATGAATATCTGAATGGCGTGATTTTTTCTATTCTCTATTGCATGCTGTGTGATCTCTTTATGCTCCTTGTGTATCTGTGATTGAAAAGGGCGTTGCCAACTTCTTTATACTAGACTCGAGATTGATACGATTTGATGGCGTTATTTCAGTAGATCCCTATCCTTTGCATGTATTGCATACTAGTCATATGATTTGTAAAGCTAGAAATTGCCAGTAGCATGTATGTTTATCATTCAGAGCATCGTGATATACTATTTAGGCCTGAGATCTGACTGATCATCCCTCACACTCTCCTCTCACTTCCCTTTTTACTTTTCCTCTCTTTCTATTTTCATTTTTCTTATTTCTTTTTGTTTTCCTCCCGGCGTACCGATTATTCGTCTTCCTCGAGGACGAGTAAGAGGTAAGCTTGGGGGATTTTGATGTGTCCATATTTTCTACTATTTTCATATCATCATTTCATTGCATCCCATGCCATTTTCGTGTCCAAATCCAACATTTTACTACGATATTGCATTTCTGACGATATATTCGAGTTTCGTAGTGTTTTATGACTTTTCAGGGATTTTGGAGCGATTTGGGACCCCACTTGGGTATGGACACATACAACATGCCCGTGAGCTCGTTGGTGGAGCCCAATAGGAGTTAACCACACTTTTGGGTCCATTGGAGGAGAAGAGAGAGCAGAGGAGAGGGATGAGCCCTCAGCAGCAGCTGGATGAAGTTTCCCAGACTGCTCGGTCGAGCAGTGCAGATGCTCGGACCGAGCAGTATCAAATGAGAAAGAAGAGGTTGATACGGTGATCACTTGGACCGAGCAATTCATCTGCTCAGTCGAGCAGCGCCAAATTCCTAAACTCAAGCAATTCCAGCGACACGGCCCGCACAGCTCTTCAGTGACCGAGTCAGCCCCTACTCGGACCGAGCAGAGCTGACTCGGTCCGGGTAGGCAGAGCGACGATTTTGAATTCTCTCGATTCCTTGTAGTGCTCAGTCGAGCAGCTCCTCTGCTCGGTCCAAGCGACCGAATGAGCAGCGCATTGCTCGACCGAGTCACCTACTCGGTCGGCAATGTCAGGGCTATTTTTGGAAAGTTTGCTGAAGCCGTCGATCGCTCGATTTTTGCACTGAAGGCTCGGGGAACAGTGCGACTGAAAGGGGCGACTCATTTTTAGAGATTTGAATAGTTTTTTGAGCAGGAGTTTTAGGCGATTTTGAGGGTGATTATTCTAGGTTAATTTTTGTAAGAGAATCTTCGATCAAACTTGGAGATTATTATTTTTGTTCTCGATTGTTTTTGTGCTTGGGAATCTGGAGCTATTTCTAGATCTATAAATCGCAATTCTCTTCTATCTCCTGCTGTAAGTCTTCCACTTTTATTCTTTTTGATTTCTATGATGTCTCCATCTTCAGAACCGATGCTTTTATTTGTTATTATCGCCATGTGTGAGTAGATCTCTATAGGGCTGATGGATTAGCCCTATGATCCTATGGAGAAAACGTAGATCTGGATCCCTGACATGCGTTTATATTTCATATATTTGCGCACGTTTTCTTCCGTGTTTTTCCGTTTTTACTGCCGTCTTATATTCGTTTTCTCGTGTTTTCTTGTTTTCTTTCACTTTTCCGTGTTTTTCGTATTTTGCAGGATTTTACTGGCATATGGGACATAAAACGACGATATCATGAGTCCCCGGAGCAACGGGAGGAGTCACACGTGATCCAGGGGGTCAAACGATGAAGATCGCATCTTTCAGCCCCTCACCCGACCGGTTGGTCATCTCCAACCGATCAGGTGATGCACGCGTGCACCACCCGAACACAAGTTGGAGCGGCCAAGAAGTCACTTGGTCGGTTCAGTGACCGGTTCAAACGCCCCAACTCTCTGGAATTCTGACGCTGAATGCCAACCGATCGGGTGACTTTAACCCGATCGGTTCACCTGAAGCCGATTCTCCGAAGCCACGACACAGAGAGATCAACCGACCGGTTCACCCGACGACACGAAGATCCAACCGATTAGCTCACGACTCAACCGACCGTGCCATGGTGATCGGGTGGGATCCTATTTTGCGCTGCCGAAGAAACGAAGCAGGTCACCCGATCGGGTGACTTTTCACCCGATCGGGTGATTTCGTATTCTATAAATAGAACCCCTAGGTTTTCCAGAAACGGGAGTTGTTATTTTTTACTGTTTTTTCTCTTTCTTGACGGCTGTAATTTTTCAGATATTTGTAAGTTTTCCGATCTTTGTCAAACTTTAGTATAGTATTATTAGCATTGCTCTTACTGCATTCCAATCGCCTGATCATGATGTTTACGGTCGATTTCTATTTAGATTGCTTTTTACTAAATATGTGTGAGTAGTAGGGGTGTGCACGGGTACAGGGTACCCAGATACCCGATCGGAACCTACCCTAACGGGTAGGTTCTGGGTAGATAGTTATCGGTTCCGGGTAGGTTCCGGGTAGGAAAATTTGGAACCGACGGGTATTAGGTCCGGTTCCGGTTCCCGTCTATAGAAAACGGGTACCCAGAACCGGAACCGATATATATATATATATATATATATATATATATATATATATATAATTTTTTTATTATAATATTAAGAATCAAAATATATAAGAGTGATCCACCCTGGCTGTATCTAATTTGAACTTATAATATTAGTGAGTACAACTTGCATCCTGAAGTTTTGAGCAACGTGTAAGTTCATTAAACAATGCATTTAAATGAAAGATCATATTGTTCTCTTATGCGTTCAAAAGAGCAGTATAGGTAAACGTGAATCATTCTTCCATATGTCTAGCTTTATCTAGTAGAAATGACTGGTCAGTATGCATTTATCACCGGAGAAAGAGACTAGAGACAATATTTTACTTCCAGATTGATTTTTATTCATGCGTATTTGAGATAATTGTCATGCATAGATCATTTGAAAATCATTGTTCGTAATGCCTCACAAATTAGATTTTTTTACAGGGTACCCGAAACCTACCCGGAACCATAGGGTCTGGGTAGGGTCCGGGTATATGGTTTAACTGGGTAGGTTCCGGGTCCAAAATTTAGGAACCGGTCCCTTACCGGGTAGGGTCCGGGTAACATGAAAAAAACAGGGTACCCGGACCCGCACACCCCTAGTGAGTAGTTCCCAAATCTGGGATTTTGGTGGAAACCCCTTCATGGGTTCTTCCCGATGCGTCCATAGGACTAGGAAATCGATAGGGATTAGGAATCTACCGGTTACGCGGGGTGTTTTATTATCATCGGCAGGAAAAGACCGCCTTTGACCGTTGGGCCAAGGGGGAATAAACTTGGCGGTTGACTCCCTAGCCATAGCTCACGCCCTTAGCGTAGACGTCGAATCCTAGCGTGCGGGAGCGGCATGATGAGACGTTGGGAGTTATCGTTGCGAACTTAGTACTCCCGGAGTCGGTCAGTGTTAATGGACACGGGAGTGCCCACTGACCGAACCCGAGAAGTCCGGCGTATCATCCTGGGCACCGACCGGAATATCGGGCCCATGAGACGCTGGTATCACTTTCAGAGGCAACGTCTCACCATTAGACCTTAATTCCGATCGGTATCCTACCCGTAGGCCGTATCGGTGAGAATCGCACGATAGGGTGGAAACCAGAGTCCCGGGGTTTCCCTTTATATTGTTTATCGCTTGCATTTTAATGTGACAAATCCATTATCCGATTCGGGCTAGCTCGCCCATGGGGTGAATTTGACCCTTCTTGACACAAGCACATCCACGCCTCCCTGAGTTCGACCCCCAAGCTACACTACAACACTGTGCGCTTGCGGTTACAGATATTTAAATCTCACGCCCCCAATCATATTATTGCACACATCAAAAACGCACAAAGCGGGGGGGGGGGGGGGGGGGGGGGGGGGGGGGGCGTCAAGCTTTATGGCGCCGTTGCCGGGGAGGCAACGTGCTTGTTATTTTAGGATTTCATGAACCCTTGTGTCTAGCTCTCATCCCTACCTCGCGATAATTTTCGCATTCTTTCTTTTTCCTTTTTATTTTATTATTTTTATTTTTATTTTTATTTTATCTTATCTTATCTGTTTCTTTCCCACTTTTCGCTTCACGGGTGTTTGTTGTTTTTAATGCACAAGAGTTCAAGAAGTCTCGACGACTTGATTCCCGTTGACCCAGAGATAAACGCCACCCTAAGGCGTTTGGCCGCCGAGAAGCGAAGAAGAGAGGATCCTGAAACCATGGGGGAAAACACCCCACCTCACAAGTCCCTGCTGGAGTACTCGATGCCATCCATCGAGTCCACCTCCGCCATCCGTCCTCCTGCTATTACGGCTCAAAGCTTCGAGCTTAAGCTATCTTTGGTGACGTGGATCCAGCAGGATCAATTTTCGGGTGCACCCATGGAGAGCCCGATTGAACATTTGGACTCCTTCTTGGAGAAATGTGACACCTTCTGGATAAACGGTGTCACAACTGAGGCGATCCGTCTGAAGCTATTCCCCTTCTCTTTGCGAGATAAGGCCAAGCTGTGGCTTAGGGGGAAGGAGCCAAATACATTCAACACTTGGGAGAAGCTCTCAAATGCTTTCCTGACAAAGTTCTTTCCTCCGGGGAAGACCATGAAGCTGAGGAGTGAGATCTCCTCCTTCTCCCAGGCCAGCCACGAGTCTCTGCACGAAGCCTGGACCAGATACAAGGAGATGCAGCGGAGATGTCCCCACCATGAGCTCCCCAAGTGGCAGATCATAAATCTGTTCTATAATGGGTTGAGGGACGATTTGAAATCTTCCATGGACGCCGTGGCTGGAGGGTCCTTTATGTCAAGAAGCGAAGAAGATGCCGGACAGACTCTGGAGAATATGGCATCTAACAATGAGCAGTGGTGTGACGAGAGAGCCACACCTAGATCTGGAGGCATCCACAGGGTCGAGGACGTCGACAAATTATCCAGCAAGTTTGACTTGCTGTCGACCCAGATCTCCGCATTGATGGTAGGCGTCGGTGGCGCCGGTACACAACATATTGCTGCGGTGGAATCCGAAGTCTTTGGAGAATTCGACAGTAGTGACATCTCACCACCGTTGGATCAGGGGAGCGCATTATTTTACAATCCTACGGGGAATGCGCCTTTTCCATCACGAACCAACTCCAACCCGGCCTACTCTCCAAACAACCGGAATCATCCCAACCTTAGCTACCGGGCACCGTATCAGCAGCCGACTCAGCAGCAACAACAACAGATATATCAGCCGGCTAGGCCTCAGTAGCAGCAATTTCAGCAGCAGTAATTTCAGCAGCAACAACCTCCACAACCGTATCAGCAGTATGCTCAAAGAAATCAGCAGCCCATCCAGCAGCAATATGGACAGCAGAGGGCAATATCTCCAGTTGAGTCACTCTTGACTCAATACATCGCCAACCAGGAGAAGATAAATCTAAAGTTGGAGATGGGACAGAGAGTTCTCATTGATCAGGTGACCCAGCTGGGGTTACAAGTGGCGAACCTTCAGAGGCCGCAGAATCTATTACGGCCACAGCCTGAGGTGAACCCGAGGGGGGCTAATCAAACATTGGCGCTCACACATGAGCATGCCAACGTGTCCGCTATCGTCTTGAGGAGCGGAACACAAATCCCCATGAGAGTGCCCCCCGAGGAGCCCGAAGCACCGTTGGTCATGGAGCGACCAAGTGAAAAATTAAATGACGACGGTGCTTCGTCGCCAAAGCCAACTATTCCGGAGGGAATCCAGGGAGAGGAGAAGAAAAAGGATGAGGAAGGGAACCTCCGGGTATTCAAGCCCGTTGTGCCTTTTCCGCAACGGTTAGCCCAGGCCCAAATAGACAAGAAGTATGGCAAATTCTTTGCCATGGTTAAAGATCTAAGCCTGCAAATACCCTTCCTTGAAGCTATAGAGACGATACCCTCCTACGCGAAATTCCTCAAGGATTTGGTGACAAAGGGTTCTAGAAAAGAGAAGGTCGTTCTGACGGCGGAATGTAGTGCTCTTATCCAGCGAGCAAGTCCGCCCAAGCTTGAAGACCCAGGAAGTTTCTCCATCCCTTGTTTGATTGGGGAAGTGTGAATCCAGAGGGCGCTCGTCGATCTAGGAGCGAGCGTCAGTCTAATGCCCGTGTCGTTATACAATAGAATAGGGATGGAAGATTTGGAGCCCACCGGCATGACATTACAGCTTGCTGACCGTTCGGTCAAGTATCCGGTGGGAGTAGTAGACGACCTCCCCGTTGATGTGAGTGGAGTACAAGTACCGATGGATTTTGTGGTGATGGACATGCCGGAAGATAAGCACACCCCTATTATCCTTGGACGACCCTTTATGGCAACCGTCGGTGTTTTGATAGTCGTGAAGAATGGGAAGCTTTCCCTCAACGTCGGCCAAGAAAAAGTCGAATTCGACTTAGGGTTGTCAATGAGGAACCCCGATCCTCTGGATGATCCTAGTATCAATGCGCTGGAGCTGGAAGAAGAGAGAGCTACGGAGGCATGCTCCTGGGAGATTCTCTCGAGAAATCCCCCCGACCACTTGGGAGATCTTGGAGAGCAAGGTGGCCCACCAAAGAAAGAAGTTGCTGATGAGGCGGTCGCCCGACATGTGATCCCTCCCAGATTTCCAAAAGCTCCTCCTACGAGGAGAAAAGGCAAAGAGCCCATGGGGCTCACCGGGGATGAGGTCCGAATCCTTACGCGAGTGGCGGTGGACGTCAGTATGAGGGAGAAGCCCCCAGACCCCGTCAACAAAGGGAGGGTAGTCGAGCAAGTTCTCTTATCTCCGCTGACTACTGCAAAGGGAGAACCTGAAACGATGCCACACTTTGGGCATCACCTGTATCATCCGCCTTGAACATCATCAACGGGCGTCGAGCCAACGACGTTAAACAAAAGCGCTTCATGGGAGGCAACCCATGTTCTAAACTTTTGTTTCCACTTTTTAGGGCTTTTTCTTAGCTTTATTTCATCTATTTTAATAAGTAAATCCAGCCGCGAGAACTTCCGTTGAGGGACTAAGGCCGTTTGTGCACTTTTGCAGAAAACAAGGCCCCAACCGATCGGGTGATAATTCACCCGATCGGTTGGGATGTATCAGCTGCCGGCCGTATCAGTCACTCAACGAACCGATCGGGTGAAGCCAGCCGAGACTGGGTGACAGACCGGGTGAACTGGGCTGGATTCTCGGGAATTTTTGGGAAATGATCAACCGACCGGGTGAAGACATGTGAGACCGGGTGACAGGCCGGGTGAGCTGTACCAAACTTTCAGGAAAATCCGTGGAGCGGCCAACCGATCGGGTGAGTTATCACCCGACCGGTTCGCCTGTAGCGTTTCTTCCTGCAACAATTTCGACCTAAAGGTCAACCGATCGGGTGACTTTTCACCCGATCGGTTCGACTTAAAATCCTATATATAGTGCCCTCCGCCTGTTCATTCCGCCCTCGCCAGTTTCGAAATTCCGATTGCCGTTTCGCCTTCTCCGCCTTCGCCCGACCTCGCTCTTCCTCTCAACCGACCCAAATCAATCTCTCCACTCTCCTTTTTCATCTTTCCATCAATTTCTTCCCCTTCTTCTTCGATCTCACCCACTTCAAGCCCTAATTTTCGTCCATTTTCCCCCATTTTCGAAATTGCTGGAAGGATTCGCCGCGGCTTCACACGTGCTCCTGTTGCGTTGCGTTGGGGCGTCTACGCACAACGATCTTCATCTTAATTGGGTAACCTCGCTCCTTAGCTAAATTTTTATTTTGCCCTAGATTTTCATTTTGCTCATTTGCCGTGTTTGTGTGTATTCATCGTATTTTGCATACACTCATACACACACACACGATTTCCGCACAATGCCTCCTCGCCGTGCTAAGCCCACCGACGCCAGCTCTTCCAACCCTAGGCCCACCTGTCGCGCTCGTCGCACACAAACCACCACCCAACCCGCCACCACCACCAATTCATCCACCACCCCACGCGCCCCTGACCCCGTTTACATTGGCGATGCCGAAATATGCCCTCAGATCATTTGTATTTGATGCAAATGATAATTTAAGCCGAGATAGGGACTAAATTGCATATGATGCAAAATAGATTAAATGTGTTTTACATAGTTTAAAACAATATTTAATTATATAAACGTAAGGAAAAGCTCACGGGTAAGACGGGAATGTCCCGGTCTACGCCCAGGTTCGAACGGCGTCCAAATCGGACGCCAGATGCTCAAGATACGCCAAAAACAGCCAAACAGATCAGACCGGGTCAGACCAGGCTGACCCAGGCCAGACCCACTTGGGCGCCTGGCCAGACCTGGCTGAGCCAGGACGCCAGCCCAGGCGCCTGGGCTCAGGCCCAGGCGCTGGGCGCCTGGGCCTGCGCCCAGGCGGGCCGCCCAGGCGCCCTGGGCGCCTGGGCACTGGCCCAGGGCCTGGGCCTGGCCCAGGCGGGCTGCCCAGGCGCCTGGCCCAGGCCCGGGCCAGGCGCCCAGGCTGGGCGCACCAGCCTGGGTGCGCCCAGACCAGGCGTCCAGCCTGGTCTGGGCTCACCCAGCTGGTCAGGTGGGTCCCACAAAGTGCAGTTTTTCTGCACTTAGGGCAGATTCGTTTGACGGCTCAGTTTTTGTGAAAAACTAGCCATGTGCTGAACTTTGAGCGGTAAATTGGAGGGTCAAACGAACTCCGATTGACGAACGGTTTTTTCCTATGCGTTCACCGTTGAACACCCTTCGAATTGATAGGTTGTATCAATCCTGAAGTTCAACGGTGAGGGAGTTAAAATTCACGGAAGTTTGCACTTTGTGAAAGGCAAACTAAATTGAATTTGATTAACTCTAAATTAGTCCCACATCGGATTTTGAGGGAAGGGGAGCAGTCAGCCGCCTATATAAATAGGGGTCTGCTCTCCTTCTCAAAGATCGTCCCAAGCTCTAGATCTGAGTGGCTCTCGTAAATGTTGGAGCACGCTCGGATCTAGGCTTAAATTAATATTTCTCCTCTCCCTATAAATTTCTGCCTTGCTCCTGAGGGCTCTAGCAAAGCCGCAAAGGAGTTCGGATTCAGATCCGAAATCTAGGCGGAGGTTTCACTCGCGTGAAACTTTCTGGAGCAAGTGGTTGGCTCGGCGACCAGAAGTTGCTGGGATCGGCGCAAGCGGTTGCTGGGATCGTAGCGGCTAATGCGGGAAGGGCAATTGATTGCCTTCGGTAACACTTTTGCTGCAAGGCAAGAGTTACGGGTATGTTGAGTTTTCTCAACCGTAGTTTTAATTAATGTGCATTATTTTAATTGCAGTAGCTACAGTAGTTAATTAGATAGTAGTATCCTCAGGGGTTGGTCTGGACCCAACCCCGGGATAGTAGCATTTTCTTGGCTTGGGTTTTATGCAGATAGGGCTAGTTTATATAAAATGTTTATATAAATTTTTCCTCTTTATTTTCGCTTCCGCTGCGTTATTTTGTGCAAGGTTGTCCGGCCTTCGCTCTCAAGTAGGGCGAAGGACGGACAATGCACTAGTCGAAAGAGAGCCCTTGGACCTAGAAAACCCTTCAGTGGTATCAGAGCCAGGCTACATAGACTATCTATATACTGCTTTTATGAAATGCATGTGATTAAAACTTGAAAGTTTTCTATGCATTTTTTCTAACTATGCGATGGTTTTGTGCATTAAAACTTGTAGTTAGTCTTGCACTAATTATATGTTGGTTTTCAAATTTTTCGAAAATTGTTTTGAAAACCAAGATTAGATCTTTTTTAATTATGTGATAATTAATGACTTTATGTTTCTTTTGCTTTTATTTGATAATTGCTAAAAGAAAGACTTGTTGGGTTAGCCATTAAAAATTCATTTAAATCTCTAATTTGATTAAATTTAAATGACTAGCTTTGGCTATGTTTTAAAATGTTGTTCACAATATTTTAAATAACACATCCTAATGAATGATTAGGATTGTCCCTTGTTTGTTGAAACAATTTTGATGTGATTTATTAAAATCTTATAGTTGATAGGATTCTAATAAAAGTTATGAAACACATCCTAATAATTTTGAATTATAGGTTATAACTAGTTGATAGGATTAACTAGTTAAATAAATCATAACAACCAGATTAAATCAATATAACACATTTTTATCATTAGCACTTTCAATGGAGAATGGTATGGTTAGGTAGTTAGGGAAGGTGTTGTGGATCGACTCAGCTTTGCTGGGCGCAAGTGATCCTGCCCGGCCCTAACCCTGGTCATGCCCGCTTGTACCGCAAAGTTGCTAATAATAAAATGTGTTAGTTTTGGTTATATCTAGTCAATGCGTTATAAATCTTATTAAGATTAATTCGTATCCATCCTTGATTTTGGAGCTTGGTAACTCAAAGAAGACAATTATAGTTGTTGAGTCTCCTCAAGCTATGACATGTTTTTCTTTAAGGAACAAACTCCAACATACATGTGATGTAGTCTAGACTTGACCCAAATCGATACGTCGGGTCTCCTCGAGCATCGATCTAAGTCAAATCTGGACACGAAATCAAGGGTCTGACTAGACCAGTCATTATGATTTGTTGAGTCTCCTCAAGATCATAAGTGACTGTGGGTAAAAATCGAAAGGAAGTCACATGTGATGTGATTGACTAAGAGTTAGTCTACCAATCATGGAACCAATCAACTTGTTGAGTCTCCTCAAGGTTGTGAGGTTCAGGATGATTGGATCCCTCTTTCACTATATTTTAAATATTAAAATTCGTTCATTTCAGAGAATGATCGTAAAATAGTGGGAGACCATAGTTAATTAAAAACCATATTAACTATATTATTTTATCATGAATTACACTAAATTAATTCTATGTCTTTTGCAGCATGAAATCGAATATGAATCTTATCCTGAATAATAAATTGACTGGTTTAAATATTGATTGCTTAGAAAACTCTGGGCTTAACGGAGAGAAGAAAGGACATATTGATGTCTCGACTTCTAAGGTATTAGTTATACAGAGTATAGTCCTTTCTGTAACTTCTAACGCATGGGTATTGGATACTGGTGCGGGTACTCATATTTGTAATTCTTTACAAGGTATGAGCACATTTAGAAACTTAAGAAAAGACGAAATAGTTCTTCAAGTCGGTAATGGAGCTAATGTAGCTGCTAAAGCTGTAGGAGACCTAAAGCACACCTTGGCAAACGGTGCCACATTGTTTTTGAAACAATGTTATTATATACCAAATTTCCTATGCAACGTTATTTCCATTTCGGCTTTGGCCAAAGACGGATATAAATTTACCATTGATGAATCTGTTATGAACATTTTCTTTAATGATAAATTGTTGGGATTTGGAACAATGAATAATGGTGTATACACTCTGTCTAATGACGTTGTGTTAAGTGTTAACACACGAAAACGTAAGGAATCTAGTTTTAATGAAACTTTCCTTTGGCATTGTAGACTAGGCCATATCGGAGAAAAAAGACTTAGCAAGTTGCATAAAGAGGGGTCTCTTGACCTCTCGAATTATGAGTCGTTCGACACTTGCGAGTCTTGTCTCAAAGGTAAAATGGCTAAAACTCCCTTTGCGGGTCAAGGGGAAAGAGTTAGTGAACTCTTGGGTCTAGTACATTCTGATGTATGTGGACCAATGTCTACTTTAGCGAAAGGAGGTTATTCATACTTTGTTACATTTACTGATGATCACTCTAGGTTCGGACATGTGTTCTTGATGAAGCACAAGTCTGATACATTTGAGCGATTCAAAGAGTATCGTAACGAAGTTGAAAAACAGACGGGCAAAAGTATTAAAATTCTTCGATCTGATCGAGGAGGAGAATACTTGAGCCATGAATTCCTTGCGCATCTAAAAGAGAATGGGATTCTCTCTCAGATCACTCCTCCTTACACACCTCAACATAATGGTGTGTCAGAGAGAAGGAATCGTACCTTGTTAGACATGGTTCGATCAATGATGAGTGACTCTGAGTTACCTATCTCCCTTTGGGGCTATGCCCTAGAAACTGCTACCCATATCCTTAATAGAGTTCCATCTAGATCCGTGCCAATGACACCATATGAGATATGGAACGGGAAGAAACCAAACCTTAAGCATATTAAGGTATGGGGTTGTCCTGCGTATGTCAAGAAGCTTAATCCAGATAAACTGGAGGATAGGTCTGTTATGTGTAGATTCATTGGGTATCCTAGTCACTCGACGGGACACATTTTCTATCACCAGGAACAACAAAAGATTGTTGTGTCCAAACACGCCACCTTTCTTGAAAAGGAATTCCTTGTGAAGGAGTCTAATGGCGAGGTAATAGAACTGGACGAAAGTCTAGAGACTGAATCAACACATGAACAGATCGCGGAACCAGTGGGAGAGGCAGAGCCTAATGCTCCTGAAGCAATTATTAGGAAGTCAAATAGGATTCCTCGAGCTCCAGAAAGATACTACGGATTTCTCGTAGATGGAGGAGTTGAGGATAGCATCTTAGTTGAAGATGATCCTATTAGCTTCAAGAAGCCATTCAGAGTAAAGACTCTAAGAAATGGCTGGATGCAATGAAATCTGAGATGGATTCCATGCACATTAATAAAGTTTGGACTTTAGAGAATGTGCCCAAGGGAAGTGTTCCTATTGGCTGCAAATGGATCTTCAAAAGG
Organism: Scilla litardierei; assembly: GCA_030789695.1. Lineage (NCBI taxonomy): Eukaryota > Viridiplantae > Streptophyta > Magnoliopsida > Asparagales > Asparagaceae > Scilla > Scilla litardierei. The sequence continues at coordinate 89,785,071 of CM061136.1, forward strand.
AAGATCGGTGCAGATGGAAAAATAGAAACGTACAAGGCTAGACTTGTTGCGAAAGGTTATCGTCAGATTCTAGGTGTAGATTATGACGAAACTTTCTCGCCCGTAGCCATGCACAAATCCATCCGGATCGTACTCGCTATTGCTGCCTATCACAACTACGAAATCTGGCAGATGGATGTAAAAACTGCATTTCTAAATGGTGATTTAGAAGAGCATATTTACATGTCTCAGCCGGAAGGTTTCGAAGTCAGTGGGAGCAAAGGGAAAGCGTGTAGACTGCATAGATCCATTTATGGATTGAAGCAGGCATCCAGGAGCTGGAACATCCGATTTGATAATACGGTCAAAGAGTTTGATTTTATTAAAAATGAAGATGAGCCATGCGTTTATAAGAAAACCAGTGGAAACAATTTAGTCATCCTCGTACTTTATGTTGATGACATTCTCTTAATAGGTAACAACATACCAATGTTGAAGTCTGTTAAGGATTGGTTATCAACTAACTTCTCCATGAAAGATTTGGGAGAAGCATCCTACATACTAGGTGTGAAGATCTATAGAGATAGATCTAAAAGGATGCTAGGACTCTCCCAATCTAGGTACATTGATACTGTGTTAAAACGGTTTAACATGGAAAACAGTAAAGGTGGGTTTATACCCGCAAATCACGGAATAAGTCTTTCCAAGAAGATGTCTCCAAAGACTGACTTGGAAAGAGAACGCATGAGCAATATTCCATATGCTTCGACAGTTGGATCGATCATGTATTCCATGATATGTACCAGACCTGATGTCGCTTTTGCACTAGGTGCAGTAAGTCGATATCAGTCTAACTATGGAGAAGAACACTGGAAAGCAGTCAAGACGATTCTCAAGTACTTGCGAAGAACAAGAGATCTAGTTTTGATTTATGGAAGTGAAGAACTCAAGATTGAGGGCTTCACGGATTCCAGCTTTCAGAGTGACGTAGATGACAGCAAATCAATTTCAGGATACATTTTCACTCTCAACGGATGTGCAGTGAGCTGGAGAAGTTCAAAGCAAGATACCGTTGCTGATTCAACTATGGAGGCCGAATATATAGCGGCCAATGATGCAGCAAAGGAAGCTGTCTGGATTAGGAAATTTGTGAGCCAGCTAGGAGTGGTGCCTACTGTTATAGATCCAATACCGTTGTATTGTGATAACAATGCCACAATGAGCTTGGTCAAAGAACCCAGATTCCACAAGAGATCCAGACACATTCTTCGAAAATATCACTTGATACATGATATTGAGAGGAGGAAGGACATAGAAATCCTCAGAGTCTCGTCTGAAGAGAATTTAGCTGATCCATTTACAAAGGCCCTTACACGTGATCGTTTGGAGAAACTAATGTGTAAAAGCGGTATGAAATACCATAAAGAGTGGGCCTTGTAGTGAGTGGTAGATGTTTTGAGAGTTGTATGCCTATGAGGCACATTGTCTTGAAAAACATCTTATTCATGAATAAAATAAATTTATTGGTATCAAATTATCTTTGTGCATTTGTGATATCTTATATACTTAGATAATTTCCTTAGACTTACATCAAGGTATACACTTATCTTGATGAAGATCACGATTATGAGAAAGTGTTTTTACCGATTGGAGCTTAAAGTCTTAAACAGGTTCGTGGTCATTGATATGTCGAGAAGAGGATATCGAAACATCGATAAGACCATTGTGTCTTTGTATTCACTATAGATTAGTAACGATGAACTCGTAATCGTTTGACTTGGTGAAGTCAGAAACAAGACACATGTGCTCATTAGAGAATGAGTTCACTGAACGGCTCATAAAAGGTTATCATTTGGTTAAACTTAATTTAAAATGTCAATGATAACTTTTAGTGTTGATAGGCAAGTTGGTCCTATGACTTGAGGACATTGAACAAACCTGCATGTGAATGGTGTCACTTAGATCATTTTCCTAGCTTCAAGGCTTTACTTGTCGAAAGGATTTTGGTTGGGTGGCACTTGAAGCGTGTGAAGGGAGTTGTGTCTAAGAAAGGATTCGTCTCTCTCATTAAGGAGAGTTAGTGTTGTATGTGTTGGTTCGGTGCTTTAGTGAAAATCTTTGATCAAAGTATGTTGAAAGAAGTTCAACATGTATTTAACTAAAGACCGATGTAACTGACCGGTTTCAAGTTGGTGGGGTTGACATGTTACCATACCCTAAACTTGAATAAACAACATAGTCTTGACGAAAGGATTAAAACTGCGGTATTCATCACGGATACAGTCTTGGTAGTCCCGACGATTTTTGTCAATGGGTTAAACCACATAATTATGATGCCGAAACAGGGACGGCAACTACTGCTCGTGGTCACTGCCGTCTAGGGTCACGAACCCAAACCTGTAGTAGGGTCAGGCTGTAGGGTCTCACACAGAGTGCGATCTTCGTCTAGTAATAGGTAGAAATTAGTTAGGGAGAATAATTTGCATTTGATGCAAGGGACAAAGTATTGCAAAAGATGTTTGCAATAGTCTACAGCATTCGGGATAAATGATCCTGAGTGCAAGTGGGAGATGTAGGGAAATATGCCCTCAGATCATTTGTATTTGATGCAAATGATAATTTAAGCCGAGATAGGGACTAAATTGCATATGATGCAAAATAGATTAAATGTGTTTTACATAGTTTAAAACAATATTTAATTATATAAACGTAAGGAAAAGCTCACGGGTAAGACGGGAATGTCCCTGTCTACGCCCAGGTTCGAACGGCGTCCAAATCGGACGCCAGATGCTCAAGATACGCCAAAAACAGCCAAACAGATCAGACCGGGTCAGACCAGGCTGACCCATGCCAGACCTGGGCGCCTGGCCAGACCTGGCTGAGCCAGGACGCCAGCCCAGGCGCCTGGGCTCAGGCCCAGGCGCTGGGCGCCTGGGCCTGCGCCCAGGCGGGCCCGCCCAGGCGCCCTGGGCGCCTGGCCCAGGCCCGGCCCAGGCACCCTAGCCTGGGCCAGGCACCCAGGCTGGGCGCACCAACCTGGATGCACCCAGACCAGGCGTCCAGCCTGGTCTGGGCTCACCCAGCTGGTCAGGTGGGTCCCACAAAGTGCAGTTTTTCTGCACTTAGGGCAGATTCGTTTGACGGCTCAGTTTTTGTGAAAAACTAGCCATGTGCTGAACTTTGAGCGGTAAATTGGAGGGTCAAACGAACTCCGATTGACGAACGGTTTTTTCCTATGCGTTCACCGTTGAACACCCTTCGAATTGATAGGTTGTATCAATCCTGAAGTTCAACGGTGAGGGAGTTAAAATTCACGGAAGTTTGCACTTTGTGAAAGGCAAACTAAATTGAATTTGATTAACTCTAAATTAGTCCCACATCGGATTTTGAGGGAAGGGGAGCAGTCAGCCGCCTATATAAATAGGGGTCTGCTCTCCTTCTCAAAGATCGTCCCAAGCTCTAGATCTGAGTGGCTCTCGTAAATGTTGGAGCACGCTCGGATCTAGGCTTAAATTAATATTTCTCCTCTCCCTATAAATTTCTGCCTTGCTCCTGAGGGCTCTAGCAAAGCCGCAAAGGAGTTCGGATTCAGATCCGAAATCTAGGCGGAGGTTTCACTCGCGTGAAACTTTCTGGAGCAAGTGGTTGGCTCGGCGACCAGAAGTTGCTGGGATCGACGCAAGCGGTTGCTGGGATCGTAGCGGCTAATGCGGGAAGGGCAATTGATTGCCTTCGGTAACACTTTTGCTGCAAGGCAAGAGTTACGGGTATGTTGAGTTTTCTCAACCGTAGTTTTAATTAATGTGCATTATTTTAATTGCAGTAGCTACAGTAGTTAATTAGATAGTAGTATCCTCAGGGGTTGGTCTGGACCCAACCCCGGGATAGTAGCATTTTCTTGGCTTGGGTTTTATGCAGATAGGGCTAGTTTATATAAAATGTTTATATAAATTTTTCCTCTTTATTTTCGCTTCCGCTGCGTTATTTTGTGTAAGGTTGTCCGGCCTTCGCTCTCAAGTAGGGCGAAGGACGGACAATGCACTAGTCGAAAGAGAGCCCTTGGACCTCGAAAACCCTTCAAATACGAGGTGTCATTCCATGACGACGACCAAGCCGACCGCTTTATGTCCATGCTCCTCCTAGCTGGTGCTGGTGGTCGGGCAACTCAGGAGTCCGTCGAGTGTGACTTACATGTCCTTCAAAGCCTCATTCGTCACATTCGCACTGACCCACCCGATGTGTCTGAGCTTCACATCCCACCCCCCCACCACTCCTGGTCCTCAGCACAGGCCCCCATCACCACCCCCAGAGGGTGGTGCCTCTGCTTGATACTTTCACATCCAGCTTTTGCCTCCCCCTATTTTTAGTGCCCATCTGTCCTTGCGGGGCCCTACTTTACCACTGCTGGGGAGGAGGACTCATTCACGTGTCGAGTCCCTTTATTATTATTATTATTTTCTTTATTTTTCTATTTCCTTTCTTTTCTTTTATTGACCCCCCTTGCATATCTCTGCATTGTCACGGTCACATCTTCTCGCTAGCACTGTCACGTCTAGCTTGGGGAGGTCAAATATTTCTGTGTGCTGTCGTGTTTCGTTTTTCTTTGTGTCTCGTTTGGTGTGATTTTTATTTTCTGTTTTTATGTCATGTGGTGTGATTTTTATCTCTGTTTCTTATTTTCATTTTTCGTTCGTTTGATTTTCTTGTCTTATGTGCGTTTTTGTGTCTGTGCGTATTCCCCCCCTATTCATTGCCCTCCCGTATTTAATTCTATTGCATTGAGGGCAATGCAAGCTTCAGCTTGGGGGAGTCGCACTTCGTGCGTCGTTTGAGTCGTTTTTCTTCGTTTTTGAGTCGTTTTTCCATCGTGTTTCCTTTTTCTTTTCTTCTTTTTATCTCTTTTTCCTAAAGATGAACCCTATGATGAATTGCCACAAAATCACACACACCTAGCATGGCATCGATAATCACATTCACTAACCCTAGGATATCGAGTCCTCTTGCATTTTATGCACTGTGGGTCCACTTAGCTTTTTGTGAGTCGTGCGTCGTGCCTAGCTGTTTGGTGTGCTTCTACTTTGTGATTTTACTTTATATGCCTGTCCAGGAATGACCCCTAGACTATCATGCTTCGATTTGAATATGCGGTATTTGGTTCTACTGTCTGCTTCTTCTGCATGATATATATATATATATATATATATATATATATATATATATATATTGGAGAAGTTAGTTAGTCTTTATTGAGTATAATTACAGAGTACAAGATATTAAGTCTATAGGCGTGAGGTTTCATTACGAAGAGGATAGGGCACAAGCGCCGTCACTCTTCAATAAGGAAATCCCACCCTAACACATCCATGAATCAAAAAAATGTTTCACAATTTTAAACAAAATCATCATCCCATATCTCTGAACTCCCAGTTAGCAAACACCGATGCCTCCTCTTCAGTAGTAGTATCCAGATCTCTCAATGCCACTCTAATATCTGCTGCCATCTCCTCAAAGAGGACTGTACTCCCTTTACTTTTATCTTCAAAGATTCGCCTATTCCGTTCCCGCCAAATATGCCATACAAGTGCTGATAAAGTTGTTTTTGCAAGCCTGGTCAATGCACTTTTACCTCTAAAATGAGCTAGGTAGTAGTTCCCAACCTCAGGGAGAGTTGGAACGATCTGGCTCCCAATATTAAGCTTCAATAAGCTCCTTTTAAGGATGTAGCTGGAATAGGCACAATCAAAGAACAAATGGGCTAAATTTTCTTCATTACCACCACCACAAAGAACACAATCCAACGTGGTATTAACACCCCATTTGCTAATGATGTCCCTGGTTAGGAGCTTGCCCTTAAAGGCACGAAGGAGACAAAGTGACATTTTTGGAATATGTCCAGGAAACCAAACTAACTTTTCAAAACGAAAGGGGGTACCTTTGACTCGAACACCCTCCCAAGCTTCCTTAAATCTGAAAGTATCCATATCTCCCGTGTGTGAAGAAACCGACCTGGAGGAGGACGGCGCCCAGGTCCAGCGGTCTGCACCCTGGGTGATTAAAACATTGGATAGATATGGCCGGATATGGGCAATTTCCGGACTGTCCACCCAAGTATCATTGCTCCAGTATTCACTCACCTTCTTCATAGAGGAGGCAATGGGTATGGGCCCCAAGTTTTTAAGGGGCCCACAATCAAGCCAGAAATCATGCCAGAAGAGGGTAGAGCGCCCATCTTTAACCACTCTCCTGATAAGCAATTGGGAGACGGTTCGACACTTTAGCATATGCTTCCATGTACCCGAATGGGATAGCATTCCTCTAGCTGCAAAAAAACCTCCATTCTCCATATATTTGCTATTCATATACTTCGCCCACAAGCTATTCGAATTTAGAAATCTCCATGTTAGCCGAACCCCCGATGCCACATTAAGGTCCTCCAGTAACCTGAGGCCCACACCCCCTTCGGATTTGGGGGTACAGATATCCTCCCATGCCCAAACCCGAGATGGACCCAATATAAATCTTCTGCAAATGGATGAAATAGTTCGGACAATAGAGTAGGGCAACCGGAATGCTTGCATCCAAAAGGCAACCATCCCATAAATAACAGTTCTAACAAGCTCGATCCTGCCGGAGATAGATAACATCTTTGACGTCCATCCCATTAGTCTCTTCCTACACTTATCCACTAGTCTACTGAACATAGGGGACTTAGGATACTTGGAAGATAAAGGCAAGCCCAGGTAAGTGGTAATAGTCGTGGAAATATTAATACCCAAGTAATCGGCCAGCTCAGATTTATTCCTTGTCCCCTTACTGAATATAGCAGAGCTCTTTTCCCAATATGCCTAGAGCCCTGTGTAATCCTTAAATTCATTCAACAAACTCCTGATGCATCTGAATGATTTATGATTAGCTCTGCAGAAAACTAAGAGGTCGTCAGCAAATAACATGTGGGAGATGGTGCCAGATCGCTTCATAGGTTGGAGGTCACCACTTAGAATAGATTTAGAAACCAGGATGGAGAACGCTTCCATTACAATAACAAACAAGAACGGAGAAAGCGGGTCACCTTGCCTGATCCCTCTGTTACCATCAAAATAACCCACAGGCGAACCCTTTATCATCACAGAAAATGTGGGGGAGGTAATACATTCTCTGATCCACCCAATAAAAACATTAGGAAATCCCATTTGGCTTAGAAAGTAAAGGATAAACTCCCTGTTGACACTATCAAAAGCCTTCCTCAGATCAAGCTTCAGACAAGCCCTACTCCCCATAGTGATACTGAAGTCCCTTATCTGCTCGTATATCGTACGCTTCATTTCGCATGTGTCGGGATTCCACAATTAAAACTAGGATAACCCATTTAGCCCATGCTCTAATTAGTGAGAATAGTTTCCCTTGCCCAAGTGTTCAGATTCCGATTTCTCTTTTGTTTTACTTGGTGCAAATCCCCTCGTCGTGTACCGTTCTCCCACTTGGGAGAGTACACATGTATATATCCCAATATCCAAAAATCCAAAAAAAGGAGAGAAAAGAAAAACCCAAAAAGAAAAGAATAGAGAAATCCAAAAAAAGAGAGAAAAGAAAGACCCAAAAAGAAAAGAAAAATTGTATAGCCAAAAAACAAAAAAAAAATACATATATCCAAAACCCAAAAAAAATTCCCGTGTGAATATTTCCCCCACTTTCCGAGAATAAAGGGAAGGCGAGAATTTGCACCGAGTGTTCTACTCCACATCATCTCAACCCCTATCGTTATCGAAAACACTTGGCTTAGGAACTTTTTAGCCATTATCTAGGCTGTATTGTGGTGATTTCCTTAACCCTAGTTGTGGAGTCACTGACGCATGACATGTTTCGATTCTCTCTTTATTCTCATGCATGCTTGAACTATATATTCACCGCTTTATTCAATTCGAATCGATATTTGGGTCATTTCCTGGATTTGTGTATATCGAGCTTTATCGCACATCGTAGATAGTGACACCGTCTGCTAGCACACGATCACACTCACTCGCACTTCACTGCGTGGGCCCACGACACTTGTCTGGACTCGTATTCCTTGGTTTTGTGATGTGATTTGGCGTCTGCTTGCTTGGTGTGTCGTTTTTCGATTTTGTTGGCCCTGACGGGCGATCTAGGATATAGAGTTTTCTTTTTCTCTCTTTCTCTCTATTTTCTCTCTCCGAGCTCCTACTCTCACTCGTCTTCCTCGAGGACGAGGAAGAGTTCAGCTTGGGGGATTTTGACGTGCGTTTATATTTCATATATTTGCGCACGTTTTCTTCCGTGTTTTTCTGTTTTTTACCGCCGTCTTATATTCGTTTTCTCGTGTTTTCTTTTTTTCTTTCACTTTTCCGTGTTTTTCGTATTTTGCAGGATTTTACTGGCATATGGGACATAAAACGACGATATCATGAGTCCCCAGAGCAACGGGAGGAGTCACGCATGATCCAGGGGGTCAAACGACGAAGATCGCATCTTTCAGCCCCTCACCCGACCGGTTGGTCATCTCCAACCGATCGGGTGATGCACGCGTGCACCACCCGAACACAAGTTGGAGCGGCCAAGAAGTCACTCGGTCGGTTCAGTGACCGGTTCAAACACCCCAACTCTCTGGAATTCTGACGCTGAATGCCAACCGATCGGGTGACTTTCACCCGATCGGTTCACCTGTAGCCGATTCTCCGAAGCCACGACACAGAGAGATCAACCGACCGGTTCACCCGACGGCACGAAGATCCAACCGATCAGCTCATGACTTAACCGACCGTGCCGTGGTGACCGGGTGGGATCCTATTTTGCGCTGCCGAAGAAACGAAGCAGGTCACCCGATCGGGTGACTTTTCACCCAATCGGGTGATTTCGTATTCTATAAATAGAACCCCTAGGTTTTCCAGGAGTTGTTATTTTTTACTGTTTTTTCTCTTTCTTGACGGCTGTAATTTTTCAGATATTTGTAAGTTTTCCGATCTTTGTCAAACTTTAGTATAATGTTATTAGCATTGCTCTTACTGCATTCCAATCGCCTGATCATGATTTTTACGGTCGATTTCTATTTAGATTGCTTTTTACTAAATATGTGTGAGTAGTTCCCAAATCTGGGATTTTGGTGGAAACCCCTTCGTGGGTTCTTCCCGATGCGTCCATAGGACTAGGAAATCGATAGGGATTAGGAATCTACCGGTTACGCGGGGTGTTTTATTGTCATCGGCGGGAAAAAGACTGCCTTTGACCGTTGGGCCAAGTGGGAATAAACTTGGCGGTTGACTCCCTAGAAATAGCTCACGCCCTTAGCGTAGACGTCGAATCCTAGCGCGCGGGAGCGGCATGATGAGACGTTGGGAGTTATCGTTGCGAACTTAGTGCTCCCGGAGTCGGTCAGTGTTAATGGACACAGGAGTGCCCACTGACCGAACCCGGGAAGTCCGGCGTATCATCCTGGGCATCGACAGGAATATCGGGCCCATGGGACGCTGGTAGCACTTTCAGAGGCAACGTCTCACCATTAGACCTTAATTCCGATCGGTATCCTACCCGTAGGCCGTATCGGCGAGAATCGCACGATAGGGTGGAAACCAGAGTCCCGGGTTTTCCCTTTATATTGTTTATCCCTTGCATTTTACTGTGACAAATCCATTATCCGATTCGGGCTAGCACGACCATGGGGTGAATTGACCCTTCTTGACACAAGCACATCCACGCCTCCCTGAGTTTGACCCCCAAGCCACACTACAACACCGTGCACTTGCGGTTACAAATATTTAAATCTCACGCCCCCAATCGTATTATTGCACACATCAAAAACGTACAAAGCGGGGGGGGGGGGGGGGGGGCGTCAATCCTGTAGTGCCCTAGGAAGCCACTGCACATGTACTGGGGGGGGGGGGGGGGGTGAGTAGTACTTTTAAAATAACGAGGAGTGTTATTCCTAATTATCGTGCAATTAACAAACAACGATGCGGAATAACTACAATCAAGAAATAATGCAAACGCAAACAAAATGGTTTAATGGGTTCGGATCCACCCAAGTCTCCCCGACTTGTTCCCGGTGATCCTACGTCCCAACCACCCGTATCCCTTCCGGATACTTGAGTTAGAAAACCTCTAACCCAAGATTTCCAATATGACCACTTGCGAAAACCTCACAAGTGCAATCGACCTACAATCGATGACCGTGAATCCCATAACCCGGGATCACGCAAAACCTCTCACAACCGAGAGTATACAATTCAAATATAACTGAAATGAAATGCTTACCAACAAAATACCTATGCCTTGAGATTTCTTACCAAATTAGGGCAAAGAGGATTTTGATGGAGGAAGAGTCACCAAACCCTAGCTTCAAGAAGATGACCAGCAATGGAAGCCTAGGGATGAGATGATGACCTAGAATCAAGCCATTGGCTTGGAAGGCTCACAACCAATGAATCTCTCTTGAGGAATAAGAGTGAGGGAGAGATTCTTGAGAATGGGAGAGCTTGAAGATGAGAGTTGAAAGCTTCTCTTTGAATCAATAGAACTCTGGAAATAGCAGCCTTAGATCCTATGAAATAACCCCTCCAGGTATTTAAAGGATCAAGGGAAAAGAGAGAAAGAAACGTCGCTTTCAAATCTCCAACGGAACTAAATCTGAAGCAGACTAATCGGTCAAAGAACAACCACTGACCGAGTCGGTGAAACAACATGAACCGATTAAGAGGTGAACAGTGAACAGATGAAGATTTCAGACCTAGATAACTAGTCGGTCCAAGAAGACTTTCTGACCGACTAGTTTCACAACTAGTCGGTCGGTCAGTGAACTTAGACCGACTAAGAGTCAAAAACTAATAGTCTGAATACAAATTGATTTAGTCGGTCCAAGAACAAATGTTGACCGACTAGATTATCAACTAGTCGGTCACCAAACGTTCTTAGACCGACTAACGATAAACAGTAGCTCAGGCTCAAATTTGCATGTACAGTAAAGCTCAACTAGTCGGTCAAAGAAGCATCACTGACCGACTAGTTCACAAACTAGTCGGTCGGTGAGTCAACGTAGACCGACTAACTGTAAACAGTAAAGAGCTTAGAATAGAGAAGGCAAACTAGTCGGTCCAAGAAGCTTTGCCGATCGACTAGATCACCATCTAGTCAGTTGGTTCTTCTTCTTGAACCAACTAACATGCACTAGAAGTCCCGAATCTAAGCGTGATGCTTCGGGAAAGATCGAACGGACTTCTACTAAGATCCTAGCTCTAAGATATGAGCGATATGAAGAATATAATGTAAGTTCTACTCAAGGCTTAACATTCTACAAAACGAAGAAAGAAGACTATAAAATAAACCTTAACGATCCGTCTTCAAAGCTTCAATCTTCATTCTCGACTTCAAAGAAGGTACAAAAGCTTCAACGAAGCTTTAGGCATGCGATCACGCGCTTTGAGAAGTCTTGAGACGTCGCTTTGGATGTTCACATGAATTTGGCGACGATCTCCATAACTGCGCTCACAAATTGTTAGTTCATGATATATTTATGTTTGCTCATCATCCAAAACCAAATCCGGGGAGTCCAATACTCAACATTCTCCCCCTTTTTGGTGATGACAAACCAACATAAATAATAATAAAAAATAATGAACTAAATGGAATATACTTACTCCCCCTGCATTGATGACACATTAGTTCCATATGAAATAATAAGCACATACATCAAGCAGACGATGAAAGTAAAAATTCAAATCCAATATTTGAAATTTAGGATTTGAAATCCATTTTTATATCTTAACTCCCCCTGAATCTAACATATCAAATTAGATTCATGGTAAATTATCATTTAGCACATGCCATTATTATATCTCTCCCCCTTTGGCATAATCCAAAAAGAGCGGGAGGAAGCCAATGACAATAAATCATGGCCAAATAATTCATTAAGCATGGGAGTCTAAGAATACGACCACGTTTCATATGACACCAAAATAAAATTCGAATAAAATCAAAGCGTGTCAATGAGACCATAGTCGAAAATCGAAAACTTAAATCATCAAAATATCAAATGTAAATTCACTTATTGATGAAATGAATTTACTCTCCAATATCAACATTTATAGCTATTTTAGTGCATGGAAAACAATTCTATGTTTTCATACAACTTAAGCTATTGAATCAAAATAAATCGTCGAGCGACGAAATCAATATCAGAGACATACATAAAATGTGCACAAAGGAATGAACCATCAGAAGAGTGGTGCACATCATAGAATATCAAATGTCACAATATCGATCGAAAATGAACATAAAGTAAAAGCACATCAAAACTAAGTGAAGTGTGCGATGAGAAGTGACAAGGTGATAAAAGTAATACGAAAATCATCATAATAACTTTTAAAACATGTCATGCCAAAAATAGATATGAATTTCAAAGCATTTATGGCATTCACAATTCTATCATGCTAGGAGAAACAAAATGATACCAATGTAAAGAAATAGATTCTAACCAAGCATGCATTCAACCCTCATGGATACCAAATGTAATATCATACTTACAACATTAAGCTCCCCCTACATTGGTGCATTACCTAAGCACCATCAACTCAGTTTGAATGAAAGTCTTCGCAAATCGAGGAGTTGGTAGGGTTGGTATCCCACAGTGGATTGAACCTAGAAAACTTCATTTTGGTATCCAAAAACCCTTTTGGATCCAATGGGTTAGACAACAAATTTGAAATACGAAATTAAAATAATTGTAACCCATGAGTTAATGTAATCAAAATCAATTTTATAATCAAATGCATTGGTACCCATAACATGATCATAAACTCATGGTACCAAGCATTGAAGAGTTAAAGGAACTAACCCTTCGGAAACCAAGTCCAAGAGGAACTTGACTTTCCAACATAATCATCATTCAAAATAACATCATTAATATAGGATTGCACATAAACATTCATATCATGATTGCTAGTGTTCTTGGGACCCCAAATAGTGTAAATTTTGGGAATCCTCTTCCTAGTGGTTGCATGCACAAAAGGTTGATTTCTATGTGGTGCATGTGGCCTAGGAGCATGAGATCTAGCAATAGCATTATGATGAGCATGAGATCCATGATGTGGTGTAGCATACATACGTGGATAAGCATGAGGTGTGTATGCATGAGGATGATTATGAGAGAAGGCATTCACATGTGGATTAGATGTGTGAACATAAGCATTAGGATGTGCATGAGCATGATTACGTGCATGTGGGTGTCTCATATGAGTGTTTGCACGTGCTCGTGGGTGCGGAGCATAAAAATCATTATTTGCATGCACCGGTGGAGTAGGATGTGTGTTCCTACGTGGCATAGCATGTGAGTACAAAAATGCATGACCCCTCTTTGGGGGTCTACCCAAAGTGGGTTTCTTTCCAATCGGGGGTGTGTAGAAGTGGAAGCACTATTGGTAGGAGAACTACCAATGGGGTGTTTGCTCCCACTCGTCGAGGCATCGGATGTCGGCCTAACAAAGGTGGTAGGCGATTTAGATGAGTCTCCCATCTTATACCCCAAGCCAATGTGGTGTTTGGCCGGAAGTAAGTCATTTAGGATATTATCCAAATGGCCCGTACCTTTATTGAAATCATTGATACGGCCTAACGTGCACTCATACTTCTCTTTGAGAGAATGCAAAGAAGCATCCAAAGTGGATACTTGCAATGTGAGTGCATAAACACGTGATTTGAGATTCTTATTCTCAATACTCAAAGTTGAGTTTTGAGACGTCAAATCCGCTATCACATGTTCATCCGAATCCTCAACAAGAACATGCTCAAGTTGAGATTTGAGGGACTTCACCTCATTTCTCAACAAGCCATTATGAGTAAGCAAACTTGCTTTCTCATTGGCGAGTGTCTCAACAATGGTGTCATTGTTGGTGATGGTAGACTTAGGAGAGGTTTGGAGGCTAACAAGTTCATCTTTGGTCTTATTATATCTATCTACTAATTTAGTAAATTTAGACCAAATTTCTTGGTTTGCTAACCTCATTTCATCAATAGTAGGTTCTCCGCTTTCATCCTCGCTACCATCCTCGCTTTCATCCTCGCTATCATCGAATGAGGACTTTCGATCTTTTGCCTCATTAGCCATGACGCAAAGTTTTGCTTTCTCCACATGTCCAACATCCGACTCTCCACTTGAGGAATCCTCCTCAGAGTCAGTGAATGTGCCAACAAGTCCTTTCTTGTACTTTCTCGACTTGTCGTACTTCGATGCTTTCCCCTTCTCCTTGTGTTTGTAGAGAGGACAATCCGGTTTGATGTGTCATGGCTTGTTGCATTTATAACACACGGGAATAGAAGCATTAGTCGAACTAACTTTAGATTTATTCAAAGATATACCTTCTCGGAGGAATCGATCGAACTTCCTTGCCATACGGGCAATGGATTCCATGTCCAATTCGTCTTCCGATTCTTCATCATCGGTAGATGGAGCGGCCTTGAAGGCAATCGACTTTTTCTTTGGCTCATCTTGCTTCAAGTACGCTTTCATCTTTTCCTTCATTCGGATCTTACTATCCTTGCGTACCTCGTAAGACAACAAGGTACCCATTAGTTGTATGACGGTATATTTATTCATGTCGTTACCTTCCTCGATGGCGAAGGTACGCTTTTCCCAATATGATGGAAGACCGTCGATAATCTTCGCGACTTTCTCCTTTTGGGTATAGACCTTCCCAAGAGCTTCCAAGTCGTTTGATATATCCACGAAGCGAGCGTAATATTCCTTCATGGTTTCGCCCTGCTCCATATGAAACAACTCAAATTCTTTATTAGCAACGACGAGTTTAGAATCTTTTATCGTACTCGATCCTTCGTGCAATATGAGGAGTTGGTTCCATATTTGATATGCACTCTTACATGTGCATATCTTGTTGAAGTCCTCGGGCTCCAACGCACAATTCAAGGCATTCATTGCCTTGGCATTGGCTACTTCCGCGGCGACCTCCGCGGGAGTCCACTTCGCAAAATCTTCTTCGGAAGGCTCGACATACTCCGTCATGGTGGCTCTCCATAGTGAAGCGCTCCGGAGGAAAATTTGCATCCGGCATTTCCAGTACCCATAGTTGGTACCGTTGAAGTGTGGAGGCCTGACTGAGGATAGTCCTTCCATAACTGAAGAAGCACCATCGCGGTTCTTGAAGACGTTGTAGTCGTTGTTCGTCATAGCTTTGAACTTTGGCTATGTGTAGCTTTGAACCTTGGCTCTGATACCAATTGTAGTACCCTAGGAAGCCACTGCACATGTACTAGAGGGGGGGGGGGGTGAATAGTACTTTTAAAATAACGAGGAGTGTTATTCCTAATTATCGTGCAATTAACAAACAACGATGCGGAATAATTACAATCAAGAAATAATGCAAACACAAACAAAATGGTTTAATGGGTTCGGATCCACCCAAGTCTCCCCGACGTGTTCCCGGTGATCCTACGTCCCAACCACCCGGATCCCTTCCGGATACTTGAGTTAGAAAACCTCTAACCCAAGATTTCCAATATGACCACTTGTGAAAACCTCACAAGTGCAATCGACCTACAATCGATGACCGTGAATCCCACAACCCGAGATCACGCAAAACCTCTCACAACCGAGAGTATACAATTCAAATATAACTGAAATGAAATGCTTACCAACAAAATACCTATGCCTTGAGATTTCTTACCAAATTAGGGCAAAGAGGATTTTGATGGAGGAAGAGTCACCAAACCCTAGCTTCAAGAAGATGACCAGCAATGGAAGCCTAGGGATGAGATGATGACCTAGAATCAAGCCATTGGCTTGGAAGGCTCACAACCAATGAATCTCTCTTGAGGAATAAGAGTGAGGGAGAGATTCTTGAGAATGGGAGAGCTTGAAGATGAGAGTTGAAAGCTTCTCTTTGAATCAATAGAACTCTAAAAATAGCAGCCTTAGATCCTATGAAATAACCCCTCCAGGTATTTAAAGGATCAAGGGAAAAGAGAGAAAGAAACGTCGCTTTCAAATCTCCAACGGAACTAAATCTGAAGCAGACTAGTCGGTCAAAGAACAACCACTGACCGACTAGTTCATCAACTAGTCGGTCAGTGAAACAACATGAACCGACTAAGAGGTGAACAGTGAACAGATGAAGATTTCAGACCTAGATAACTAGTCGGTCAAAGAAGACTTTCTGACCGACTAGTTTCACAACTAGTCGGTCGGTCAGTAAACTTAGACCGACTAAGAGTCAAAAACTAATATTCTGAATACAAATGATTTAGTCGGTCCAAGAACAAATGTTGACCGACTAGATTATCAACTAGTCGGTCACCAAATGTTCTTAGACCGTCTAACGATAAACAGTAGCTCAGGCTCAAATTTTCATGTACAGTAAAGCTCAACTACTCGGTCAAAGAAGCATCACTGACCGACTAGTTCACAAACTAGTCGGTCGGTGAGTCAACGTAGACCGACTAACTGTAAACAGTAAAGAGCTTAGAATAGAGAAGGCAAACTAGTCGGTCCAAGAATCTTTGCCGACCGACTAGATCACCATCTAGTCGGTTGGTTCTTCTTCTTGAACCAACTAACATGCACTAGAAGTCCCGAATCGAAGCGCGATGCTTTGGGAAAGATCGAACGGACTTCTACTAAGATCCTAGCTCTAAGATATGAGCGATATGAAGAATATAATGTAAGTTCTACTCAAGACTTAACATTCTACAAAACGAAGCAAGAAGACTATAAAATAAACCTTAACGATCCGTCTTCAAAGCTTCAATCTTCATTCTCGACTTCAAAGAAGGTACAAACGCTTCAACGAAGCTTTAGGCATGCGATCACGCGCTTTGAGAAGTCTTGAGACGTCGCTTTGGATGTTCACATGAATTTGGCGACGATCTCCATAACTGCGCTCACAAATTGTTAGTTCATGATATATTTATGTTTGCTCATCATCCAAAACCAAATCCGGGGAGTCCAATACTCAACAAATCCCTATGTTGAATTAGGGATTTAAGAAAGTATTTCGGTCAATCAAGTAGAGACGGATTTGACCATATGAGCTTGAGGCAGATCCTGGAAGAAGAGTTCCAATTTCGGATTATCATCCAAATATTCGAGATGTTGTGCAAAAAGCATATATTGCAAAAGGTCCTTGTCAACCAAACCTTATTAATTTTCCCTCCACAAAATTTGGAGTAATAGAAAGGCGTTACAACCGTGCTTGGTATTCTCAATATGCTAATTGGTTGGAATATAGCGAGACAAAAGATGTGGCCTTTTGTCTTTATTGCTACATATTTAAACCAAATACCGGAGATCAAGGAGGTGGTGATCATTTTGTTGGTCAGAGATTCAGAAATTGGAAAAAGAAAGATAAATTTAATTCTCATGTTGGAGGTAATAATAGTGTTCATTACCAAGCTTGGAACAAGTTCGAATCTCTAAGAAATTAGAAACAACATATTCAACATGCTTTCATGAAGCAAACAGATCAAACTCGAAGGGAATATCTAATTTGATTGAATGCATCAATTGATTATGTTCGGTTTCTTTTAAGACAATGGCGTGCATTCCGTGGAGACAATAAATCAGATAACTCAAGAAATAAAGGTAACTTTCTAGAACTTTTGAAGTTTCTAGCAGAACATAATGATGATATAAATCTGCGATATTGAAGAATGCTCCTGAAAATCTCACATTGACATCACCTAGTATTCAAAAGGATATTGTAAATGCTTTTGCTATTGAAACCATACATATCATCAAGAAAGATATATGTGATGAGTTTTTTTATTTTGGTTGATGAATCTCGTGATACTTCGATGAAGGAGCAGATGGCTATTGTGTTGCGCTATCTGAACAAAAATGGTTGTGTATGTAGGATCTGAAACTATAGGGATAAAACACTAGATGGGGGTGAATAGTACTTTATAAAGATAATAAGGAAATTACGCATAATTAAATGATCCCTTGTGCGATCTTAGTGCGGAATGAAAAGAGAGAGCAACAAACACAGAAAATCAAACGCAAACAAGGGATTTATCTTGGTTTGGATTCACCGAGTCTTCCCAACTCTAAGTCTCCCCAACTCTTTTGAATCCAACTCCAGTAACCCACTAGCAAACCCGCTAGTGATTAGTGATCCACTAATACCCACTTGTCAAAACCTAACAAGTGAAAAACCAATTTACTTTCTTCCACTTCCCACAAACCGGGAATGGATTAGTCTCACAACCGAGAGGAATCTTTCTTCCACTTTCCACAACCTAAGAATGGACTACTCTTACAACCGAGAGGACTTCTCAAATATCAAGAGAAAAGGTAGAGCGTAATATGAAACAATTTCACAACATATGCCTTGAATAATACTCTTAAGAATGAGGCAATAAAGGTGTGTCAGAAGTTCTCTAAATGATGAGAGTGATAGCACTTACTAACTTGTCTCAAGATGTGTAGCAATGAATGCTAGAAGCTAATCTTGAAAGCTTTGGAGATAAGTTGAACTTTAAAGCTTGAGCTTGAAATGCTTTGAATGCTCTTGAATGAAATTAATGACGTTGAATCACTTGAGAATGTATTTAATGACGTCATAGATGCTTAGCTAACCTCTCAAGTCAAGACATTAAAGCCATATTTATAAGCTGATTCTGGAAGAATATTACATTTTAACCGCTCATTTAGACCGTATTTTGCGTATATGTAATATCTATTTGATCTCTAATAAGTGTATTTTTGTAATATCATTTAATAATAGAGTATATCACTTGTTTATATGCAAAATACAACTTTATGGCCTAATTTTGTCTCAATTTTATTTTTCGGATGAAGCTTGTAATTTTTCGAATCCAACTGCTATTTTTCCATATTTTTCGGAGATCGGAGCAAATTTATATGAATTAAAAGGCCTAGTAAAGGCGTTGTAAAGAGAGAAAAAACAAAATAAATAAATAAATAAAATTAAGAAGTGCGGAGCCTGCTTCAAAAGCGCGGGCTGTCGCCCGCTTAGTCAAAGCGGGTGGGTGGGCGCGCTCCGCTGAGCGGGCCGTCGCCCGCTTTGAATGAGCGGGCTGTCGCCGCCTCCCTTCAATGGACCTGTGCCCGCCTCTATTGAACACGCGGACTGCACCTACCTTTGCTGAAGAAACCCGCAGACCTGTTTGTATATAAATATTGGTATTTTGAGGATAACTTCATCATCCAAGCTTGGTTTTGAGCGAAATTTGTTTTGGAGGCTTCTTCCCCAAATTCCAGACGATTTGGAGCAGCTGTAGGAGACGTTTGGAGACGTTTTGGCATCGTTTTGGCTTCGTTTTTGGTGAAAACTCTCCACTTTTCTATGTTTTAATTAGTTTTGTATTAGAGTTTGTATTAAAATCATGTTCTTATCAATAATATTTGTTGTTTTTGTTACCATGAGTGTCTGAAAATCTTACGAGTGTGTTGTGTATTAGTTAGTATTGATGGGTTTCATGTTTCATGTCTTCATAGCACTTGTAATAATCTAAAACATTGAATTCGTCGTTTTTCGCTTTCTTAATTAATTACGCGCTATCCGAGAGGAATCCGCTTGGGATGACATGCCGTGAGGCATTGTCTACATGCACAAACCCGTAAAGAGGCCCAAGGAGGGTGATGAACCGCGAGGTTCATCTAGTTATACTTTATTGTTTAGAAAAACGACCGATTCAATGTTAATGTAATTTGCTATAAAATCACTGTGCTTTTTACGTTAAATCTTCCGATCCCCATACCTTGGCATGAATGAGGGATTGAGTCATCCATGAAGAATAATTATCATGATACCCTACAACACTAACGAAAACACAACACACACACTTTTACAGTATCATTTTTTCACGTTATTTTCGCAAAGTTTTGTATACTTTTTACCTCAAATAAAAAATCCAACCAAAAATTCACCTTCAAAGGGTGGTTCATAATTCACCAAATCATTTCCAAGCAAATTTCAGATTGTGAAACTTATAGATTAGTTTGTTCCTGAGGAATACGACCCTGGACTCACCAGGTTTACTTCTTGACCGACTTCCAATACTTGAGAATATCACTACAACATTTTGGGCCAGTCAAGTTTTTAGCGTCGTTGCCTGGGACAATGGTCTATATTTTTTACGATTTCTAATTAGGTTGGAAAGTTTGGTGAGATTTGTCCACTTTTTGTGTATATATTCTTTGTATATCCATATTTTCAATTTTTTTCTTTTGGTTATTCATTTTTCTTGTTACGTTTTCTATAACTAGTTTTTTTTAATGTTTGGTTAGAGTGTCCCATCTTTGGTGTGTGATTTAAAATTTCTTTCTTTTACATTTTAAAGTCATTTTGTTTTCTTTAAAGTTTCTCTTCTTTTTTACTTTCCTTTATATAATCCAAAAAAAATTTATAACTTTTATAAAAATTTTTTAATGTCCCATGATATTGACAGTGATGCAATCGTTTCCAACTTTATTACGGGATTGATTCAAATCCTACCAGTTTTCCATGGTACGGAGGAGAAAAACACACATTTACATTTACAAAAATATGAAACAATATGTCGCACTATATTCGATGGGAATGCATGCATTGATGACTTATTTCTTAGATACTTCCCATATTCTTTGTGAGATTTTGCTAAGAATTGGGTTGAAACATTGACTCTTGACTCAGATTCTACTTGGTTGTCGTTTCAGGCCGAATGTCTTCGAGTATTTTTTTCTATTTTCTTTGAGTAGGTACAGAGGCGGCAGACCACGAAGCACCATATAGCGAGCTTTGCTCAAGCCGATGAGGAGGCATACTATCAAGCATGGCATAGGTTCAATGATTTGATGCTTGCATGTACACACCGCAGCTTCCACGATGATCATCTCCTACAAATCTTCTATACGGGATTACTGCCTTCTGTGCGTGATTTTGTACAGACTAGCTGCAATGGGGAATTCTTTGCTTATTCAATCGAGGAAGCATGTTGGTACTTGAATGGTCTTGCTGAGTATGAGTTTGCACTCTACAGGTCCACAGTCAGCCTGAGGTTCCGCCTGAGAGCTCATTCTAATGCGACCCTCTGGAAAAACTTGAAGAACATATTAATGGGGGACTTTGGAGCCAAAAGAAAGAGGATGAACGACCATATCTTGAGGAGCAAGAGGAGATGGATGATATGGTGCGTGTTGACCATGAGGAATATACTATGACGACGACGATGAGGATATGTGCGAGGGAGCGAGCTTATAGACCAAGATGGAGCCCAAACCATACCTTCTTCCTACTTCAGTGCAGCAGTTCCCACTTCATTCACCACATGAGGAGATTGATGGCAATTACGAGATGGTATACATTGAGCCAGTGTTGTCTTACCCTCCAGATCTACTTCAGCAGACACTTCCTGCTCCTCCTAAGGCAGAGTATTAGATCGTGCGTAGCGACACATACCAGGGGAGTTCCCACATTTTCTTGCCCTATATTATTGAATCACAAATTTCAATCTCAAATACTTTTGATTCAAAATGTCATCAATTGAATTTAAACTCTTTAGTTAATTTTGATGACCAATTTTGGAACACTTCTGTTACAGGGCATGCGGATAACGCTTGGATTGATGCAGCTCGTCTGGGAGTAGCATTGCTGGAATCCAAGGAGGCCAGTGGAGGCCTAGCTTTGCAGTAGCTGGCTGAGGAGCGCAATGAGTTGACTATGCAGATGCCGCCTTTGCTAGAGATTTTGGATCCTCCTTTTGTGATGGAGACAGTACCTTCACCATACGCGACGCCTAGCACTTATTGGATGTCAACTTTTGCACAATTGCCTTTGGTGTCGCCGTCTCGAGCACTGACGGAGGATATACACAAGGAGCTTCTGGAACAAATTCCTCCAACGATAGATATATGTGATCCTCCATTTGGGAGGCTACGACGATCTCTTCCCTTTTTACCCTAATATGTCGTTATCTATATTTGAAAGGGGAGATGTTTGTTTATGCCATCACATATATTGATATCCATATTTTACTCTGTTACCATTCAAACATTGAGGACAATGTTCATTTTAAGTTAGGGGGATGAAGTAGTAGAAATTTTTTGCATAAACATTATATATAATTTGTTGTTAGTTGGCAATTTTAAAAAAAAATTTGCTGCATAGTTTGCATCTATAGTTTTCTTATGTTTGCATAATAAAAAAAGAGTGTTGTGTTTTTCACCCAAACCATCTATATGTCCCTTTGAAGTGGAAATTCCATGTCTTTAATTGAACACATATATTCATTATTGTAAAATAGATTAAGAATGTTTTACCCCTGTGTAGAATTTTAAATTATCATGACTTTCATGTAAATTAGTGCATGTATCCGCAATTGTAATCTCATGAAACTATTGTTTGGTTTAGGCAATTTCATGTCACGTATGCGTTTATGAATTGGTAATTATGTGAAGAAGGTTATAAACTCTCAAGATAACGGCCAAACACATACACATGCTTGCTGATTAGTAGGTGATGGAGAATTTTATTCAAACATGTCTCACGTCAAAAAAGAAAAAAAAAGAAAAAATAGTGAATAAAATGCATCGTTTTTCCAGCTTCTATTTAGTAGCCGGGTTCTCGTGCCTCAGGAAGCATGGGGATTCACGTCGAAAAATGAAGTATGGGAGATTGCATAATAATCTTTAGACATTTCGAGTTATTAAGTCTGAGGGGGTTTTCAAAACCTAATACCCTAAAACCGTCTGGTTTGGGAGTCATTGACCTAAAGCTCGTTACATGGATTGCTCTAAAATGTTTATAAAAAAGAAAGAAAAAGAAAAAAGAGATGAGATATTTTGAGTGGATTCAAGATCATGATCTTATGATTTGGATGTTGTGATGGCCTAATACTAGGAAATTTACAACTTAGGACATGTGATTACCTATTGATTAAACAATTGCATTTGTGCGATACTGAATATGTGTGGATTGAGATAAAAATTGTGAATTTTTGCATTAGTCCATGAAAACCTATGATAGTTATTGTGTAAGGATCGTCTTACCTTGCAATACTAACAACAACACACTAGAGGGAGGGATGAATATTGTAATGGCAATAAATTGTCCAATTAAAATTGAACTTGCAAATGCGGAATAATTAATGCAAGAGGAAATAATTGACACAATCAATCCAAACACAAACACAAGATTTTACCCTGGTTCCCCAAAACTTGGGTACGTCCAGCCACACCAATATTCACTATATTCCCACAAAGAGAAGTGAATACAAATCCCACAAAGAGATATCTCACCAAGAGGATTTTGCCCTACACAAGGACCCAACCAACCCTACACAGGAGTCAAAGTCCCACCTAAAGAATTACTAACTCCCACTCAGAGAATTAGGGTTAGCCCTACACTAGGACACCAAACTCCCACAAAGAGAGTTACTCCCACAAAGAGAGTTATTCCCACTAAGAGAATATCCTAATCCCACAAAGAGATAAACTCCCACAAAGAGAGACAGACTAATTCCCACAAAGAGAATTAGTGTCACAAGAATCACCAAGTAAAATAAATACTCTTACCTATGTCTTGAGATGCTTACTCATAGATGAATGCAAGGCATGGAAGAGGATCTCCAAGCGTTGAGATTGGCTTGAAAGCACTTGGATGATTTCCCTTGAGCTGGACTTCAATGCATGAAGAGGAATGCGAGCTCAAAGAGGGAAAATGAGAGAGTTTGGGAGTGGCTTATAAAACTCTTATGATTTTCAATAGCATCAAGAAGTTCCAATGAACTCAGCCCTCTCCTATACATAGGAACCATATATCAACCCTCAGAACCCAAGGAAACAGCCAAAAGCACAAGGCTGCAACGGCTAGAAACTGGGCGACAACGACATTGACAGTCGATTGATGAACAAATGACAGTCGACTGTCCAACGGCTAGAAAATATACAACGGCTATAATCTGAGCCATGACAGTCAATTGATGAAGTCGATACAGTAGTCTGTGAACAGGACATATGCCTGTAAAACCTTCAGCAGGCGACTGCTGCAGGGGATGGAATAAAACAGAGAGATGCACTCTTTCTCTAGGAAGCATACAAGCGAATGATGACAAGTATACAGTCGACTGTGAAATATCCAGGCGACTGTAAACCCTTCATCAGTCGTCTGCTGCAGGAGATGGAGAATAACAGAGAGAGGCAATATATGCACTTACGCTACTCAGACGACTGTTGACCAATTCACAAGCGACTGTAAATATACAGGCGACTGTAAACTGAGCATCAGTCGACTGATGCGAAAAGCTCAAGTAGAGTTAATAGAAGTGTTGACTAGAGCAGTGCATATCAGTCGACTGTAGAAGTATCGACATGCGACTGTAAATCCTTCAGCAGGTGACAGATGGAAAGCCAGAGACTCCAAGTGAGTCTTAGGTCAAGATGAGCCTATTGGGTTGGATTCTATGATAATCCTAAGACTCACTAAGATGGTTAAATGCATGTGCATGTATGAGTAGACCATCCATCAAGGCATTACCTTAACCTAGACTCAAATGAGAGAGAAAGCAATAAAGGAAATATTACATGGATTACATTGCTTTCCTTAGAGTCTATGTCTTCAATCTTGATGCATTGATGCTCCTCATCATCTCTAATCTTTGGCACCCCTTGAGTCCAAGCTTTGGCCCTTCTCCACTTGATGTCCATCCTTGCACCAAGTGTTTAGTCTCCAAGAAAGATATTCTTGAAATGAAACAATGAGACTAAAACAAGAGAGTCATTAGCAACAACATAATGTTTTGATCATCATCAAAATAAGATTGGTATGAAACACCAATACTCAGCAATCTCCCCCTTTTGATGATGACACATATTAGGTAAAACACAAAGAAGTAAAGCACAATGCTAATGAGCTCCCCCTACTTATATGCACCAATTATACAATGAGATACACAATTGTAAATACTCATTATACCAAATGAAGTCATGGTGACATATAATAGGCATGGATTACATAAACAAATTACAATAGACATAACATGCAAACATGAATGGTTTATACAATCCCATATATCTCTCCCCATAGATATATCTCTCCCCAAATGCATATGTATGGAATACAAGAATTACATTTACATAATGTATATATCTCTCCCCCTTGACATCGTCAAAAAGGTGGACATCAAAAATATCCCCATTTATCATCTTAATCAAAGATGTGACAATATGCAAGATATAAGGAGATGTATGACACCAAATTTAAAAATTTAGTGGGTATCAATCACTATCCCATGCTCCCCCTAGATCATTGAAAATGTCAAATTTTGACTTCTAGGATCTAATACCAATTGCAAAGAAGGAGATTAACAATCTCTAACAATTGAGATAAATACCAATTGTAGAAAAAAGAATATTGGAAAATAGTCCTCTTTACAAATTGATATACAAATAATGGAGCTATGGGCCTAAAGTGTATCAAAGCAATAGATATGAAAAAATCAAGCTTCAATGATACACACTGACATTGGCAAAAGGAATATAACATAAACATATTGGCAATATCTAAGGGGTTTGGTTTGAGACCAAAAAATAACCAATAGTAAACAATTATCTCAAACACACCCCTAAATGAGATCAAAATACATTTTAAAATATTTTAAACAAACACATATTAACTCCCCCATTGACATACATATGGATCAACAAATGCATGTATGTCAATGTATTCCCCAAGATTCCCATTTTCATGAAAAGAATAAATTTGAAAATATTTTTAAAATCATGAAACACACACAAACAATGGGTATGCTAAAGATAAATAATTAAGCACAATACCCATGCAATATGCATACGTGTGAGGAACCTAAACATTAGGGAACCAAACCCAAGAGAAGTTTGATTTTCTAATTTAATCACATGAGGTGATCACATCCCTAACTAGAGAGTTGATGTAACTATCACTCTCTTGCACACTAAACTTAGTGGGACTCCATAAATTCAAGGATTTTCTAGGCAAGAATTTTGCCTTTGCAAGAGGGGTGGATGTGGCATGCTTAGGTGTAGAAACGAATTTCTTGGCATGCAAAGAATGGGGATTTTGCTTGTTAGCAAAAAATGAAGAGTTTTCATTCTTCCTCATTACCTCGTGATTTACATGCTTCTTGTTGATATTATTGTTATACAAGAAGGCATGGTGATTCTTCTTAGGTGCTTTAGCAATATTTCTTGTATTTGCACCGTAAGAGGAATTAGAGGTGGGTTTGGGTACCACATTTTGAATATATCCCAAACATCCTCTATGATTTACCGGATGTTGTTTTTCAAGCAAATCGTGGAGTGAATCCCTAGAATACACAACACTTTTGAGCTTACGGGATTTCTCTTCACATTTCAACGTAAGTTGTTGAATGCGAGTTTCTAAGATAAGGTTTTGAGCAATAAGATTATCATTAGACAAGCTTAATTCCTTAACTTGAGAGAGAAGTGTGTCTCTCTCACTAGTGTCACAATCGTGCATTTCATCATGAATTACGCTAGCAATTTCTAGTTCAAGCAATCTATTCTTAGCAATCTTATATTTTGCTTTTAATTTATTGTAAGAGTTGATACACTTACTAGCCTTTTCGGAGACAATATCAAAACGATATTCAAGCTCCTCGTATGAGATCTTCTCCTCAATCTCATCATCGTCTTCTTCGTTACTAGAGTTTGATGACGATTTCTCCCCAATTGCCATGAGGCACTATTCCTCATAGGCGTTGAGCCAAGCTTCCAACCCATCTTTATTTGAGCCAGAGGGGATAGGTGTAGGAACATCAATGGCTACAAAGCACACGTGAGCATCCTCCTTTGCATCCTCTTCTTCGTTACTTGATGTATCCTCACTCAAATCATCAAATGTCCCGACAAGTCCTTTCTTGTGATTTTTGGACTTGGACTTCCCTTTCCAATGTGTCTTCCCTTTACCCTTGTAAGTTTCTTTGTTGGGTTTGGAAGGGCATTCGGTGGATAAGTGACCTTTTCCACTGCAAGTATAACAAGTAGGAAACTTGTTAGAATTGGAGGCAAACTTTGACAAAGACTTACCTTGCTTGCACTTTGGTCGATGCCCCGGTACGCAACCCAAGAGCACAACCTAGTCAAAGACTTGGTCGGCCCCGGATACACACCCGGAGAGCGATTGTAGTCTTACCGCAAGCGCACGGTGTAGCGGCGAGCGGGTATCTAACACGAGGAGGACAAATGACGGTGTCATCTTCAATTCACCTGGCTATAAGAACAGTCGAGAAATATTCGCAATAAAGCGGTCACAGTCGTTCAATTGTATAAAGGAAATATCAAATTAATAAAGACGCCTAGGGGTAGGGAATCCCCGCTACAAACCGTATCTCGTCATTGTGACTCGTGGGTTTCACAATTGCTAGACTTGAAATTCAGGTGAACTAGTTGCAACTAAATGTAGAACCAAGCTCACGCTCTCGCGCTATTGCCGGTCTATAGCGAACCTAGGATATGGTCCAATCTCTTGCAAACCCTAACCTAGGCAAGCTAGCGTGAAGAACAACATCATCGTTCATTCATATATCGAGCCTACTCTCGTGCAAACTCGAGCTACGACCTAGGTTGGGATAGTTCCCACCCATCCAATCTCTTACAAACGGGTATTGGTATAGAATTGCAATCGAATACCCTAGTTTCGGTCCAATCTCTTGCAAACCGATTACAGAGAAACCCAATTGTAACCCAATTCGAATTTCTAGGGCTTCCCTATCGAGTTGGGATCCAATCTCTTGCAAATCCCAATCGGTATGAATCCCTAGCTATTCGTATTAAATCAATCCCAAACTAACCCTAATCAATTCTAGCAAGAATTTCACCAATTCATCACAAATTAGAAATTGGGTTCGTAGGGTTCATCCCTACGCCCTAAGGCGATAAAACTACTCACAATTCATAGTGCAATTAATTAGAAATTCAATAATAAAAACAATAGAATTCATTGCAATAGACAATATATCAATAAAAATGAGGTTTTTGATAGAGAGAGAGACAAACCAATGAAGATTCAATAGCATCCAACAAAATAGAACTTTTTATCTCTCTCCAAAAAGCTCAATATAATCTCCTAAAAAGTAATCTAAAAAGGCTGCAAAAAGTTATGAAAAAGTTCTCTAAACTAGGTTAAAAACTGGGGTTAAATACCCCCCAAAATCGCCCAAAAAACTGTGACAAAATTGCCCCTGCGCAGCTTGAAAATCGCACTTTACGCTACAGGCAGCGCGGCTCACTCGGCCGAGTGACAAATGTCATTTGGCCGAGTGACAAACCCTGACGGATTCCAGTAAGTCTGGACTTTTGGGGGTCGGCTCCTCGGGAGTCACTCGGCCGAGTGACTTTCTTTGATTCGGTCGAAGGGACTTCTTCACTCGGCCGAGTCGGAACTCGGGACTGTACTGACGGATTACAGTAAGTTGGGGATTTTTGGTTGCCGTCGTCTTGATGCCACTCGGGCGAGTGGCGTCTCCGTGGTTCGGCCGAGTGGGCTGGCGACATCGGCCGAGTGCACGCTGATATTCAGTCTGTTGTGTGTCCGATCTGGCAGGCCGAGCGGGCTGTCGATGGTCGACCGAGTGACTCCTTTACTCGGCCGAGTGGCATGCTGAAAATGCCCAATCTTCGTATTTTTGCTTCCTCGTCACTCCTACGATGTTATTTCTTCTTCCACTCCTCTCCAATCGCAGAATTCCCCTCAAAAGAGTCACGGGTGACACTCCGAAGTGGGTGCATCTCAGAATCACTCCAAATCGCTCCAAATCTCCTAAAATACGACAAAAACAAGAAATCGTGAAAAGAATCGCAATATTGTCGAATAATCGTGAAAAACGCGATATGGGCGATCTAAATGGCATGCAAACATGCTGAAAAAATGTGTAAAATAAGGAGTGATCAAAATCCCCCACGCTTACCTCTTACTCGTTCTCGAGGAAGATGAGTAGAAAGCGAACCCGGTGGATAAAAATAAAGGAAACGACGGGAAAAAGGAAAATGAAAAATGAAAAACGAAATAGAAAATGTAACGACTGGTTTTTCATGTATGGATTTTATTATATATATATATATATATATTTGGTTGCTTCTCCTTGGTTGTGATTTCCATTTCCGTCTCCGTAGTTTTCATTTTCGTTCGTTTCGTCGTGATTCTCTAGATTCTTCCATCGGTCGCCTTGTTTGAAGTAAGTCATTCGTGACGAGCTTCATAACGTCGATATCTTAGAGTTAGAAGGAGCCTAGGAGACTTAGGAAACCATCCCGGAGCTTCGCGCTCCATTTCGGAACTTATCGTGCACATTAGCCGGTGTAAGAAGGGGCACCGACCGACTAGATGACGATCCAGTCGGTCGGAAAACCTTCTTGAACCGACTAGTGGGATTTGATAAATGTTCAGGAGTTACTGTTTATCGTTAGTCGGTCTAAGAACGCTGGTTGACCGACTAGGTTGCAAACTAGTCGGTCAGCAATGCTTCTTTAACCGACTAACTCATTAATTATTTTTGATACCAGATACTGTTCATTCCTAGTCGGTCTAAGAACGTTCATCGACCGACTAGATGTCAAACTAGTCGGTCAGTAGTTGTTCTTTGACCGATTAACTCTTAGTTCAGGTTTTCGTCAGGAGCTACTGTTTACACTTAGTCGGTCTGCGTTGGTCAACCGACCGACTAGTTCTCAAACTAGTCGGTCAACAGTCCTTCTTTGACCGACTAATCAGTGCAGTAAACCCTAGTTTTGCCCTAACCGACATCAAACCCTATAAATACCCCTCCCAAACGTTTTCTTCTTCTTTTCTTCAACTCTAAACCTAATTTCTCCCCCATTGAGCCCCCATCTTCCTCAAACCCTCAAACCTTCATTCCAAGCTCATCCTCCATCATCCAAACCCTCACTTAACACTTTCCACCTTCCACCTTCCTCAAACCTTCATCAAACCCCCAAAATCCATATCAAAACCAATTTCTCCAGATTTCTCCCCCATTTCCAGATTTGAGCCGGATCGTTCTTCCGTTGCCGTGGTTGCTCGGCATCGTTCCTCCGCTTCTTCACGGTAAGGCTCGATCCTTTAGTTTTAGCATAAACCACATTGACATTGTGAAACCCTAATAAAATGGATTATTAGACAATTAGGATTCTATTAAGAAATCGATTTAGAATCATTGTTCTAATAATTGTTTTGCCATAACAGAGGTCTATTCCATAGTTAGCTTGTGTGACGATCTTCATTTCTCGTCAATCCCGGTATCAGGCAAGTGAAACTTGCATCTCTTGATTTGGGCCATGTCTTAGGCCATTACCTTGCTTTAGCGTAAAAGAGACTAGACGGTGAAAGGATAGCTGTCTGGACGCCCTTGATCTAGCTTGATAACGAAGCTAGATCCGTCACCCTCATCATGCTTGTATGTCACGTTTACTTTCCCTGAACGGTACGCGTATTAACTGTTCATGTCATCCATGCATCCTTAACTGCTATTGCATTTTGCCTGCCATGTTTAATTTAAATTAACGGTACGCGAATATGTTCATGTCATTGCATTTTGCCTGTCACGTTTAATTTAAATTAACGGTACGCGAATATCTGCTCATGTCATTGCATGCTTGAATACTCATCGTGGTTGCGTAGCTTCGCTACATACTTGTACTATTTGTTCCGGCTAGGCACCCGTTTTGCGGGCACAACCCTAGGCCAATTACAATTCTGGCTCGTGGTCCAGAAGACGAGCTCAATACAGCCTGTGGGCAATAGGGCACTCTCTGAGTGATCCCTTGTACATGACTTCAGCCTGCGGGTAATAGGGCATCCATGTGTGGGTGATCCCTTGTACTTGTACTTGTTACTTGACATTACATGTCACAACTAAAACTTGCTACTTGTACTTTACTTTACTTGTTACCACCTTACTTTACTTACCATGCACCATACTTTAACTGCTAGGTTGTTAGTTACCTTTCTTTCAGTTTCCTTGCACAAGTCTTTTGACTTGCTGACATGTGCCCCTTTTCTTTTTTGGGTGACACATGTTAGAGCCCGAGCCTGAGATACTTGCTGAGGACGCGGTGTTCGCTGACGCTGCGTCAGAACCCGCGTTGATCGAGGACTTCGTAGACACTGAAGATCAGTCTTAGTGTCTATATTTGGTGTTGTTAGATTGCTTAGGTTGTCGGTGCGTGGCACCTAGTTTGATACTCTGTTATGTTTGCCTTTTTGTTTGGCCTTGTTCTGGGGCTTTAGACTCTTTCCTGTTAGCCTGGTGGCTTTTTCTGTGATGTTGAATATTTTGTGGACAAACTTTGGGATTGGTATTTTATATCCGTCTCCTTTTTCTATTATTATTATTGTTGTTCCGTTTGCGTTTACAGGGACCTTCTTATACTAAATTGACGCTTATCAGGCGTGCAGCTTCACAGCTCCACGCTTGAGCGGACCTTCTCACGTCTCGCCTCCATTTTAGGGAAGCCTGAATACTGGGAAGTAGCTCTAGGCGAGTCTGCATGGCGGTGACTGTGGAGAAGAGGGCCCTAAAATCGCCTCTGAGTTCACTCACTGCCCCCTCTAGAGCACGAATGCTCTGAAGTGTAGAGTCGGGGGAGGGTGGAGCAGGGGGACGCACTGGTCTAGGCTGTGAAGGACGGGGCTGCCGCACACGGGTGGTGTAGAGTATGGGGACAACAGGAAAGTGCGGGAAATGGGCTGTTCTCACTAGTGGATGCCCAACCTCAGTGTGAGGCTGGGACGCAGGCTGGGACGAGGTGGCAACAGCAGCAGTGGTGGAAGAAAAAATCGGCGACGAGGTAGTAAGAGAGGTCGGTGACACAGACGTGTGGACAGACGTCACGACACTCTCGGATAGAACAGCTGTGGTGGAGACAGAAGGGTCGGCCACTGGGGAGGAAGTGTAAGGACCAAAAGGTGACACCCCAGCGGACAGCAAGCTGGATAGGGTCCGCACAGCAGCAGGGAAGGAAGGCTCGCCTCTCTCTAGTATGGTCGGAGTGTTGGACGCAACGATCTAGGATCTCTTTGTTTGATGATGACAAACGTGTCGTTATATCTAACGTGTGTGCTTAGTGTGTTTCAGGCTTGGCGAAACAATAGACTTTCACTATTTGGCGGAATTGCTATTCGTATAGCATATTGGGAGAAAGGGAGTGTGTGTGCACAAAGAAGTTTGACTTGGCCAATAGAGAGCAAAGTTTGACTTGGTCAATGTGTGGAGATATGAAAATCTATTAACAAGATTTGCAAAGATTTTCCATATCCAATTCAAATTGAAAATCAAATCAAATGGTCATTCAAACTCCTTAGTCAAGACCAATTCCCAGAAAAATACAAATTCCAAATTCATATCCTTCTCCATTGCAAAATCCCAATCAAAATACAAGTTTCCTATATCTTAGGGATTCCACATTATCCATTACCCAACTACTAGTTTCAAAAACCCTAGTCCTACTATATATATATATATATATATATATATATATATATATATATATATGGCAGCATCCTAGGGAAAAAGTTGGGGGAAAAACAAAGGGAGTATCTAAGAGGTGCTACAACAAGATATACGGCTACATAAAAAGTATTTAATAGGGGCAACAAAATTTTGTGTGCGGCAAAAACAATAAGGAGAGGAATAACTCGACCAAAAGCCCTAGTCCTCATCATCCAAGCCGCAAGTCTCTTGTCCTCAACATTGCCGTAATCAAGCTCTCTTCAAAGCATTATACCCCAATCCTTCACGTGCTGCATCAACGACGTCCAAGCGACGTTCACCATCAACGACGACCATAAACACTAAGAGCTTCAAGTCCTTCATCGCCTGCTGCTGCTTGACTCAGGCACCATCAACGTTGCACGGAGAACGCCAACGATCGAAGGAGAGCCGCTATTCTCGAGTCGCCGCCATCGTCGGTGCTCGAAGCTCTTGCCGCTGCTGCAAATCGAAACAGAGTCCGCCGCTGCCATCACCGTGGGTAGTCGTCGAGAAGAATCGCCATCGACGTTGGAGAACTCCACGCCGGTGCTGCTGTGATCGTCGCTGCTGCACGAAGAAGGAGATCCCGCCAAGTCCGCTGTCGAAGGCGGAGAACTTGCCATCGCCTGAAGATCATCGCCGTCGGAGCTGTGAACGGAGAACGCCACGACGAAGTCGCCACCATGAAGAACGCTGTCATGAGTGAAGCTGATCTCGAAGCCATCACTGGAGAACTTTGCAACAAAGTCCTTGTCACTGTCAAACAAAGATCTCCGACGCTATCGAAGACGGAGGACGCTGCTCTTGCTGCCGCCTGTGTACCCAAACACTCGTAGCAGCCGTCGGTGAAGAGATTCGTTGTCGAAGCAACAGTCGTCATTCCTCCAAGAAAACATCGCCGGAGTTTCTTGCTGCCATCGCCTTAACGATCGGAGATCACCGCTCGGAGAGAACAGACGACGAAGGAGCACCGCTGCTCTCGAGCTGCCGCTACAGAAGTCACACCACCGGAGAGCTGTCGTCGTCATCACCATCGAGCTGTCCTCGCCGTATCAAAGTCGGAGAACGCTGCATGAATTAAATTAGGAGCGGACGGCTAAGATTGCAAAGCAAAACTCATGGACGGCTGAGATCGATTTCCTGAAATCAAAATGAACGCAGATTGAAGCGTTCGCGATTTTTAGAAGCTGACGTGGCGAGAAATATTAAGGGGATTACTCTGCGCACCGACCGAGAATAAAACGAAGAGAACTGCACTTGCTTTGCACACCGACCGCAAGTTCAAACATGAGTTACTGAATGCACAGACGGCTGAAGAATATGATTTGAACTGAATCTTCTTTACACACAGACCAATGTGTATTTTGCAATCCAGGAGTCAGATTGAGACACCGTTTGCGTCAGATTGGAGCTGACGACGTGCTGATTGACAGAGACGCCTACACAGACACAAACCGAGCATTTCTAAACCCTAAACTCCTTTATTTGTGTCTTAGTGTAACGTTCTCTGTAGGGGAAATGTTTACCTGTTTTTGGTGACTATTTTGAGACTTGTCTAGTTGGGACTAGACAAGTGGGACCCATCTAGTTTGGGACTAGCTGGTAGAAAGCTTTACTAGGATTGATAGTGAGAGGAAACACTGTGTGTGGGGTACTGAGAGCCTGGCGAGTGTAGAGACGTAGAGGGTGCTCTGAGCGTGCTCTAACTTGTGGTTTTGTACCTATTGCGCTATTCAATACTAGTTCTGCTTTGGGGGCTGGAGTAGGTCGTTGGGACGACCGAACTAGGGTAAATCTGCTGTGTACTCTGTGTCTGCTTTTTATTTACCCTGTTGCTGCTATAACTGCGTGGGCTTATTCGTGGGTTGCACGAATTATTTTAAAAGCCTATTCACCCCCCCTCTAGGCTAGGATCCAGATCCAACAAGTGGTATCAGAGCAGGTTTTAGGATCTAGCCTAGTTTGACCATGGACCACATTGATAGTGCTTTTGCTGAGGGTCAGTCTATTTCCCGACCACCTAGATTTAATGGAGTAGACTATGCTTATTGGAAAAATCGTATGAGAATCTACTTGATTTCTATTGATTATAAAGCTTGGTAAATTGTTGAAAAAGGCTATAAATCACCTGTTATTAAAATTGAAAACACTGAGATGCTTAAACCTGATGATAAATGGGATGATAATGATTGGAAGCTTTATTCTCTTAATGCTAAAGCTATGAATGCTCTCATTTGTGCATTAGATAAATCTGAATTCAATCGTATCTCACATTGTCTAACTGCGCAGGAAATATGGCATACTTTGGAGGTGACGCACGAGGGAACGTCACAGGTGAAGGAGTCTAGACTTGCACTTCTGAGCACAGAATACGAGAGATTTCACATTCTACCATCAGAGACCATATCAGAAATGTTTGCGAGGTTCACCAACATTGTCTACAAGTCTAGTTCGCTCGGTAAGCCATATTCTAGCCTTGAGCAGGTGAGAAAGATATTAAGAGCACTGCCAAGCTCTTTCAGGCCTAAAGTTACTGCCATCCAAGAAGCGAAAGATCTGTCACAGATGAGGGTGGAGGATTTGATAGGTAATTTAATGTCCCACGAGCTTGAATTGCAAAACGTGGATAAAAGAGAGAAACCTGAGGAGAAGGAGAAAGCTACCAAGCCATTTGCTCTGAAAGCTGACAAAAATGAAGAAGATGATGATGACATAGCGCTAATGGTCAGAAACTTCAGAAAGTATGTCCAGACCAAGCAAGGAAGAACAGAAATGGCACCCAGGTTTAATCGCTCTAACTTTTTTCAGTCTTCTAAGCAAACTTATGATCAGAATGCTACTAATAGAATGACTTGTTTTAAATGCAAGAAAAGAGGACATCGAATGAGGGATTGCCCACATGAGACAGCTCAGGTAGCTAAAGAAAAGGGAAAATCCAAGGTGCTAACTTGGGATATGGATAGCGAAGCTGAGAGTGAGGAGGAGGAACACGAAGCCCACTCATGCATGGCATTGATGGGAGTACACGATGAGGTAATCTCTGGTAGTAAAACTGAACTGCTTACTCTTTGTAAAGAAATGCAAGATAAAATAGTAGAGCTCGAATCCACTATAGATGATTATCAAAATGAGAACTTTGAAATGCAACAATCTGAATATGAAATGTCTAAAGAGATTGAAAAACTCAAAATTGATATTGTTGCTCGTGACTCTACTATTGACACTTTGAAAAAGGAAAAGTCCAGTTTTAATGATGAAGCACCTTGTCTCTCTTGTCCTTCCTTGATGAATAATATTAGCATGCTTAAACTTGATTTGATTAAGCTCGAAACTGAAAAAGATTATGTGATTAGAGAGCTTAATGATAAATTCTGCATGTTGGATAATGATTTTAAAAGGAAAATGATTGAATTTGAAAAGAAGGAAGAGGCAAACAAGAGAACTTTTATAAGTAAATGCACATTGATTGTGGAAGAAAATAAATTGTTGAAATCCAAAGTCTCTAATCTTGAATTGGCCATTAAGAAATTCTCCATGGGAAAACAATCGTTGGATACTATTTTAGAGAATCAACTATATGGCAATAACAGAAGAGGACTTGGGTTCGGTTTGAAAAATGTCGAAAAGCCAAAATTCAAGAAACTCCACAATGCACCCTCTATTGCAAAGAACAAATATGCAAAGTGATTTACTTGTGATAGTGTAGGCCACACTTCATATTATTGTAAATTTAGGAACACAAATATCAAGTTTAAACAAGTGTGGGTTTCTAAAACTATATTGGCTAACACTAGTGGACCTTGTTGGATTCCAATGTCACACTTAACACCTTTAATGTAGGTGTGATGGAGTTTTGGCGAGGAGCGTTAAATTCAATGTCTCATTCTTTAAGCTCCTTCGTCAAAAAGCGACGAGAAGGTATAATTTTTATCCCTCTTTGCATTTCATTGCATACCTTCATAGATTTTTTGTGTGCTTGTTTTTATTTTATTTTGTGTGCTTGCATGCATGATTTTTTAAATGTTTTTATTTCTGGAAAAAAGAAAATCAAAAAAAAATTGTGCTTATTGATTATCCTCTTATGAATCTCTTCAGTGGTATTGTATGAATGATCAACCTATCCCTTGTAGAAGTCAATTCATTGTTGTTGTAGCTACATGAACATGATGTTATTCTTTTTAGTAGCCATGACATGTCTCATAAGTTTTAAACTTGACTTCTACACCTACATTTGCACTTTCACGATATTTGAATTTTTAGTACTTTTGGAGATTCTTTTGAAGAATAATGGAAAGTGAATGTAGGAATGATTTATTTATGAAATTTTCTAAGGGATATGAAGTGTTTAGCCATGAATAAAAATTGAGCACAAAAGAATTGCAAATGAAAAAAAATATATGAAAATTGCTCCGTATGAAAAATGGATACACTTCATGGCTAATACACAACCCACGAGTATCCAACTTGTGCTACATGGGTAATCATTAGCGTTGGTGTATATAACTCGTCAAGCAATGCCACCCCACATTTATAAGTCCTTTTAGGCCATGTTTTGGGGTTCGGTAACTTGAACTCATCTTTGACGAGGTGGGAAAAATCAATCCTAGTGATATTCATGAAAAATTGGAAAATGTGGATTGATTTGGTTGATTTTCTGAAATTGAATATCCCTCAGTACTTTATTGTTTATATCATTACACTTACACAAAGGTGGAGAAGTCTTGTTATGAAATTCCATGAACTTGAATTGTCTATTCCTTGGAAAACTCATGCAAATTGCACGCTACATTTAATAATGGTTTACTTTTGCATGGAATATTTTTGTGACTTCATTAATCCACTTTTGGTGATTACAAAGGGGGAGAAAGAAAAGAACGATTTGTCGTTATTATTTGTTGAAGGGGAGCTTGAGAAAAATACTTGAATAAATATTGAAGGGGGAGCTTGAGAGAAGGGGGAGCATGCTTTTATATTTACTATTTGTTGTGCATGCTTTGTAATGCTTGAATGACTCATCCATACATCATATACCCTTCAACACACTTCACACACCCATCAATTGCTCAAATCTTTTATGGGTTTGTCATCACCAAAAGGGGGAGATTGTTGGACGCAACGATCTAGGATCTCTTTGTTTGATGATGACAAACGTGTCGTTATATCTAACGTGTGTGCTTAGTGTGTTTCAGGCTTGGCGAAACAATAGACTTTCACAATTTGGCGGAATTGCTATTCGTATAGCATATTGGGAGAAAGGGAGTGTGTGTGCACAAAGAAGTTTGACTTGGCCAATAGAGAGCAAAGTTTGACTTGGTCAATGTGTGGAGATATGAAAATCTATTAACAAGATTTGCAAAGATTTTCCATATCCAATTCAAATTGAAAATCAAATCACATGGTCATTCAAACTCCTTAGTCAAGACCAATTCCCAGAAAAATACAAATTCCAAATTCATATCCTTCTCCAATGCAAAATCCAAATCAAAATACAAGTTTCCTATATCTTAGGGATTCCACATTATCCATTACCCAACTACTAGTTTCAAAAACCCTAGTCCTACTATATATATATATATATATATATATATATATATATATATATATATATATATATATATATATATATATATGGCAGCATCCTAGGGAAAAAGTTGGGGAAAAAAACAAAGGGAGTATCTGAGAGGTGCTACAACAAGATATATGGCTACATAAAAAGTATTTAATAGGGGCAACAAAATTTTATGTGCGGCAAAAACAAAAAGGAGAGGAATAACTCGACCAAAAGCCGTAGTCCTCATCATCTAAGCCGCAAGTCTCTTGTCCTCAACATTGCCGTAATCAAGCTCTCTTCAAAGCATTATACCCCAATCCTTCACGTGCTGCATCAACGACGTCCAAGCGACGTTCACCGTCAACGACGACCATCAACACCAAGAGCTTCAAGTCCTTCATCACCCGCTGTTGCTTGACTCAGGCACCATCAACGTTGCAC
This sequence comes from Scilla litardierei, assembly GCA_030789695.1. Lineage (NCBI taxonomy): Eukaryota > Viridiplantae > Streptophyta > Magnoliopsida > Asparagales > Asparagaceae > Scilla > Scilla litardierei. The sequence goes on from CM061136.1 coordinate 89,823,520, forward strand.
GGAGAACGCCAACGATCGAAGGAGAGCCGCTGTTCTCGAGTCGCCGCCATCGTCGGTGCTCGAAGCTCTTGCCGCTGCTGCAAATCAAAACAGAGTCCGCAGCTGCCATCACCGTGGGTAGTCGTCGAGAAGAATCGCCATTGACACCGGAGAACTCCACGCCGGTGCTGCTGCGATCGTCGCTGCTGCACGAAGAAGGAGATCCCGCTGAGTCCGCTGTCGAAGGCGGAGAACTTGCCATCGCCTAAAGATCATCGCCGTCGGAGCTGTGAACGGAGAACGCCACGACGAAGTCGCCACCGTGAAGAACGCCGCCATGAGCGAAGCTGATCTCGAAGCCATCACCGGAGAACTTCGCAACAAAGTCCTTGTCACCGTCAAACAAAGATCTCCGACGCTGTCGAAGACGGAGGACGCTGCTCTTGCTGCCGCCTGTGTACCCAAACACTCGTAGCAGCCGTCGGTGAAGAGATTCGCTGTCGAAGCAACAGTCACCATTCCTCCAAGAAAACATCGCCGGAGTTTCTTGCTGCCATCACTTCAACGATCGGAGATCACCGCTCGGAGAGAACAGACGACGAAGGAGCACCGCTGCTCTCGAGCTACCGCTACAGAAGTCGCGCCACCGGAGAGCTGTCGTCGTCATCACCATCGAGCTGTCCTCGCCGAATCAAAGTCGGAGAACGCTGCATGAATTAAATTAGGAGAGGACGGCTGAGATTGCAAAGCAAAACTCATGGACGGCTGAGATCGATTTCCTGAAATAAAAAAGAACGCAGATTGAAGCGTGCGCAATTTTTAGAAGCTGACGTGGCGAGAAATATTAAGGGGATTGCTCTGTGCACCGACCGAGAATAAAACGAAGAGAACTGCACTTGCTTTGCACACCGACCACAAGTTCAAACATGAGTTACTGAACGCACAGACGGCTGAAGAATATGATTTGAACTGAATCTTCTTTGCACACAGACCAGTGTGTATTTTGCAATCCAGGAGTCAGATTGAGACACCGTTTGCGTCAGATTAGAGCTGACGACGTGCTGATTGACAGAGACGCCTACACAGACACAAACTGAGCATTTCTAAACCCTAAACTCCTTTATTTGTGTCTTAGTGTAACGTTCTCTGTAGGGGAAACGTTTACTTATTTTTGGTGACTATTTTGGGACTTGTCTAGTTGGGACTAGACAAGTGGGACCCAGCTAGTTTGGGACTAGCTGGTAGAAAGATTTACTAGGATTGATAGTGAGAGGAAACACTGTGTGTGGGGTACTGAGAGCCTGGTGAGTGTAGAGACGTAGATGGTGCTCTGAGCGTGCTCTAACTTGTGGTTTTGTACCTATTACGCTATTCAATACTAGTTCTGCTTTGGGGCTAGAGTAGGTCGTTGGGATGACCGAACCAGGGTAAATCTACTGTGTACTCTGTGTCTGCTTTTTATTTACCCTGTTGCTGCTATAACTGTGTGGGTTTATTCGTGGGTTGCACGAATTATTTTAAAAGCCTATTCACCCCCCCTCTAGGCTAGGATCCAGATCCAACAGGGAGGACGCTCGGGAAGAAGTGAGGAAATAGGCTCAACCGAGATAGGCACATCAGTGGTGGGGGGGGTGGTGGTGGATGTGCATGGCGTGGTGGACAACTCAGCAAGGGTACCCCCGACACTGGCAGAAGTGGGGACAGAAGTGTCGGGAGGTGCAGAAAGTGCAGGCTCAGGCTGATGGATCACGGGGTCGACGGGTGCAGGTGGTGCCTGCTCAGCTCCCTCGGCCTCTAGCACGTAGGCGGCAGGGATCAGGAGATCCATCGCCGGAAGCCAGTCCACGTGTGCCGGTCCTATATGTGTCAGAGCTGGGCTCGGGAGGATCATGTAATCGGCACTAAAGGGACCGTGCAACCATACCCAGTGGCGCTGGCCGTGGGGACGAAGCATCTTCATCCGGGCCATAACATCTATCGAGAGTGCAGTGGGGCCCGGGGCTCGTCGAAGGTTGGCCGGAAGGTCCTCGCCGGTCATCAGGGCTAGCAGGGTGATCAGGCCGCCGCAACAGATCGGTGAGCGAGCACCCACCGAAATGATGATGCGGTCTAAAAACCAACTAGCAATATCAATCTCAACGACAGGGACCAAGACGTCACTAACCCTATCAAGAACTCTGGGGCGAGTTATCGCGTAGAGCATATAGAGCTCAGGCGTAGACATCGTCCCAGGTTCGTACCTCGCAAGGAAGGTGGTCGCCATAAGGCGCTGTGCTATGCGGAGGCAGGGGTGGACTATAGCTGAGGCCTTGACCCTACTAGGGTCAAAGCCAAGTGGAGAATCCGTGATCCGTGTCCAAAAGGCGGAGGCGTCGAACGACGGCGGTGGGATATGCATGGGTGACATGCGTTTATATTTCATATATTTGCGCACGTTTTCTTCCGTGTTTTTCCGTATTTTACCGCCGTCTTATATTCTTTTTCTCGTGTTTTCTTGTTTTCTTTCACTTTTCCGTGTTTTCTGTATTTTCAGGAGTTTACTGGCATATGGGGCATAAAACGATGATATCGCAAGTCCACAGAGCAACGGGAGGAGTCACGCGTGATCCAGGGGGTCAAACGAAGAAGATTGCATCTTTCAGCCCCTCACCCGATCGGTTGATCATCTTCAACCGATCGGGTGATGCACGCATGCACCACCCGGACGCAGCTTGGAGCTCACGAGAAGTCACCCGGTCGGTTCAGTGACCGGGTCAAAAGCTCAAAGTCTCTGGAATTCAAAGCTGATTGCCAACCGATCGGGTGACCTTCACCCGATCGGTTCACATGTAGCCGAATTTCAACGGCCAAGACTCGAAGATCCAACCGGTCTCCTCACCCGGTCGGCACCAAGATCCAACCGACCGCACCCATGTTTCAACCGACCGGTTCATCCTGACCGGGTGAAGTTCCGCTTTGCGCTGTAGTTCTGTGAAGCGCTTCACCCGATCGGTTGACTTGTCAACCGATCGGGTGATGTCGTTTTCTATATATAGAACCCTAGGTTTCCCAGATTCGGGAGTTAGTTATTTTTTACTGTTTTCTTCATTTTGTGACGGCTGTAATTTCCCAGGTTTTGTAAGTTTTCAGATCTTTGTCAAACTTTAGTATTATCTTAATTGCTTTACTACCATTGCATTTCTATTGTCTGATCATGATTTTTACGGTCGATTTCTGTTTAGATCGCTTTTTCCTAAATATGTGTGAGTAGTTCCCGAATCCGGGATTTTGGTGGAAACCCCTTCGTGGGTTCTCCCCGATGCATCCATAGGGTTGGGAAATCGATAGGGATTAGGAATCTAACGGTTACGCGGGGTGTTTCATTGTCATCGGCGGGAAAAAGACCGCCTTTGACCGTCGGGCCAAGGGGGAATAAACTTGGCGGTTGACTCCCTAGCCATAGCTCACGCCCTTAGCGTAGACGCCGAATCCTAGCACGCGGGAGCGGCATGATGAGACGTTGGGAGTTATCGTTGGGAGCTTAGTGCTCTCGGAGTCGATCAGTGTTAATGGACACGGGAGTGCCCACTGATCGAACCCGGGAAGTCCGGTGTATCATCCTGAGCACCGACCGGAATATCGGGCCCATGGGACGCCAGTACCACTTTCAGAGACAACGTCCCACCATTAGACCCTAATTCCGATCGCTATCCTACCCATAGGCCGTATCGGTGAGAATCGCATGATGGGGTGGAAACCAAAGTCCCGGGTTTTTACTTTATGTTGTCTATACCTTACATTCCGTTTACCGTGACAAACCCTCAATTGATCCAGGCTAGCTCGCCCATGAGGTGAATTTGATCCTCTCTGACACAAGCACATCCACGCCTCCCTGAGTTCGACCCCCAAGCCACACTACAACACCGTGTGCTTGCGGTTACAAATATTTAAATCTCACGCCCCTGATCCTATCGTTGCACACATCTAGCATAGCAAAGGCGGGGGGCGTCAAGCTTTATGGCGCCGTTGCCGGGGAGGCAACGTGCTTGTTATTTTTGGATTTCATGAACCCTTATGTCTAGCTCTCATCCCTACCTCGCAACGTGCTTCTTTTTCCTTTTTATCTTCTTATTTTTATTTTTATTTTTATTTCTTATCTTATCTGTTTCTTTCCCACTTCTCGTTTCACGGGTGTTTGTTTTTTTCATGCGCAGGAGTTCAAGAAGTCTCGACGACTTAATCCCCGTTGATCCAGAGATAAATGCCACCCTAAGGCGTTTGGCCGCTGAGAAGCGAAGAAGAGAGGATCCTGAAGCCATGGGGGGGGAACACCCCACCTCACAAGTCTCTGTTGGAGTACTCGATGCCTTCCATCGAGTCAACCTCCGCCATCCGTCCTCCAGCTATTACGGCCCAAAGCTTCGAGCTTAAGCCATCTTTGGTGATGTGGATCCAGCAGGATCAATTTTCGGGTGCACCCATGGAGAGCCCGATTGAGCATTTAGACTCCTTCTTGGAGAAATGTGACACCTTCCGGATAAACGGTGTCACAACTGAGGCGATCCGACTGAAGCTGTTCCCCTTCTCCTTGAGAGATAAGGCCAAGCTGTGGCTTAGGGGGAAAGACCTGAATACATTCAACACCTGGGAGAAGCTCTCAAATGCTTTCCTGATGAAGTTCTTTCCCCCGGGGAAGACCATGAAGCTGAGGAGTGAGATCTCCTCCTTTTTCCAGGCCAGCCACGAGTCCTTGCATGAAGCTTGGACGAGATACAAGGAGATGCAGAGAAGATGTCCCCACCATGAGCTCCCAAAGTGGCAGATCATAAATCTATTTTATAATGGGTTGAGGGACGATTTAAAATCTTCCATGGATGCCGTGGCTGGAGGGTCCTTTATGTCGAGAAGCGAAGAAGATGCCGGACAGATTCTTGAAAATATGGCATCTAACAATGAGTGGTGGTGTGATGAGAGGGCCACACCTAGATCTGGGGGCATCCACAGAGTCGAGGACGTCGACAAATTGTCAAGCAAGTTTGATTTGCTATCGACCCAGATCTCCGCATTGATGGTAAGCGCCGGTGGCGCCGGTTCACAACAGATTGCTGCGGTAGAGTCCGAAGTTTTTGGAGAGTTCGACGGTGGTGACATCTCACCGCCGTTGGATCAGGCGAGTGCATTATTCTACAATCCTACAGGGAATGCGTCTTTTCCACCATGAACCAACTCCAACCCAGCCTACTCTCCCAACATCCGGAATCATCCCAACCTTAGCTACCGAGCGCCTTATCAACAGCCGGCTCAGCAACAACATCAGATATATCAACCGGCTAGACCGCATCAGCAGTTTCCGCAGCAGCAATTCCAGCAGCAGCAATTCCAGCAGCAATAACCTCCACAACAGTATCAACAGTATGCTCCTAGGAATCAGCAGCCCACCCAGCAGCAGTACGGCCAGCAGAGAGCCATTTCTCCGGTTGAGTCCCTCTTGACTCAATACATAGCCAACCAGGAGAAGATCAATCTGAAGCTGGAGATGGGACAAAGAGTCCTCACTGATCAGGTGACCCAGCTGGGGTTGCAAGTGGCGAACCTTCAGAGACCGCAGAATTTATTACCGCCACAGCCCGAGGTGAACCCTAGGGGGTAAACCGTACCTTGGCGCTCACGCATGAACATGAAAACGTGTCCGCCATCGTCTTGAGGAGCGGGACACAAATTTCTACTAGAGCGCCACCCAGGGAACCGGAAGCACCACTGGCCGTTGAGCGGCCAATTGAAAAAGCTAACGACGACGCTCCCCGTCGCCAAAAATTGTGGCTCCGGAGAGAACCCCTGAAGAAGAGAAGAAGAAAGAAGAAGGGAATTTGGGGGTATTCAAGCCCGTTGTGCCCTTTCCACAACGTTTGGCCCAAGCAAAAATCGACGAGAAGTATGGCAAATTTTTTGCCATGGTCAAAGATTTAAGCCTTCAAATCCCCTTCCTAGAAGCTATAGAGACGATCCCCTCCTATGCAAAATTCTTGAAAGACTTGTTGACACGGGGATCTAGAAACGAGAAGGTCGTGTTAACGGCGGAGTGCAGCGCCCTCATTCAGCGTGTAAATCCGCCCAAGCTCAAGGGCCCAGGAAGTTTCTCCATCCCTTGCTCTATTGGGGAAGTGCAAATCCAGAGGGCGCTCGTCGATCTAGGAGCGAGCACCAGCTTAATGCCCCTATCACTGTACAAGAGAATAGGGATGGGAGACTTAGAGCCCACCGGTATGACATTACAACTTGCTGACCGTTCGGTGAAGTATCCGGTGGGAGTAGTGGACGACCTCCCCGTCGATGTGAGAAGAGTACAAGTACCGGTTGATTTTGTGGTGATGGACATACCGGAAGACAAGCATACCCCAATTATCCTTGGACGTCCCTTTATGGATACCACCGGAGTTTTGATAGACGTGAAGAACGGGAAGCTTTCCCTCAATGTGGGCCAAGAAAAAGTCGAATTTAACTTAAGCTTGTCGATGAAGCATCCAAATCCCCCGGACGATCCTAGTATCAGTATGTTGGAGAACGAAGAAGATAGAGCTGTTGAAACAAGTGCCTAGGAAGTGCTCTCGAGGAATCCCCCCGATAGCTTGGGGGACCTTGGAGAGCATGTTGGCTCCCCGAAGAATGAAGTTGCTGATGAGGCGGTCGCGCGACATGTGATCCCTCCCGGATTCCCTAAGTCTCCTCCTACGAGGAGAAAAGGGAAAGAACCCATGGACCTCACCGGTGATGAGGTCCGGATCCTGAAAAAGATGGCGGTAGACGCCAATTTGAGGGAGAAGCCCCCGCATCCTATCGACAAGGGGAGGGTAGCTGAGCAAATCTTCTTACAGCCGCCGACTACGCCAAAGGGAGAATCTGAAGCGATGCCGCATTTTGGGCATCACCCGTATCACCCACCATGAACATCATCAACGGGCGTCGAGCTAAACGACGTTAAACAAAAGCGCTTCATGGGAGGCAACCCATGTTCTAAACTTTTACTTCCGCTTTTTAGGACTTTTTCTTAACTTTATTTTATTTTTTTTGAATAAATCCAGCCGAAACAACTTCCGTGAAGGAACTTAGGCGATTTTTGGGGTTTTGCAGAAAACAAGGCCTCAACCGATCGGGTGATAACTCACCCGATTGGTTGGGATGTATCAGCTAACACCCGTATCAGCCACTAAATGAACCGACCGGGTGAAGAAAGAAGAGACCGGGTGAGCAGACCGGGTGACCTGAGGAAACTCTCGGGAAAATTTCAGGGATTTGTCAACCGACCGGGTGACAAGAAGCGAGACCGGTTGAAGGACCGGGTGAGACACTCTGAGTTCTCGGGAAAATGTGTGGAGCGGTCAACCGATCGGGTGAAAACTCACCCGATCGGTTCACCTGTAGCAACTCTTCGGCCAAAGTTTTCGACCCTGAAGTCAACCGATTGGGTGACAACTCACCCGACCGGTTCGACTTAAATCCCTATAAATGGCCGCCCCCGCCCGTTCGATCCGCCTTCGCCCATTTTCGAATTCCAGATCGACGCTTCGACTCCCCCTCTTGTGCCTGGCCTCGTTCTTCCCCTAAATCAACCCCAACCGATCTCCCCCCTCTCCTTATCCATCTCTCCATCGATTTCTCCCCATCCTCCTCGATTTCACCCACTCACAAAACCCTAACTTTCACCCATTTCCCCCCAATTTCGAAACTTGCTGAAAGGATTGCAGCGGCCTCACAGTGCTCCTGTCGAGTAGCATTGGGCGTCTACGAGCAACGATCTTCATCTCATTTGGGTAAAATCGCTCCTTAGCTCAATTTTTATTTTGCCCTAAATATTCCATTTTGCTCGTCGGCCGTGTTTGTGTGTCTTTATTGTCTTTTGCATACACACACACACACACACGACTCCTGCACAATGCCTCCTCGCCGTGCTAAGCCCACCGATGCCAGCTCTTCCAACCCTAGGCCCACCCGTCGCGCTCGTCGCACACAACCCCCCGCTCAGCCCACCACCACCAATTCATCTACCACCCCACACACCACTTCCCCCGCTTACATTGGCGATGCCGAATTCGGGGACGACCAATCCGATCGATTCATGGCCATGATCCTCCTGGCTGGACATGGTGGTTGAGCAACTCAAGAGTCAGTCGACCGAGACCTGCCCTTTCTTCAAAGCTTTATTCGCCACATTCGCACTGACCCAACCGATGTCTCCGAGCTTCACATTCCACCCCCACCACTCCTGGTTCCCAGCACAGGCCCCCATCACCACCCCCAGAGGGTGGTGCCTCTGCTTGATATTTTCCCATCTCGCTTTTGTCCCCCCTATTTCTTGTGCCCATCTGTCTTTACGGGGCCCTGCTTTACCACTACTAGGGGGAGGACTCATTCACGTGTCGGACCGCTTCCTTTTTATTTTTATTTGATTTCACTTTGTTTTTTTTGACTTTCCCCTTGCATATCCCTGCACTTTCACAATCATATTTCTTTGCTAGCATTGTCTTGCCTAGCTTGGGGGAAGTCTATTTTGGGTGTGTTGTCATGTTTTGTTTTTGTGTGTGTGCTTGTTTTATTTTTGTATGTCGTGACATCTTTCTCTTTTTCTTTCTTTTTCTATTTTTCTGTCGTGTGGTTTGGTTTTGATTTTTATTTATTTTCATTTTTTCGTATCTGTGTTTTTTTCTTTTTCGTGTCATTTTGTGTCTGTGCGTATTCCCCCCCCATTTTCATTGCCCTCCCGTACTCACTCTTATTGCATTGAGGGCAATGCAAGCTTCAGCTTGGGGGAGTCGCACTTTGTGCGTCGTTTGAGTCTTTCTTTTTCGTTTTTGTGTCGTTTTCTTCGTGTTTTTAATTTTTCTTTTCTTCTTTTTATCTCTTTCTCCTAGAGATGAACCCTATGATGAATTGCCATAAAATCACACACACCCAGCATAGCATCGATAATCACACTCACTAACCACAGGATATCGAGTCATCTTGCATTTCACGCATCGTGGGTCCACTTAGCTTTTTGTGAGTCGTGTGTCGTGCCTAGCTGTTTGGTGTGCTTCTGCTCTGTGATTTTACTTTATATACCTGTCCAGGAATGACCCCTAGATTATCGCGCGTCGATATGAATAATGCGGTATTTGCTTCTCTTGCCTGTTTCTGTATGCATGATTATATATATATATATCGTATGCTTCATTTCGCATGTATCAGGATTCCACAATTGGGGACTAGGTAACCCATTTAGCCCATGCTCTATTTAGCGAGAATAGTTTCCTTTGCCCAAGTGTTTAGATTCCGACTTCTTTTTTGTTTTACTTGGTGCAAATCCCCTCGTCGTTTACCGTTCTCCCACTTGGGAGAGCACACATGTATATACCCCAATATCCAAAAATCCAAAAAAAAGGAGAAAAGAAAAGAAAAACCCAAAAAGAAAAGAAAAGAAAAGAAAGAAAAAAAATTGTATATCCAAAAATCCAAAAAAAATACAAATACCCAAAACCCAAAAAAAAAATTCCCGTGTGAATATTTCCCCTACTTGCCGAGAATAAAGGGAAGGCGAGAATTTGCACCGAGTGTTCTTCTCCACAGCATCTCAACCCCCATCGATTTCGAAAACACTTGGCTTAGGAACTTTTTAGCTATTATCTAGGCTTTAGTGTGGTGATTTCCTTAACCCTAGTTATGGAGTCCCGTACACATGATATGTTTCGATTCTCTCTCTATTCTCATGATGCTTGAACTATATATTCACCGCTTTATTCAATTCGAATCGATATTTGGGTCATTCCCTGGATTTGTGTATATCGAGCTTTATCGCACATCGTAGATAGTGACACGGACTGCTAGCGCACGACCACACTCACTCGCGCTTCACCGCGTGGGCCCACGACACTTGTCTGGACTCGTACTCCTTGGTTTAGCGATGTGATTTGTCGTTTGCTTGCTTAGTGTGTCGTTTTTGATTTTGTTGGCCCTGACGGGCGATCTAGGATTTAGAGTTTTCTTTCTCTCTCTTTCTCTCTGTTTTTCCTCTCCGAGCTCCTACTCTCACTCGTCTTCCTCGAGGACGAGGAAGAGTTCAGCTTGGGGGATTTTAACGTCCGTTTATATTTCATATATTTGCGCACGTTTTCTTCCGTGTTTTTTCGTATTTTACCGCCGTCTTATATTCGTTTTCTCGTGTTTTCTTTTTTTCTTTCACTTTTCCGTGTTTTCTGTATTTTCAGGAGTTTACTGGCATATGGGGCATAAAACGATGATATCGCAAGTCACCGGAGCAACGGGAGGAGTCATGCGTGATCCAGGGGGTCAAACGACGAAGATTGCATCTTTCAGCCCCTCACCCGATCGGTTGATCATCTTCAACCGATCGGTTGATCATCTTCAACCGATCGGGTGATGCACGCATGCATCACCCGGACGCAGCTTGGAGCTCACGAGAAGTCACCCGGTCGGTTCAGTGACTGGGTCAAAAGCTCAAAGTCTCTGGAATTCGAAGCTGATTACCAACCGATCGGGTGACCTTCACCCGATCGATTCACCTGTATCCGACTTTCAACAGCCAAGACTTGAAGATCCAACCGGTCTCCTCACCCGGTCGGCACCAAGATCCAACCGACCGCACCCATGTTTCAACCGACCGGTTCATCCTGACCGGGTGAAGTTCCGCTTTGCGCTGTAGTTTTGTGAAGCGCTTCACCCGATCGGTTGACTTGTCAACCGATCGGGTGATGTCGTTTTCTATATATATAGAACCCTAGGTTTCCCAGATTCGGGAGTTAGTTGTTTTTTGCTGTTTTCTTCATTTTGTGACGGCTGTAATTTTCCAGGTTTTGTAAGTTTTCAGATCTTTGTCAAACTTTAGTATTATCTTAATTGCTTTACTACCATTGCATTTCTATTGTCTGATCATGATTTTTACGGTCGATTTCTGTTTAGATCGCTTTTTCCTAAATATGTGTGAGTAGTTGCCGAATCCGGGATTTTGGTGGAAACCCCTTCGTGGGTTCTCCCCGATGCATCCATAGGGTTAGGAAATCGATAGGGATTAGGAATCTAACGGTTACGCGGGGTGTTTCATTATCATCGGCGGGAAAAAGACCGCCTTTGACCGTCGGGCCAAGGGGGAATAAACTTGGCGGTTGACTCCCTAGCCATAGCTCACGCCCTTAGCGTAGACGTCGAATCCTAGCACGCGGGAGCGGTAGGATGAGACGTTGGGAGTTATCATTGCGAGCTTAGTGCTCCCGGAGTCGATCAGTGTTAATGGACACGGGAGTGCCCACTGATCGAACCCGGGAAGTCCGGTGTATCATCCTGGGCACCGACCGGAATATCGGGCCCATGGGACGCCGTTACCACTTTCAGAGGCAACGTCCCACCATTAGACCCTAATTCCGATCGCTATCCTACCCATAGGCCGTATCAGCGAGAATCGCATAATGGGGTGGAAACCAAAGTCCCGGGTTTTTAATTTATATTGTCTATACCTTACATTCCGTTTACCGTGACAAACTCTCAATTGATCCGGGCTAGCTCACCCATGGGGTGAATTTGATCCTCTCTGACACAAGCACATCCACGCCTCCTTGAGTTTGACCCCCAAGCCACACTACAACACCGTGCGCTTGTGGTTACAAATATTTAAATCTCACGCCCCCGATCATATCGTTGCACACATCTAGCATAACAAAGGCGGGGGGGGGGGGGGGGGTCAGTGGGCGCGTAGGCACGGTTAGGGACATGGACAGGAGGCCACTGGAAGAATGCACGAAGCATGTCGAGAGTGATCTCGCACTCTCATTCCATCAGGCGGAAGGTGCATCCCCCAGGGGTCCGGTCGATCGAGCTCAGGACCTCAAGTGTCGGACGGATGTCAGTATCCGCCGACACGGCAAGAAAATCACGTCATCCCACGTTGTCGTACAACGTGAGAAGCCCCTCTAGTACCCCTAGGTGGTCAAAGTCAGCTAAGTGTGCGAACCTAGTGGGTACTATCGAGCGAGGGCAGATACGCTCGAAACGGGCGAGGTGTGCGTCGTTTCGGAACGTGATCCCCATCGGCCCGACAACGGGAGCGGGTGGAGGGACATGATCGGCTGGGATAGGTTGTGTGGGTGGTGGCGGCGGTGGCGGGCTAGGTGGAGGGGAGTCCTTTCTAGCGTGAGAGGGACCGGGGTCATCGGTCCGCCTCCGCTTGGGGGCGGATCCCCTCGTGCGCGGCCTGGTGTGGGGCGGCATGTGTGTCGCGAGTGCTCACCCAACTAGAATAATATGCGGCGTGCTAAAAAAATGGAACGAATGTACCTGAACACGCCGCGAGAGCAATAGGCGATGCATGCAAAGAGACGCCTCCGTCGCAAAGCTAAAAATGCATCCAGAAGCTCCCCAAAGCTCCCCCAAGATAGCCTGCAAATCAAACAACGATATCAGTGGATAATATTCGAAATACATGGGGGAGATGGGGTATAATAGATGGATAAAAGAATTAATTTGAGTTAGGGGCTCAACGGGCGTACGGATCGAGTAAAATAGGAGAAAATGGAGTTTCGGGGCAAACCGAGGCTAAACAAGGCAATGGAGGCCGGCACCGGCGAGATGGAGCGGCGGCCCGATGTCGGCGTGGGAGGGGAGTTAGGTCGACGGCGATCACCGGAGGGATTGGTTCGATTCGGGCGAGGGAAGTCAAAACAGCAAGCGAGGGAGGGAAACGGCGTAGCGGCTCGGGCGAAAATGGGGGAAATTGGGTTTTTAGAAAATCACGCCCGCCTCTCCTCTTATATATAAATTGTTACGACTCGGCCGAGTGACAATGTCACTCGGCCGAGTGCCAATGTCACTCGGCCGAGTGCCAATGTCACTCGGCCGAGTGCGTAAACGAAATTTTTTTTCGTAAAGTCTCGTTCCTACTTACGACTCGGCCGAATGGCTTTTGTCCACTCAGCCGAAGGGAGAAAACTCCTTCGGCCGAGTGGCACTGCCACTCGGTAATTCTTAGGCTAGGAGGGTATCTGTTTCACTCGGCCGATGGGATTTCTCCACTCGGCCGAGTGGCGTTTAATACTGAAATGCACAAAAAAGACAGAGAGTTGGTTCCGCAGACTTCCCTGGTTGGTGTCCCACTCGGCTGAATGGGTTCCTTTGCTCGGCCGAGTCGCATATGATACTCGGCCGAGTGGCGTGCTGTTTTCTGCTTCGGGGCTCCGTTTTCACTCTACTCTCTGTTTTTCTTCCCCCAGTTGATTTCTTCCTCTTCCTAAGCCTCGAGCGCATTCCTGGAGTGCTCTTCTTTACCTTGGTCATCCTCCATATGATAGATATCCTTTTCTCCTCTCCTGTCATAGAAATTAAGACCCGTTGTCACGATTTTTAGGGGCAATTGACTCAAAACACTAATAAAGTCTAAAACAAAAATAAAAACCAAAATAAAAATAATGCAAAAACCGTCGGGTTGCCTCCCGACAAGCGCTCGTTTAAAGTCTTGAGCTCGACCCCTTTGGATATTCAATTTAGCGCGGGATGTTGGGTGCATATGAGATGCACCCGTCGAATTTGCCGGGAAGACCGCTCGGATTTGGATCGTGGTTGTGCGTGGCCTTCCTCAGCGCCCCTTCATCATGGGCAATTTTGGGGGATGGCTCCCCCAAGCTTGAGCTTGTTCCGGTCCTTGGCTTCGCCGGTGACACCGATCTTCGAATCGGCGGAGCTTTCTTCGGATTCTTCATTGTCGAGAGCTTGCAAAGCTCTCGTATTCTTGCGACTTCAGCGTCGCCATTATCATTCGCCATGGAGCTATTGGGAGAGTCCTGCAACGTCTCTTCTTTGCTCAAATCTTGGCTTTCTTCAAAGCCGTCATCATAGAGTGCACCGATGGAGTAGGGGATAGCCTCTTCAATGACCTCGTTAAGGAGGTCTACATAATCTAGCTCCTCATGATATGGCATGTGCTTCATAGCCTTTGGTATATAGAGCTCTACTTCAATGTTGCCGACGTTCAAGGTAAGAGTCCCCTCCCGCACATCGACGATTACACCGGCGGTGGCGAGGAATGGGCGTCCAAGTATGAGCGATGTGTCACCCTCCTCCTTGATATCCATGATCACAAAATCACAAGGCAAGCATATGCCTCCCGGAACTTGGAGTGGGATGTTCTCCGCGATCCCTACCGGCCTTGTAATCCGACCGTCTGTGAGTTGAATCCTCATGTCGGTTGGCTTTAAATCCGTGCCGGTATTCAACTTCCGGAACATGGTGAGAGGCATGGGGCTCACACTAGCGCCCAAATCAACCAATGCTTTTTGTAAGGGGACGCCTCCTAGTGTGCAAGGAATCCGGAAGCTCCCGGGATCTTTAAATTTGGCGGGCTCCTTTTCCCTCCTAGTGAACCAAGTTCCTTGTTCCGCGAGCATGATCTTCTCCTTCCTTTTCCTTCCCGTAATCAAGTCCTTTAAGAACTTTGCGTAGATGGGATTTCCACTATGGCATCAAGGAAAGGGATATTGAGGCTCACCCCTCTCAAGTATTCGAGGAACTTTGCTAGCCTCTTCTCGATCTTGGCTCTAGCTAGCCGTTGAGGGAAAGGCACCGGTGGCATGAATCGGCGCTCATCAATAGGTTCCTCCACTCTAGATTTTGCTCCTTCTTGCGGCTCCTTCTCTTTTTCCATCTCAATTACCGGCTCGCTCTCTTCTAGAATTTCCACCACGGGTTCCTTGGCTTGAGTCATGGGGGGAGTGGTATCCTTCCCACCCCTTTTCGTAACCGCAACCACCGTGTTGATATGGCCGGTGTTGCTTTGTGGATTTGGCTCGGGTTGAGCCGGCAATTGTTGGTTGTTCCTATTAAGCAATGCAAGTTGCTCCCCAATTTGAGCGACGACGGTGGTGAGAGAATCTTGTCCCGCTTTCAACGTGGCGTTAATCTTTCTCTGCTCCACCATAAACTCCTCCACCTTAGCTTCAAAATCCGAACGTGGTTGAGCTTGCGGAGGGTTGGGATTTCTCCAACCTTGATTATACCGGGTGGCCTATAAGGTCCCACTTGTTGCATAGGTGGGAAGTTTTGTTGCGGTGGCCCCCTTGGTTGATAATTCGGTTGTGGTGGTGGAGCCCAAGCTTAAGGAGGTTGTTGTGGCGGGGGGTTCAAGGCACCATCATTATTAGCATATGAAAAACCCGGATGGTTTCTAGCGGCCGGGTTGGCCCAATATCCGGAATTCCCCGCAACATACTGAATTTGCTCCAAAGCTCCTTCCCCATGCTCTCCTCCTACATACATGGCTTGGGATTGGTCTTGCCAATCACTCATATGGTTTGTCGGTGCGGATGTAGAAGGAGCTCCATGCGGCTCGGTAATGTATTTCTCCAATCTCTCCACTACCTTGTGGAGAGAGTCAAATTTGCTAGCAAGCTCCGCCACGGCCTTGGCCTCATAAATACTCGTAGGCTTCAAGGAGGACGAGGAATGTCCTCGCTCGTCGCCCCACTGTTGGTTGTTGGAGGCCATCTCCTCTAGCAAGGCCGTAGCTTCATCGGAGGGTCTTTGACAAAATGGCTCCGTTGGTGGTAGCATCAATAATCTGTTTTGTGCCCGGTTGGAGTCCATCGTAGAAACTGTGGACAAGCTCCCAATCCTCTATGCTGTGATGGGGGCATTGATGCTGCAAGTCCTTGAAGCGCTCACATGCCTCATAGAGAGTCTCCTGCGGTCCTTACTTAAAGGACATGAGAGCACTTCTTATCTTCACCGTCTTGGAGGGCGGGTAAAATTTTTCGACGAAAGCACTTGCCAATTCATCCCAAGTGGTGAAGATTCCTTCAGCCTGCGTCCTCAACCAATATAAGGCTTTGTCCTTGAGTGTGAAGGGGAAGAGGCATAGTCTGATAGCATCTATGGAGACGCCCGGCATTTGGAAGGTGGCACATTTTGATAAAAAGAGCTGGATGTGGTAATGAGGGTTTTTATGGGAATTCCCATGAAAAGGGTCTTGCTGCATCAGAACTACCAATCTAGTCTTCAACTCGAAATTTTTGTCGACCGCCAACTCCGGCATAGTTATGGACGAGGTCGTGGAGGAAGTCTTAGGCTGAAGCCTATCTCTAATGGAAATGATCCTCGCCATTCACGCCGCCAATTTTTTGGGTGTCTCAGGATGGGTCATAAAATTCCCTTCCGTATCGAGTCTCCTCTTCGCTCGGATCCTCCTCAATGTACGCTCGATCTCCGGATCGTATAGTATTTCTTCGGGGTCCGCTGTGGATCTCGTGTACATGCAAGTAAAAACAGAGTTTCAAAGAAATAGTTAGCACAAAGGAAGGGTAAAATAAAAATAGAAATAATAAAACAAAAAGAAAAATAGCTAGGTAGGTTGAATCAAACACTATCGCCTCCCCGGCAACGGCGCCAAAAACTTGGTCGATGCCCCGGTATGCAACCCAAGAGCACAACCTAGTCAAAGACTTGGTCGGCCCCGGATACACACCCGGAGAGCGATTGTAGTCTTACCGCAAGCGCACGGTGTAGCGGCGAGCGGGTATCGAACACGAGGAGGGAAAATGACGGTGTCCTCTTCAATTCACCTGGATATAAGAACAGTCGAGAAATATTCGCAATAAAGTGGTCACAGTCGTTCAATTGTATAAATGAAATATCAAATTAATAAAGACGCCTAGGGGTAGGGAATCCCCGCTACAAACCGTATCTCGTCATTGTGACTCGTGGGTTTCACAATTGCTAGACTTGAAATTCAGGTGAACTAGTTGCAACTAAATGTAGAACCAAGCTCACGCTCTCGTGCTATTGCCGGTCTATAGCGAACCTAGGGTAGGGTCCAATCTCTTGCAAACCCTAACCTAGGCAAGCTAGCGTGAAGAACAACATCATCGTTCATTCATATATCGAGCCTACTCTCGTGCAAACTCGAGCTACGACCTAGGTTGGGATAGTTCCCACCCATCCAATCTCTTGCAAACGGGTATTGGTATAGAATTGCAATCGAAAACCTTAGTTTCGGTCCAATCTCTTGCAAACCGATTACAGAGAAACCCAATTGTAACCCAATTCGAATTTCTAGGGCTTCCCTATCGAGTTGGGATCCAATCTCTTGCAAATCCCAATCGGTATGAATCCCTAGCTATTCGTATTAAATCAATCCCAAACTAACCCTAATCAATTCTAGCAAGAATTTCACCAATTCATCACAAATTAGAAATAGGGTTTGTAGGGTTCATCCCTACGCCCTAAGGCAATAAAAATACTCACAATTCATAGTGCAATTAATTAGAAATTCAATAATAAAAATAATAGAATTCATTGCAATAGACAATATATCAATAAAAATGAGGTTTTTGATAGAGAGAGAGACAAACCAATGAAGATTCAATAGCATCCAACAAAATAGAACTTTTTATCTCTCTCCAAAAAGCTCAATCTAATCTCCTAAAAAGTAATCTAAAAAGGTTGCAAAAAGTTATGAAAAAGCTCTCTAAACTAGGTTAAAAACTGGGGTTAAATACCCCCCAAAATCGCCCAAAAAACTGTGACAAAATTGCCCCTGCGTAGCTTGAAAATCGCACTTTACGCTACAGGCAGCGCGGCTCACTCGGCCGAGTGACAAATGTCATTCGGCCGAGTGACAAACCCTGACGGATTCCAGTAAGTCTGGACTTTTGGGGGTCGGCTCCTCGGGAGTCACTTGGCCGAGTGACTTTCTTTGATTCGGCCAAAGGGACTTCTTCACTCGGCCGAGTCGGAACTCGGGACTGTACTGACGGATTACAGTAAGTTGGGGATTTTTGGTTGCCGTCGTCTTGATGCCACTCGGGCGAGTGGTGTCTCCGTGGTTCGGCCGAGTGGGCTGGCGACATCGGCCGAGTGCACGCTGATATTCAGTCTGTTGCATGTCCGATCTGGCCGGTCGAGCGGGCTGTCGATGGTCGGTCGAGTGACTCCTTCACTCGGCCGAGTGGCATGCTGAAAATGCCCAATCTTCGTATTTTTGCTTCCTCGTCGCTCCTACGACGTTATTTCTTCTTCCACTCCTCTCCAATCGCAGAATTCCCTTCAAAAGAGTCACGGGTGACACTCCAAAGTGGGTGCATCTCAGAATCACTCCAAATCGCTCCAAATCTCCTGAAATACGACAAAAACAAGAAATCGTGAAAATCATCGCAATATTGTCGAATAATCGTGAAAAACGCGATATGGGTGATCTAAATGGCATGCAAACATGCAGAAAAAAGGTGTAAAATAAGGAGTGATCACACTTGAGGAATGCCTTGAATTGCTCGGCATGATCCTCAATTTCTTCTCCACTTGGTTCTTCTAGCTCATCTTCTTCACCAGGAGCTTCTCGATGGAATTTCTTCCTCCACTTGATTGGCTCCTCTTTGGCATGGAATGCAACCCCCTTGTGCTTCTCCAGCTTCTCGGACTTCGATGGTTGAATCTTATTCTTGTGTTGAAGCTTTACTTCATACGCCATGAGATTTCCAATGCACTCCTCAACGGTGTATTTGGACGTGTCATATGAATCCAAAATTCCATTGGCCTTTGACTCCCAATGAGGTGTGAGAGAGTCAAGGATCTTCTCTACACGATCCTCTTGGGAAATTGTCTTCCCAAGTCCCTCCAAAGCATTCACGATATCTGTGAACCTTGTGAACATTTCTGAAATGCTTTCTCCTTCCTGCATCTTAAACATTTTATATTTAGATCTAAACACAGTTTGTTTAGATTTCTTTACCTTTGTAGTCCCTTCATGACATATCTCCAAAGTATGCCAAATTTCGTTGGTTGTTTTGCACATGGAGATGCAGTTGAACTCAAATGCTGAGAGGGCGCAATGGAATGCATTCATAGCCCTCGCATTGAACTTGATCGAGTCCTTCTCCGCCTTTATCCTTGAAGCCGCAGGTGTAGTGGGCTTCTCAAATGGCACCTCCGTAGTGTCCCATAGGTTTTGACCCTCCATGTAGATCATCATCCTGATCTTCCAACTTGCGTAGTTGGTTCCGTTGAAGAGCGGGGGTCGAACGGTTGAATGACCTTCTTCATGAGACACGGATGAGGCGTTGAATGCCATCGTTGCAGTATGCTATAACCTCGCTTTGATACCAATTGTAAGGATCGCCTTACCCTTGAAATACTAACAACAACACACTAGGGGGGGGGGGTGAATAGTGTAACGGCAATAAATTGTCCAATTAAAATTAAACTTGCAAATGCGGAATAATAAATGCAAGAGGAAATAATTGACACAATCAATCCAAACGCAAACACAAGATTTTACCATGGTTCTCCAAAACTTGGGTACGTCCAGCCACACCAATATTCACTATATTCCCACAAAGAGAAGTGAATACAAATCCCACAAAGAGATACCTCACCAAGAGGATTTTGCCCGACACAAGGACCCAACCAACCCTACACAGGAGTCAAACTCCCACCTAGAGAATTACTAACTCTCACTCATAGAATTAGGGTTAGCCCTACACTAGGACACCAAACTCCCACAAAGAGAGACTTCCACAAATAGAGTTATTCCCACTAAGAGAATATCCTAATCCCACAAAGAGATAAACTCCCACAAAGAGAGAAAGACTAATTCCCACAAAGAGAATTGTGTTACAAGAATCACCAAGTAAAATAGATACTCTTACCTATGCCTTGAGATGCTTACTCATAGATGAATGCAAGGCATGGAAGAGGATCTCCAAGTGTTGAGATTGGCTTGAAAGCACTTGGATGATTTCCCTTGAGCTGGACTTCAATGCATGAAGAGGAATGCGAGCTCAAAGAGGGAAAATGAGAGAGTTTGGGAGTGGCTTATAAAACTCTTATGATTTTCAATAGCATCAAGAAGTTCCAATGAACTCAGCCCTCTCCTATATATAGGAACCCTATATCAACCCTCAGAACCCAAGGAAACAGCCAAAAGCACAAGGCTGCAACGGCTAGAAGCTGGGCGAAAACGACACTGACAGCCGACTGATGAACAAATGACAGTCGACTATCCAACGGCTAGAAAATATCCAACGGCTATAATTTGAGCCACGACAGTCGACCGATGAAGTCGATACAGTCGTCTGTGAACAGGACAGGTGCCTGTAAAACCTTCAGCAGGCGACTGCTGCAGGGATGGAATAAAACAGAGAGCTGCACTCTTTCTCCAGGAAGCATACATGCGACTGATGACAAGTATACAGTCGACTGTGAAATAGCCAGGCGACTGTAAATCCTTCATCAGTCATCTGCTGCAGGAGATGGAGAATAACAGAGAGAGGCAGTATATGCACTTACGCTACTCAGACGACTGTTGACCAATTCACATGTGACTGTAAATATACAGGCGACTGTAAACTGAGCATCAGTCGGCTGATGCGAAAAGCTCAAGTAGAGTCAATAGAAGTGTTGACTTGAGCAGTGCATATCAGTCGACTGTAGAAGTATCGACATGCGACTGTAAATCCTTCAGCAGGCGACTGATGGAAAGCCAGAGACTCCAAGTGAGTCTTAGGTCAAGATGAGCCTATTGGGTTGGATTCTATGATAATCCTAAGGCTTACTAAGATAGTTAAATGCATGTGTATGTATGAGTAGACCATATATCAAGGCAATACATTAACCTAGACTCAAATGAGAGAGAAAGCAACAAAGGAAATATTACATAGATTACACTGCTTTCCTTAGAGTTTATGTCTTCAATCTTGATGCCTTGATGCTCCCCATCATCTCCAAGCTTTGGCACCTATTGAGTCCAAGCTTTGCCCCTTCTCCACTTGATGTCCATCCTTGCACCAAGTGTTTAGTCTCCAAGAAAGATATTCTTGAAATGAAACTATGAGACAAAAACAAGAGAGTCATTAGCAACAACATAATGTTGTGATCATCATGAAAATAAGATTGGTATGAAACACCAATACTCAACATATTGAACTTTGTTGGGCAATATTATTCTTAATTCATTTTTTTGGGTTGTATGACATATTTTTGGAATATTCACTTATTTTGCTAAAAGATTAGCAAAAAGCTAGGTTGGGGATATGATTCTGGAAGAATATTAAATTTTAACCCCTCATTCAGACCGTATTTTGCGTATATGTAATATCTATTTAATCTCTAATAAGTGTATTTTTGTAATATCATTTAATAATAGAGTATATCACTTGTTTATACACAAAATACAACTTTATGGCTTAATTTTGTCTCAATTTTATTTTTCAGATGAAGCTTGCAATTTTTCGAATCCAATGGCTAATTTTCCATATTTTTTGGAGATCGGAGAAAATTTCTATAAATTAAAAAGGCCTAGTAAATACGTTGTAAAGAGAGGAAAAAATCTTAAAAAGTGCGGAGCCCGCTTCAAAAGCGCCGGCTGCCGCCCGCCCAGTCAAAGCGGGCAGGCGGGCCCGCTCCGCTGAGCAGGCTGCCGACCGCCTCCCTTGAATGGACCTGCCCCCGCCTCTATTGAACACGTGGACTGCGCCCGCCTTCGTTGAAGAAACCCGCAGACCTGTTTGCATATAAATATTGGTATTTTGAGCATAACTTCATCATCCAAGCTCGGTTTTGAGCGAAATTTGTTTTGGGGATTCTCCTCCAAATTTCAAAGGAGTTGGAGCAGCTGTAGGAGAAGTTTGGAGACGTTTTGGCATCATTTTGTCTTCATTTTGGGTGAAAACTCTCCACATTTCTATGTTTTAATTAGTTTTGTATTAGAGTTTGTATTAAAATCATGTTCTTATCAATAATATTTGTTGTTTTTGTTAACATGAGTGGCTGAAAATCTTGTGTGTGTTGTGTATTAGTTAGTATTGACGGGTTTCATGTTTCATGTTTTCATATCACTTGTAATAATCTAAAACGTTGAATTCGTCGTTTTTTGCTTTCTTAATTAATTACGCGCTACCCGAGAGGAATCCGCTTAGGATGACATGCCGCGAGGCATTGTCAACGTACACAAAACCATAGAGGGGCCCAAGGAGGGTGATGAACCGCGAGGTTCATCTAGTTATAATTTAGTGTTTAGAAAAACGACCGATTCAACGTTAATGTAATTTGCTATAAAATCACTGTGCTTTTTAAGTTAAATCTTTCGATCCCCATAACTTGGCATGGATGAGGGATTGAGTCATCCACGAAGAATGATTACCATAATACCCTACAACACTAACGAAAACACAACACACACACTTTTACCGTATCACTTTTCCACGTTATTTTCGTAAAGTTTTGTACACTTTTTATCTCAAATCAAAAACCCAACCGAAAATTCACCTTCAAAGGGTGGTTCATAATTCACTAAATCATTTCCAAGCAAATTTCAGATTGTAAAACTTGTAGATTAGTTTGTCCCTGAGGAATACGACCCTGGACTCACAAGGTTTACTACTTGACCGACTTCCTATACTTGGGAATATCACTGCAACATTTTGGTCCAATCATAAGCCACTAAAATCTGCTCACAAACATCTAAAATCCCTAAGCATTTAATGCTGCAAACGGCTCTTCACGGGCAGAAATTCTAGTCACCAGTCGCTTGAAGAAGAACGACCAGTCGGCTGGTGTACTGTTCTGACTGAGCATTAAATGCAGAATAACAGACATATGTCAGACGTCTGAAGAAGACTTCTCATACGTCTAGTCCACTACTCAGTCGTATGGCCCAAGGCATCATACGTCTGATCATACGAATAGTGAGCAACTTGGTTACTGAAATATAGTTGGTCCGACTATCCAGGCGTTTGATGTTCATCATCCAGACATCTGGTCAACTGTTCAGACGTCTGGTAATACAACTTCAGATGCCTAATCAAGACTAACTACAGAAATGAGCTATTGGAAATATTAGCACTAATTTACCAGACGTCTGATGTATATCATCCAGACGTCTGTTTTTCGTCAGTAATCAGAAACCGAGTTACTGGACTTTCGGCTTGAATTATTCAAACGTCTGGAGTTCATCATTCAGTCGTCTGACGATTTGTTCAGATGTTTGAAATTAGAACTTCAGGCGTCTGATCATGATATGATTTTGGAGAACAGAATGCATATGAGCACCAGGCGTCTGAGACGAAGCACCAGACATCTGGTGGGCTGAAAACTCTTCTTCAAGTTTATACAACTTCTAACCCTATGATACTCAATGATATATGAACTTAAAGTATTGTGAGTGTTGTGAGTGATATTTTATCAAGTCTATTCAAGACTTAACAAGCTAATTCAACTAAGAAGTAAGGAAAGAAAGATTTACATATTATTCCCCTTCACTTCCTATTGAATCCCTTGAAGACTTCCTTTGAGCTTGTGAAATCCAACACTTTGACTTCCTTGAGATCACTCCTTGATAGCCATTGAGCTTGTTGAATTTAACGCTTTGACTTCCTTGCGTTCACTCATTAATTTCCATGCTTCATTGATTGATGTCCTTGCATCAATGGTTTGAGTCATCATCTTCATTAGATATAACTTTAACTGTATTGATGATGCTCTTCTTAACTACAAAATATGAGGATTAGTCACAATTGATTATGTTTGTTTATCATCAAAACCACATTTGGGGAATCCAATATTCAACATTCTCCCCCTTTTGATGATGACAAGCAATCATAACCATAATCAATAATTGTGCTTGAAAGTAAAATACTTACTCCCCCCTGCAATGATGCCAACCATTTTAGTTCAGATAAACACATGAATAATGAATCATCAATGCTTAGTCAAGGATATGTGTATCACATGAATTGTGTATTGTATTCACTAAAGCCAACAGCATATATGAATACACAAGGCATGAAACATATGGTGATACACATTGAGTAAGTTGAAGCAAGAAACAATCAATCATATTGAAATTAATTTGAAGAATTACTCCCCCTGAATTATACAATCATTATTCTTCTCTCTTCTAATGACCATATGGTTATTTCTCTCCCCCTTTGTCATAATCCAAAAAGAGTGGGAAGATAAGAACAACAATAGATGGAAATCAATAAGGTCAATATTATGCTAGAATGAGTGAAAAAGTTCTCATTTCACCATTTAAATAATCATGTAGCATCAAATCTCTTATGGAGATAACAAATATTCAACATTTATTTTGGAAGTGCAGTATAAGATAATTATCAACACAAAAGCACATTTCCAAAAGCACTTGCACACACACACACACACACACACACACACACACACATATACTGTGATGGCGAAATTACAAAATAAAACTTAATCGCTCATCAACGAACAAAAGTATATCTATAAGACATATACAACAAAATGTGTCATCGTTCACAAGTAATGTCACATGTAGATGTGACAACCGTATACTTATAAGTATACCACCCTTAATCCCAAAAATATCTATAACACCAAAAATATCAAAACGTATCCTCACAAGCACTCTTCTTAATCAATGTGCAAAAATACATTTGATGAATGAAGTTAGGCTTGTGGTAGTCCAAAACAACATCAAACAACTGGAGGAGGTGGTGATCGTGGGGCACTAGGGCCTGGAGGAGCAAAAGCTGGTACATTCCTGGAAGTGGGCACACGCATGTTAGTTTCTCCTGGATATTCAAGAACAAAGTAAACGGCTGTTGAGTCTGGATAATTTGGGTCCGTGTGTTTGAGTAGACAGATTTAACCATTCATTTGATGAAGGTAAGATCATCACAGGGCATACAAACATTGCTCCAGATAGCAGATATGCTAAACTCATAATCTCCCAATCGACGAGTGAGATCCTCAGGGAGTTGAGTTGAAGACGAGGGGATGGAGGAAACCCTCAGACTATCCTGGAGACGTAAAAGATGGGAGAGTATGCGCTCATGATCCTGGTCAGACCTAGGACAAACTCCTCAATCCTCTGTAAATTAGCACCAAAGGACATCTGCCTATCATTTAGACGAGTGTTTCTGCTGACCAGAAGAGAAATTCTTGTTCTGATCTCCTCAAAGGAATCTTCAAAGACTGGAGAGTCAGAAACGACGGGAAATTCCTCATAAGCTGGTGGTAGTTCAAATGCAGATGGGTCGGAAGTATGTATCAGAGAAGTGATATAAGTGAATTGATGAATAGTCAAGCGAAGCTGATCCCATGGAGACGGAGAGATACCTCGACGTCTCGATCCCATACAGGCCTTAGCAATGGAGATTGGTGACTTGTGAGAATGTTTTGTTCGAGTCATGTCGAAACCCTAGCGGTTGACATAGAAAGATAAGAGTTTTAGACGAAAGCCCTAGATGTCGAGATGATCAGTGTAAAGATTTGAGTATCGTTTTACCTTTAACACTGACACGAGATTGTCGAATGATCGATGAAACAGTAATGACAGATGGAAGATTAGACGAAATGAACTGCTTCGCTTAAAACCCCAATCGAGCGAATTGGGGCTTTTAACGATCGAGCGTTAAATCTCAGCCGTTAGATCAAAATTTTGATCCGACTTAAGAGCTTCCGACAGACTTCTGGAGTGAAGTAACCAGGCGTCTGGAGAAATAACAAGATGGAGAGATTATAAAGAGTCAGGCGTTTGGATCAAGCATATCAGACGTCTAGTCGACAGCATCTAGATGATGTAACTTAATCAGTTACGATGATCAGGCGTCTGTAGTAGACTTATCAGGCGCCTAACAAACTCTCTAGTCGTCAGGTAAAACAGCATCAGACGACTGATTTTGTGAAGTCTGAAGATGATTGCTCTCGGGAAAAATTCGACAGACTTACAATTCTAATCCAGTCGTCTATAGTACAGTTACAGGCATCTGACAAACGGTTCAGGCGTCTGGTAGGACATCATCAGACGTCTAGTCAGATGGAAAATTCTGAGAGACAGAAATGTCTAATACGTTAGACATCTGGTTCCATTATACCATGCGTCTGACTTACATCATAGAGCTTGAGTTGATCCTAAAAGGATTTCAAATATGTGTTCTCAAGCTAGATGATATATGCAAACATCTTAACTAAGCATTTATTAATGCTAAACACATACAATCATCTCATATGATATCTTTTCACAATGCATACACAATGCTCAAAAAGAATCATAGGAAACATATATATCTCATGAGTGAATTGCACAACTTATAAAATAGAGATATATTTATCCACGAGAAATGAAATATAGTATACATAAGGAAAATGATCTTCTAGAGTTCAGATTCACCCATAATACCTAATTCTCTCCTAAGCCTCACAAAAGAGTCTTCCTTGAGCGGCTTGGTGAAAATATCGGCATTTGGTTTTGAGTGTCGATGTACTCTAGACAAACATCCTTCTTGAGTACATGATCATCAATGAAATGATGTATAATATCAATGTGTTTGGTACGTGAGTGTTGTAACAGGTTATTGGATAAACAAATAGCACTTTGATTATCAATCATAATTGGACATGTGCCACACTCAATACCATAGTCTTTAAGTGTTTATCCCATCCATAAAACTTGTGCACAACCTAATCTGCAGCAATATATTCCACTTCGGTTGTAAAGAGATATACCGAATTTTATTTCTTGGAGAACCAAGATACAAGGAAATTTCCTAAGAAATGGTAAGTGCCACTAGTACTTTTCCTATCGGATTTACATCCAGAAAAATTGGCATCACTAAATAAAACTAGTTCATAAGAGCATGGCTTCGGATGAAATAATCCATAGTCAAGTGATTGGTTTAGATAATAGATAATCTATTTGATCGCATGTGATTGTTTTGGTCATGATTGATACCGTGCACATAAGCATACCGAAAACAAAATATCGGGTAGTGAGATAGAGTAAACTACCTATCATACCTCGATATTGACGAATGTCAACATTCATTCCACGTTTATTTTATCAAGATGTGTTGTCGTGCTTATTGGAGTGTGCTTGGACAAAGATGATCCCATTCCAAAGTGCTTGATCAATTCCACCATGTACTTAGTTTGGTGGATGAAGATCCCTTGCTTCAATTGACAGATTTGAAGTTCTAGAAAGTATGTGAGCTCTCCCACGTGGCTCATTTCAAATTCATCTTGCATGGACTTAACAAAATTTTGACAAGGTGTAGAGTCAGTAGAACCAAATATAATGTCATCAACATATACTTGAATTAACAAAATGTCATGATCAAAATACTTAGTGAAAAGTGTTGAATCAACATCACCCATTTTGAAACCCAAATCAACAAAAAAATTCTTTAGACGATCATATCATGCTCTAGGGCCTTGTCTTAACCCTTAAAGAGCTTTCTTGAGTCTAAAGACATGATTTGGTGATATTTCATTTATGAAACAGGGTGGTTGTGAAACATATACTTCTTCAACAACATGTCCATTCAAAAATACACCTTTCACATCCATTTGAAAAAGCTTAAAATTCTTAAATGATGCAAATGACAATAAAAGCCTAATAGATTCTAATCTAGTAACCGGGGCGAAAGATTCTTCAAAATCTATACCTTATTCTTGCCAGTAACCTTGCCTTGTTCCGGATGACAACTTCGTTTTCATCCGTCTTGTTTTTGAAGATCCACTTTGTTCCAATGACATTGTGGTCTTCCAGACGAGGAACTAACTCCCAAACATTGTTCCTTTCAAATTGGATGAGTTCTTCTTCCATAGCAATGATCCACGAGCTATCCTTACAAGCTTCTTCAATGCTATTTGGTTCTATAGTTGAGACAAAAGCACAATGTTCAAATCGTTCCACCCTTGACCTTGTACGGACTCCATCTTCAATATTGTCGATCACTTAATCATGCGGATGGTTTGGGACCATATCAAATGTCTTAGGTAACCCTTGATCATTAGAAACAAACTCAGCTCTATCATTAGTAGGGTTAGTAGTAATATAATCATCTAATTTTACATTGTTCAAAGAATCACACAAAAATTGAACATTCTCATCAAGGTGAGATAATGGAACATCAAAGTTATCATAAAAAGAAATGTGAAGTGATTCTTCAACCGTTAAGGTTCTTTTATTAATTATTACATATCCAATAGGCTTTGCTACGATCAGAGTATCCAATAAATATTCCTTCATCGAAACGTGAATCAAACTTATCTAAATTACCGTGTGTGTTCTTAATAAAAAATTTAGAAACAAAAACACGACAATAACGTAGTTGAGGAATTTTGTTATAAAATACTTCATAACAAGTTTTGTTAGTACGTGGTCTCACAAGTATCCTATTTAGCACATTGCACATGGTATGAACGGCTTCCGCCCAAAATTGTGAACCAATGCGGCTATCACTATGTATAGTGCGTGCATACTCAATACGAGTTCTATTTCCTTTCTATAACACCATTTTGTGGTGGAGCACAAGGGAAGAAAAATGTGTGAGTTATCTCATTCTCATCACACAAATTAGAGAATAGTTCATTATCAAATTCACCTCCATGATCACTACGAATAGTGACAATGTACGTGCCTTGAATCTTTTAAACTTTCTTACATAAAATAATAAATTTCTCAAGTGCCTCATTCTTACTATTCAAGAACTTAACTTAAGTATACTTAGAGAAATCATCAACAACTACAGGTCCATAGAGTGCATTTCCTAAAGATGCAACTCTAGTAGGCCCAAATATGCTCTATATGCCTAGAATTAGATGTTACATTCTTAATATTAAATGCCGATTTATGAAGCTTGCCTCGATGGCATGAATTACAAAAACTTTTCTTATTAAAAGAAAGTTTCTGAAAACATCTAACTAGGTTGTGCTTAGACAACTTGTGAAGATACTTGAAGTGTACAAGGCCAAAGCGTTGATGCCACAAAAGTTGTTCATTAGTGTGAGCAACCAGGCATTGGTCTTGTATGTGTGGCAAATCCAAAATATAAATATACTTTGGCGTGTGCTACTAAACAAAATATTATCATTAGCATTATCAAGAATACTACAAAATCCATCACCAAAGTTAACTTTGTAACCCTTGTCACATAGTTGACTAATAGAGATATAATTATGATTTAAACCATCTACAAGATACACATTATCTATGCGAGGTTTAGAAGGATTACTAACTTTACCAACTCCGATGATGGATGCCTTCTCATTGCCTCCGAAAGTAACCGTTTCACCGTTCTTGATGCGAATAACATCGGAGAGCAAACTTGGGTCTCTTGTCATATGTTTGGAACACCTGTTATCGAGTATCCAACCCTTTCCTTTCCATTTAGAGCAATCTTTTCCCATATTGCCCTTTTTCCTCTTCTTATGTCCTATAGAATATACCATAAGCACATGATACCCAAGCATGTTGGTCCAATGAGATTATTGTAATGCCCTACAAGCTACTGCACAAGTACTAGAGGGGGAGGGGGGTGAATAGTACTTTAAAAATAACAAGGAGTATAATTCCTAATTATAATGCAAACAACTACCAAATCAATTTGCGGAAGCTTAAATTGAAGACAACAACAAAATTAACAATGCTAACAAGAGATGTTACTGGGTTCGGATCCACCCAAGTCTCCCCGACTTGTTCCCGGTGATCCTACGTCCCAACCACCCGGATCCCCTCCGGATACTTGAGTTAGAAACCCTAACTCAAGATTTCCACTATGAAATACTTGTGAAAAACCTCCACAAGTCAAATCATACAAAATGTAATTTGTGACTCCCACAACCCGGGATCACAACCACACTCTCACAACCGAGAGTGAAACTTACAAATCAAATATGAAATGAAATAAGAAAACTTCTTACCGAACAAAATACCCATGCCTTGAGTATTGCTTACGAATTAGGGCAAGGATGATTTTGAGGAAGAAGTGGCACCAAACCCTAGCTCCAAGATGTAGATCAGCGATGGAGAGCTTTGGGGAAGTTGGTGACCTAGAATCAAGCACTTGGCTTGGAAGGCTTCACACTCAATGAATCACTCTTTGGAAGTAAGAGTGAGGAGAGATTATTGAATGGAAAGAATGAGCTTTGAATGAGCTTGGAATGAATTCTCTTGATCTCTAAACTTGCAATAATATCAGCCTTGGCAGCAATGAATGCAGCCCATCAAGTATATATAGGATAGAGGAGAGAGAGAAAGAAATTCGAGTCATTAAATGCTCCAACGGCTCTTTTCTGAACCCAACTAGTCGGTCAAAGAACAACCACCGACCGACTAGTTTATCAACTAGTCGGTCGGTCAATTAACATAAACCGACTAATGGGTAAACTGAGAAAAGATCAAAGTACAGACTAAGGAACTAGTCGGTCTAAGAAGAGTAGCTGACCGACTAGTTTCACAACTAGTCGGTCGGTTATTCAACGTAGACCGACTAACAGATAAAACTGAAGTCTGGGCTAAAATAGACTTAGTCGGTCCAAGAACAAAAGTTGACCGACTAATTCACCAACTAGTCGGTCACCAAATGAACATAGACCGACTAACAATAAACAGTAAGTATGGTGAAAAATTGGCTTGTACAGTAAACTAAACTAGTCGGTCTAAGAAGGAAAGTTGACCGACTAGTTCATCAACTAGTCAGTCGATCAATGAACACAGACCGACTAATGATAAACAGTAGCTTAGGTTCAAATGTGCATGTTCAGGGAAAGCTCAACTTGTCGGTCACAGAAGCATCACTGACCGACTAGTTCACAAACTAGTCGGTCGGTGAGTCAACTTAGACCGACTAACTGTAAACAGTAAAGAGCAAAGAATTAACTGACTGAAACTAGTCGGTCCAAGACGCTTGGCTGACCGACTAGATCACCATCTAGTCGGTCAGTTCTTCTTCTTGAACCAACTAACATGCACAAGAAGTCGCGAATCGAAGCGCGATGCTTCGGGAAGGATTGTATGGACTTCTACTAAGATCCTAGAGCTAAGATATGAGCGTTATGAAGAATTAAAACGTAAGACCTACTCAAGGCTTAACATTCTACGAAAGAAGCTTAAAGACTATAAATTAAACTTGACGATACCGTCTTCAATAGCTTCAATCGAATCTTCATGACTTCTAAATAGGTCCATAAGCTTCAACGAAGCTTTAGGCATACGATCACGTGCTTTGAGAAGTATTGAGACGTAGTAATTGATATTCATGTGAATTTGGCGACGATCTCCATAACTGCGCTCACAAAGTGTTAGTTCACATTATATTTATGTTTGTTCATCAGCCAAAACCAAATCCGGGGAGTCCAATATCCAACATTCTCCCCCTTTTTGGTGATGACAAACCAACATAAATAATAATCAAAAATAATAATTCAAATGAAATTTACTTACTCTCCCTGCATTGATGACACGTTAATTCCAATTTAAACAAAAATAATACACATCAAGCAGACGAGTGAAGTATATTAAATGAGAATCGATTATTGAATTATTGAAATACCAAACGTAGGTTATTGAAATATCGGATTTGAAAATCCATTTATATATCTTAACTCCTCCTGAATCTAACACATCAAGTTAGATTCTTGGAAAAAATGCTTTAAATTTTCATTTAGCACATCGTTATTATTATATCTCTCCCCCTTTGGCATAAGCAAAAAGAGCGGGAGGATAACAACGACAACAACAATGGCCTCAAATTAAAAAGCACGGGAGTCGTAGAATACGACGACGGTTCAAGTGACACCAAAGAGAAAATCAAGGCGTGTCAATGAAACCAAAGTCGAAAATCGTAAAACGAAATCATCAAAACTCAAATCAATATTACGGATTGAGTTATGGAATATACTCTCCAATATCAACATTCTTGGTTAATTTAGTGCATGGAAAACAATTCTATTTTTCCATAGAAGAAATTTCTATTAAACCAAGTTATTGTCGTCGAGCGACGAAATCAGACATCAGAGACATAAAGAATTATAAATTGCACAATAGAATGAGATGTCAACTGTGATGTATATATATATATAAAGTATGAAGCAGAGTACATTATCGACATACAAAACATCGATCGACTGATCGGTGCACAAAAAAATACATCATCATATCACAGATATCGGAGTGTCAACAAAAATACACCATCATCAAAAGACATCCAAACACATCATCAAAAATATCAAAAAGACATCAAAATGACCCAAAATACATAGCCACCCACACTATCCTACCCAACATCTCTCACAACTAGATATATCATCCAATGAGTATCGGGAGAGGCCTTGAAGAAACTCAAGAGGCAGCGGGAGGATCAGAAGCAACTGCAGGCTCAGCAGGAGCAGAGGTGGTGACTGGATCAGCAGGAACGTCCGAAAGATCAGCAGGAGCGACGGCAGAAGTGGCAACCTCTGGAGCAGCAACCGTAGTGGCCTCGGGAGCACCAGTCGGAGTATCCACCACATGAGTGGCGGCAACAGGTGTGCTCTCGGGGGCACCAGCAGACGAAGCAGCAACAACAGCACCGGAAGAGGAAGCACCAGCAGCAGTACCAGAAGGGCCCTCAGGGGCACGAGTCGAAGCATGACAAAGCTCCTCAACGTCCTCCTCAGCCAACTCATCCAACTCCCCATCCTCAGAAACGGAAGGAGGAAGCTCAACACCCATCAGACGAGCCATACGGCAAACTACCTCCTCGGTACGAGCCAAGCGAGACTCGTGACGACGAAGTAACCGTACGACATCATCCAGGGTGGCAGAGGGAGCAGCAGAGGCACTGGCAGAGGCAGGGGCAGACGCTGAAGGTGTCGTCCTCTGAACGTGACGAAGCGCCGCAAGAGATTTCTTGACTGCCGTCGCGTTCAGGGGAGGACCAAGGGGACGCTCATCGTCACGAGGCAACGTGACACGGAAGTGACGAAACACGAGGGTCAACAAGCAAGGAAATGGGATATGAGCTGATTTAGAGGACTTGCGAATACACTCGAAAGAATCAATCTTATCGAGTATAATGCGAGCCCAATTAATCGAGCTCCCCATGAAGATAGCATAGATAAGCTTCAGAAAGGCTGGGACGGTAAAGATGAGGAGCCGTACTTGGGAAGCAAGCACGACTTCAGAATCAAGTTTAGGACCCATGCATTCGGCTTGAAAGATTTAGAAGGCACGCCAATCATGGCAGGAGGGATCTGATGGAAAATCTCAGAGAGGACGGTCTGATCAAGGGAAGAAATATCGTCAACAGAGATATCAGAGGGGAGGAGGCCAGACGAAGAGATACCCAAAATCTCTCCTAAGATTTCCGCTGTGAGGACTATAAGGGTCCCCAAAACGGTCGTCTCAACAGAGTGGGTCTCATCGTACTGACCCCGGATCCTATTCACATAGAAAAACTTTACTAATCTAGGGTAGGGGTGAGGATTCGCCTTCGGGTCATATCGAAGGTAATCGAGGAGACCCGACGACGAGAGAAGATCAGCTAACCCTAGGAAGTCGCTAAACTGGACGAAATGCTCCAGAATCAGCGGGCAATGTTCGATACGGTTGTAAGCCGCTAGACACATAGGGTCGTCGCGACACAACGAAATATCGACACCGCCCACCGGCATCGGAGCCTTTCCCTTAGGCTTACGGGTAGACGTACGAGGGTGGGTGCTAGACTCGGGATGGGTAGGAGGAGTGGGTTCCCTATGAGTCTCTGTCTCGGGGTTATACTCCGTATCGGAATCGGTAGGAGTATGGAATGAAGAACGAGAGGCAAGATCTTTGGTCTTGGGCTTAGGCTTGGGCTTGGGTTGACCTCTAGGCTTGGCGGTCGTCGTCCTCTTCTTCTTGAGAGGAGGCGAAGACATCGAAGGTTGGGTGGTCTTGGCTCGACGTTTCGGAGGGGTTGGATGCTCGGGATCCGAAGGGTTTTGATCTATGGTCATCGGCGAGGGGCTAGATGGAGTGATCGGGATACGTGTTCTTGCCATAGTCGAAGCAAGACACGGCACAAGGAAGATCAAAAGGAAGCCCTAGCCGAAAAAGAATTAAACCCTAGAAACCCTAGAAACCGAACTAACCCTAGCACTAGGAATGGAAAACTAACCCTAGATAGGAGAGGAAACACCTAGAAGGAGGGGCCGACGGTGGAGATCGACGAAGATGGCCGGAAAACGGCCGGAGATCGATCGGAATTCGAAGGGGCACGAGAGAGATCGGGGCTTTGAGCTGAGGGAGAAGGGGTTTGGATCGATTAGAATGAAAACAAACCGACTAAACATGGTTTAAGTCGGTCGAGATCGCAAATGACCAAACAGTCCCTGGCACAACTAGTCAGTCACAGTTCAAGCACTGACCGACTAGATCACGATCTAGTCGGTCGGTCAATGAGCTTGAACCGTCTAGTTGCAAACAGTGGCTGAATCCAAGTTTAACTGACAAGAATTAGTCGGTCTGTGTTCATTTACTGACCGACTAGATCTCAATCTAGTCGGTTGGTCACTGAACATGAACCGACTAAAGAGTTAAAATGGAGAGGAAACTCAAAAAGCTTGAGTTAGTTGGTCTAAGTTCTTCGACTAACCGACTAGATGAGCATCTAGTCAGTTGGTGGTTGAACTGAAACCGACTAAAAGAGTCCAAAAGTTGATAATCAAGTTCTCTCCTCAATACGCTTGGACGATATATCGCAATACGCTCAATAATCATCTAAACTACCCCATTAAACATCGAAATCTCAAATACGACATTCAAAACAAGAATTCGAGCAAAAATTCAAAATATCACACAAATTCTCGAAAAATCCAATAAGTCTAGCATGAACGAAATATTTCGAAATATAATAGCATGCAAGATTATTGAATGAAACATGAATCCTATATCTCGGATTCACCCATAATCCCCAATTCTCGACGCAACCGCACAAAGGAGTCCTCCTTTAGGGGTTTCGTGAAAATATCGGCGATTTGCTTTTGGGTTTCAACGTACACTAAAATGATGTCCTTTTTAGCAACATGATCATCTAAAAAGTGGTGTCGGACATCTATGTGTTTCGAACGGGAATGGTGTACCGGGTTCTTGGAAAGACATATTGCACTTTGGTTGTCAACCATGATAGGGCAAGTATCACAATTTATACCAAAGTCTTTAAGTGTGTGTCTCATCCAAAGAACTTGAGCACACGCGGCACCTGCGGCAATATATTTCGCCTCGGTGGTTGAAAGTGATACGGAATTTTGCTTCTTGGAAAACCAAGAGATAAGAGAATTTCCTATAAAATGGCAAGTGCCACTAGTACTTTTCCTGTCGGATTTGCATCCCGCATAATCGGCATCACTATATGAGATTAACTCATACGTGCTAGATTTTGGATAAAGTAATCCAAAATCAAGTGTATAACTTAGATAACGGAAAATACGTTTTACCGCTACTAAGTGAGACTCCTTAGGTTGAGACTGATAACGAGCACATACGCATACGGCAAACATAATATCGGGCCTACTTGCGGTAAGATAAAGTAAACTACCTATCATACCTCGATATAGACGAATGTCTACATCCTTACCGCCCGTATCCTTGTCAAGATGCGTAGTCGTGCTCATTGGAGTCTTTTTCCCGGAAGCACTCTCCATTCCAAATCGCTTTAGAAACTCCACCGTATACTTCGTTTGGTGGATGAAGATTGCATCGTCCATTTGGCGAATTTGGAGACCTAAGAAATATTTGAGCTCACCCATGTGGCTCATCTCAAATTGTTCCTTCATAACATTAGAAAACTCTTCGCAAAGAGCAAAGTTAGTAGCACCGAAAATGATATCATCAACATATATTTGAACTAAAATTATATCATTATTCGCATGCTTAACAAAAAGTGTAGAATCGGCTTCTCCCATTTTAAAATTCAAATCCAAAAGAAAATTCTTTAGGCGATCATACCAAGCTCGAGGAGCTTGTCTCAAACCATAAAGTGCTTTCTTTAGTTTAAAAACATGATTTGGAAATTTTTCATTTATGAAGCCCGGAGGTTGAGAAACGTAAACTTCCTCAACGACATCTCCGTTTAAAAATGCACTTTTAACATCCATTTGAAATAATTTAAAATCCTTATGGCATGCAAAAGACAATAATAATCTAATTGATTCTAATCTAGCTACCGGAGCGAAGGATTGTTCGAAATCAATACCTTCCTCTTGTCGATAGCCTTGAGCAACTAACCGAGCTTTGTTCCGGACGACGACTTGGTTTTCGTCGGTTTTGTTCTTGAAGATCCACTTTGTCCCTATGACGGTGTGGTTCTTCGATGGCAATGGAACAAGCTCCCAAACTTCATTCCTCTCGAATTGAATGAGCTCCTCCTCCATGGCTAAGATCCAAGCGCTATCTTCACATGCTTCATTAACATTCTTTGGCTCTATCGAGGAGGCAAAGGCACAATGAGCGAAGTAGTTCACTTGCGATCTCGTCTTGACACTATCATAGATATTGCCAATGACTTGCTCATGAGGATGGTCACGAACGGTATGAAGCCATTTGGGAATACCTTGGTCACTAGGAACATTCTCAACAACTTCATTAGTTGGGTTAGTCTCAATTGAATCAATAGAATTATTAGACTTAGAATTATCAAACGAATCACATAAAACATCCATAGAATCATTATCATTTGAAATTCTAGTTGGAACAAATCCTTCATTAAAAGAGACATGAAGCGACTCCTCGATCGTTGAGGTTCGTTTGTTGAATATCCGGTAGGCTTTGCTACGCGAAGAATATCCAACAAAAATTCCCTCATCGGATCTTGGATCGAATTTGTCCAAACTACCATACGTGTTCTTAATAAAACATTTCGAACCAAAAACACGAAAATGTTTAACTTGAGGCAACCTACCAAACAACAATTCATAACAAGTTTGTTTAGTGCCGGGCCTCAAAAGTATTCTATTAAACACATAGCAAGCGGTGTGTACCGCTTCCGCCCAAAATTGATGGCCAAGTTGGCTATCATCAAGCATAGTGCGAGCACACTCCACTAGCGTCCTATTCTTTCTCTCAACTACACCATTTTGAGGAGGTGCACGAGGGAAAGAGAAGGTGTGTGTAATACCAACTTCATCACAAAATGTCTCAAAAGACTCATTCTCAAATTCACCTCCATGATCACTACGAATAGTGACAATGGTGGTTCCTAAGAGATTTTGTACTTTCTTAACAAAAATTGTGAAGTTTTCAAAATCTTCATTTTTATTACACAATGAAAATACCCATGTAAATCTCGAATAATCATCTACGATGACAAGTCCATATCTTGCATTTCCTAAGGAAGCAACTCTAGTTGGCCCAAATAAGTCTAGATGCAATAGCTCTAGTGGCCGATTAGTAGAAATGCTTTTCTTAGGTTTAAATGAAGATTTAGGAAGCTTGCCACGTTGACAACAATCACAAAAACTTTTCTTTTCAAAAACGAGCTTCGGAAAACCTTTAATGGAATTTAATTTTGAAAGCTTATAAAGTGTTCCAAAGTTCACATGTCCAAAGCGTCGATGCCATAAGTGTTGTTCACTTGTGTTGGCAACGAGACATTGTTCATAAGACTTAGGAAGATCCAAAATATAAATATCTTTATGACGAGTGCCGGAAAATAATAATTTATCATTATCTTTTCTTAAAATATGACACAATCCTTTCGCAAAGCTAACTTTGTAACCTTTGTCACAAAGTTGGCTTATTGAAATAAGATTATGATTTAAGCCATTAACTAGATAAACATCACTAATTAAGGGTTTAGATGGGTTACCCACTTTACCAACACCTATGATGGTTCCGCTCTCGTTGCCTCCAAATACGACGCGGTTTCCATTTGCGATGGGAACCACTCCGGAGAGCAAACTAGCGTCACCCGTCATGTGTTTTGAACACCCGCTATCGAGTATCCAATTTCCCTTGGAGCTAAATTTAAATTTGTTGCTCCCTTTCTTTTTCTTTTCCTTGAGTACCTAAAGAGAGAGAATTTCATATCATGGTACCCAAGGTCATTGGGTCCAAAAGATTAGACCTTTGGAAGCCAAGTCCAATTGGACTTAGACTTCCCCACATAATTTCTACTATGCACAACATCCGAAAAATAAGCATTCATATACATTTGTTTTTCGTCCATGCTTGTGTCCTTTGGGCTCCAAATTGTGAAAATCTTGGGAGCCCTCATCCTATTGGGTGCATGCATGCGACGTTGATTTCTACGTGATGCATGTTGTGGATAGGCATAAGGAACCTAATGGAATGGTGCACGACGAGAATTATTCATATGATGTTGTGGGTGAACATATGCATGTGTGGGAACACGTGCGTGAGGGTGTCTTACATGGTGTGCACGTGCCCGAGAATATGTTGCATAAAAATCATCATATGTGTGAGCCGGTGGAGTAGGACGTGTGTTCCTACGTGGCATGGTATTGGTGTACATATAAGCATGCCCCTTCTTTGGAGGTCCACCCAAAGTGGGTTTCTTTCCGAAAGAGGGTGTGGACGAGCTGGAAGCACCATTGGTAGTTGAACTACCAATAGAGTGTTTGCTACCACTCGTAGAGTCACCGGAAGTTGGCCTAACAAAAGTAGTGGCCGATTTGGATGGACATCCCATCGTATACCCCAAGCCAATGTGGTGATTGGCCGGAAGTAAGTCACTTAGGATTTTATCCAAATTGTCCTTACCCTTATTGAATCTATTAATTCGGCCTAATGTGTTCTCATATTTCTCTTTGAGAGAACGCATAGAAGTATCCAAATTGGATACTTGCGATGTGAGCACATAAACACGAGATTTAAGATTCTCATTCTCAATACTCAAAGTCGAGTTTTGAGAAGTCAAATCCGCTATCCTATGTTCTTCCGGATCATCAATGCAAACATGTGCAAGTTTAGATTTGAGATTCACAATCTCATTTCTTAACTCTTCAACAACGGTGTCGTTGTTGGTGATGATAGTCTTAGGTGAGGTTTGAATGCTAGCTAGGTCATCTTTTACTTTAGTATACCTATTTACTAATTTAGTATACTTAGACCATAATTGAGAGTTAGCATTCCTAAGATCATCCATAGTTACCTCATCGTTGCCTTTGTCATCACTATCATCGGAAGAGGAGGATCCTTGATCATGCTCCTCTCTTGCCATGAAGCACATGTGTGCTTGCTCCACTTGCTCATCGTCCGACTCTCCGCTTGAGGAATCCTCGGAGTCGGTGAATGTTGCTCCGACAAGTCCCTTCTTGTTTCCTTTCTTGTACTTCTTGGACTTATCGAGTTTAGGCGCCTTCCACTTCTCCTTTTGCTTGTTGAGAGGACACTCCGCTTTCATGTGTCCTGGCTTATTGCACTTGAAACACAAAGGAGAGGAAGAGGCGTTAGAAGAACCAAATTTAGCTTTGTTCTTATAGTTACCTTTTCGGAAGAAACAGTTGAACTTCTTGGCCATGAGTGCCATGGACTCCAAGTCCAACTCGTTTTCCGAGTCTTCATCATCGGTTGATGTGGATGTGGATGGAGCGGCCTTGAAAGCAATGGCCTTCTTCTTTGGCTCGTCTTGCTTTAGATAGGACTTCATCTTTTCCTGCAATTTGAGCTTGCTATCCTTGCGTACCTTGTATGACATTAGAGTACCCATTAGTTGAACTACGGTGTACTTATTCATGTCATTACCTTCCTCGATGGCGAAGGTACGCTTTTCCCAAGAAGAAGGAAGTCCTTCGATAAGCTTCGAACACTTCTCCTTTTGGGTGTAGGATTTGCCGAGAGCCTCTAACTCGTTTATGATGTCGACGAAGCGAGCGTAATACTCCTTCATCTTCTCGCCCTGTTGCATATGAAACATTTCGTAATCTTTGTTTACAACTAAGAGTTTAGAGTCTCTTACCCTACTCGTCCCTTCACGTAGAATGAGGAGGGAGTTCCAAATTTGATATGCACTCTTACATGTGCATATCTTATTGAAGTCCTCGGGCTCCAATGCGCATTGCAAGGCGTTCATTGCCTTGGCATTGCTTACCTCCACGGCGACCTCTGCGGTTGTCCATTTCTCGAAGTCTTCTTCTTCGGGCTCGATGTATTCCTTCATCGTGGTCCTCCATAAAGATGCACTCCGGAGGAAAGTTTCCATCCGGCATTTCCAGTACCCATAGTTGGTACCGTTGAAGAATGGAGGCCTCGTTGAGGAATGTCCTTCCATCACCGAAGATGCTCCTTCACGGTTCCTGAAGGTGCCATAGTCGGAAGGTGGACGAACGGTCTTGTTGTCGTTGGAAGACATAGCTAAGTATCTGGCTCTGATACCAAATGTAATGCCCTACAAGCTACTGCACAAGTACTATAGGGGGGGGGTGAATAGTACTTTAAAAATAACAAGGAGTATAATTCCTAATTATAATGCAAACAACTACCAAATCAATTTGCGGAAGCTTAAATTGAAGACAACAACAAAATTAACAATGCTAACAAGAGATGTTACTGGGTTCGGATCCACCCAAGTCTCCCCGACTTGTTCCCGGTGATCCTACGTCCCAACCACCCGAATCCCCTCCGGATACTTGAGTTAGAAACCCTAACTCAAGATTTTCACTATGAAATACTTGTGAAAAACCTCCACAAGTCAAATCATACAAAATGTAATTTGTGACTCCCACAACCCGGGATCACAACCACACTCTCACAACCGAGAGTGAAACTTACAAATCAAATATGAAATGAAATAAGAAAACTTCTTACCGAACAAAATACCTATGCCTTGAGTATTGCTTACGAATTAGGGCAAGGATGATTTTGAGGAAGAAGTGGCACCAAACCCTAGCTCCAAGATGTAGATCAGCGATGGAGAGCTTTGGGGAAGTTGGTGACCTAGAATCAAGCACTTGGCTTGGAAGGCTTCACACTCAATGAATCTCTCTTTGGAAGTAAGAGTGAGGAGAGATTATTGAATGGAAAGAATGAGCTTTGAATGAGCTTGGAATGAATTCTCTTGATCTCTAAACTTGCAATAATATCAGCCTTGGCAGCAATGAATGCAGCCCATCAAGTATATATAGGATAGAGGAGAGAGAGAAAGAAATTCGAGTCATTAAATGCTCCAACGGCTCTTTTCTGAACCTAACTAGTCGGTCAAAGAACAACCACCGACCGACTAGTTTATCAACTAGTCGGTCGGTCAATTAACGTAAACCGACTAATGGGTAAACTGAGAAAAGATCAAAGTACAGAATAAGGAACTAGTCGGTCTAAGAAGAGTAGCTGACCGACTACAACTAGTCGGTCGGTTATTCAACGTAGACCGACTAACAGATAAAACTGAAGTCTGGGCTAAAATAGACTTAGTCGGTCCAAGAACAAAAGTTGACCGACTAATTCACCAACTAGTCGGTCACCAAATGAACATAGACCGACTAACAATAAACAGTAAGTATGGTGAAAAATTGGCTTGTACAGTAAACTAAACTAGTCGGTCTAAGAAGGAAAGTTGACCGACTAGTTCATCAACTAGTCGGTCGATCAATGAACACAGACCAACTAATGATAAACAATAGCTTAGGTTCAAATGTGCATGTTCAGGGAAAGCTCAACTAGTCGGTCACAGAAGCATCACTGACCGACTAGTTCACAAACTAGTCGGTCGGTGAGTCAACTTAGACCGACTAACTGTAAACAGTAAAGAGCAAAGAATTAACTGACTGAAACTAGTCGGTCCAAGAAGCTTGGCTGACCGACTAGATCACCATCTAGTCGGTCAG
Organism: Scilla litardierei; assembly: GCA_030789695.1. NCBI lineage: Eukaryota > Viridiplantae > Streptophyta > Magnoliopsida > Asparagales > Asparagaceae > Scilla > Scilla litardierei. The sequence goes on from CM061136.1 coordinate 89,865,064, forward strand.
TTCTTCTTCTTGAACCAACTAACATGCACAAGAAGTCACGAATCGAAGCGCGATGCTTCGGGAAGGATTGTATGGACTTCTACTAAGATCCTAGAGCTAAGATATGAGCGTTATGAAGAATTAAAACGTAAGACCTACTCAAGGCTTAACATTCTACGAAAGAAGCTTAAAGACTATAAATTAAACTTGACGATACCGTCTTCAATAGCTTCAATCGAATCTTCATGACTTCTAAATAGGTCCATAAGCTTCAACGAAGCTTTAGGCATACGATCACGTGCTTTGAGAAGTATTGAGACATAGTAATTGATATTCATGTGAATTTGGCGACGATCTCCATAACTGCGCTCACAAAGTGTTAGTTCACATTATATTTATGTTTGTTCATCAGCCAAAACCAAATCCGGGGAGTCCAATATCCAACAATTATCCCTTTGGAAACCAAGTCCAAGTGGACTTTGACTTCCCAACATAGTTCTCATTATCAATAACATCTCTAAAATACGATTGCATATACATTCCTTAATCATATATGCTAGTATGTTTAGGACCCCAAATAAAATGACCTTAGGAGTCCTATGCCTCATAGGTGCATGCATTGTAGATGAATGTCTCATTGGAGCATGCGACATAAAAGCATGCGAATGTGTATATGCATTAGGGTGAGTATATGCATAAGGATGTGTATGTGTTGGTACAAACCCATATTGTGAGGTATGTGGGTAAAAGTTACGATGGGGTGCAAGATACATACAATGTGGGTTTTCACGATGTGTGCGTGCTTTGTGAACATTCATATTCTTTTTCACATTCGGTGTATAGGAATGTGAAGTATGGTAAGCATGTGTGACATGTGGATAAGCATGAGTATAAACATGAGCATGTGATGGTTGAGCATAACCATGCGCATGAGTGGGGGTGCGGCCATGTGGTTGTCTCACATGAGGATTTGCACGTGTACGAGGGTGTGATGTGTAAAACTCATCATAAGTTGGAGCAACATGTGAAGGTGTTATCCTATGAGGTTAGGTGCATGTGTACATATACACATGTCCCTTACTTGGTTGTCCATCCTTGGTGGGTTTCTTTCCAAAAGAGAGTGTCATCGGAATGGTGCTAGTCTTGGTAGATGTACTACCTAAGAGTTTTGATGCTTCACTAGTGGAAGCACCAGAGGATGGCCTTATCATGTGTCACAATATTCCACATTTCATCTATATGTTTACATGACAAAATGATTGTTAAATCCCGATTTTATACGCTTCTACGCTGATAATTGGAACTATTTCACTTTAAGAGCGTTTGGTTACATTTCAGGGAATACCGAACAATTAGGAGCATATTGGAGAGGAGGGCATGAATACCGATGCCAGAGCACCAGCGGTGCCACATTTGATGACTCAAAACCGCTGGAGAGGAGAAGGATCAAAGAAAGGAAGAAAGAAGGAAGCAAGGGAAAGAATAGACGGAAGAGCAAAGGAGTGGTCAAAGAGCTTTCCCCGATCGCTCAGTCGAGCGGCTACCCCGCTCGACCGAGCTGTGATCCCGTATAGCAAGGAAAAAGCTTCAAGGGACCGCTCGGCCAAGTGACCACTTCACTCGACCGAGCTAGCCGTCAGGAAGCTCCAAATTTTGCCATCAAATTCTCTGGAAAGTTTCACGTTAATTCGCTTTGTCCAGCGGCCAACCGCTCGACCGAGCGACATCAATTCCAATCAAGCGACATCATTTCCACTGAAGCCAAAAGCTGAAGTTCCAAGAGGCGCTCGACCGAGCGCTAAGGTATGCTCAACCGAGAGACCAAAGCCGCTCGACCGAGCGGAGTAGAAATGGCCAAAAGTGCATATTTCAAGACAGCTCTTTACTCTTTGAAGATCTGCTATCACTCGGAATTTTACAGTATTTTCCTCATAATTTTTCCAGATAGTAGACTTCATAATGATTCCAACACCACCAAGAACACGCTAAACAGAGGTCGGATAAGCTCTAGGGAATTTCTACAAGTTGGCAAATCTGTGCTGGAATCTGTGCTCGGGCAGGCCGGCATCTGTGCTAGACCGAGTGACCTGCATAAGCTTGCCTGGGCTACCTAGGTAGCAAGCGCGGGCCCAGGGCAATTTAAGGTTGTTTTAAGGGGTTTAGGGGCTATATATATGGATGAGGGCAGCCACCATGGGGGCAGCTCCTCTTTTGTGGGGAGAGCTAGTTTTTAGGGTTTTGAGACTCTTTTTGGAGGCTAGGCTACACCATCGGCCCCCTCCATGGTGATTCTTGTATCGGATCTCTATTAAGCTAGTATTTCTTCATTAATCTCTTTATTTGCTTCTCGTATTTGTTTGTGATGTTAATTTCAGTTGTTCCCATGTCTTTTCCTATAATTGAGTATATCTATTGCTAGGATTAGGGATGAACCCTAGGATTATAGGGGTTGGATGATAGGTTAACCTTAGTTGGATGAATCTAGGGTTGCCCCGTGGTAGTTTGAACAAGGGTTTTGGGGGATTAGCCTTAGGATAGGAGGATCGCGAAAGTGGCTCCATATCCTAGGGAGAATCCCCATGAATCTGATTAGGGTTTAGCGATCATCTTCTAGGGCTCGCGCTCATGAGAGTGACTCGTGCACTAGGGATGATTACTAACCCCCAATCTGCTAGTCGGTGACTACGAGAGTAGACCGACTGCTAGAACCAACTGTGGTGTAGTATCACGGTCTGTAGATCACGCGAGTGGATACAGATTGTGATGCTCGTTCAACGTAAGGATTCTTAACCCGTTATCCAAACCCAAACGTCCTAGCGGACATTCCCGATATTCTAGTGATATTACATTAATTGTTTCTCTTTGTTCTATTTGTGTTCCTTTGTGTTTGTATGTGCCCCCGCTGATAGTAACACCCTCACATTCCACATCCATCGCCATCACGACACTCCATAATCCATCTCCACCAATAAAACATCGAAGCCTAGACTAGCCTAGGATCGATAGGTGGTGTGACACCGCCTCCCTGTGGATACGATACCTGCTCGCCGATATACACATATACCGTGCGCTTGCGGTAAAATGACATTCGTACTTCCGGGTGCAAGTCCGAAAGCCAAACACCTCACAAAATTAATATTGGCTCCATTATATGATGTCAATAAGTGGAAGCATTATCATTTGAATATCCAAGTCATCCGCAGTAATATGCGGGAAGTTGGTTTTCCAATATAGTATTCAATTTGTCCTTACCCTTGTTGAATATATCAACATTAGAGGACATGAGCTCGTATCTCTTCAATAGTGAAGAGAAATTACTATCTAAAGTAGATACTTTCAAATTTAGCTCTTGCACTTGTGATTTGAGAGCAATATTCTCATTTTCCAAAGTCATGGTTTGAGATCGAAGTGTTTCAATCTCAATGTCATCACAATAACTAATTTGGACCTTGTCCAACTGTGATTTGAGATATATTACCTCATTTCTCAAGCAATCATTTTGAAAAGCCAAATAAGCTTTCTCTTTAATGAGTGCATTGTGAGTGATAGAACTAACATTCTTATCAAAATTCTTAGAAGAAGTAGCAATTCTAGATAGTTTGTCCTTGGCAATCATATATGAGTTAAACAATTTTTGATACATATCAAATAATTGTTCATTAGCTAATTTGAGGTCATCCATAATTACCTCATCGGTGTCATGCTCACTCTCACTAGAAGAGTCTTTTGAAGAGTTTCCCTTAGCCATGAAGCACGTGTGTGCTACCTCTCCATTTTTCTCATCAGAGTCTTCGCTACTCAAATTCTCACTTGATCAATCCCATGTTCTAACTATTGCGTATTAGACTTCTCCATACTTGGTTTTGATGATGAGCAAACATAAATACTTGTGACTAATCCCATGAATGCAGTTAATTCATTGCCTAAGCTAATTATGAAGATCAAATGCAATGAATGACACCCAAAAATCAATCAAAACTAAAAGAGTTGAATATTGGGTGTGTTGAGCATTGGACTTCTCCCTACTTGGTTTTGATGATGAGTAAACATAAATACGTGTGACTAATCCCCTCCATGTTGTAAATCCATTGCCTAAACCTATCATGAAGATCTAATAGCAATGAATGACGCTCAAGGATCAATCAAAGCTCAAAGCTAAAGATTGGGCTATCAAAGATAAATAATTGAGCTTCAAAGAATTCAAGAAGACTTCAAGATAATTCAAGAGAAAGAAGAGAAGCTAAAACATATGTAATCTTTTTATTCTCTTTTCTTTCTCATTAGAATGTAGCTTTGAAGTAGTTTACTGTTGGAGCTCACACACTTCACTATTTCTAGCCTAGGATTCCATTAGATTACATTTCCTAGGGCTCTATCTTTGATTTCCCTTTAATGTGCATTTTGGACTTTCAACAGGCGACTGATGAACATTAGACATGCGACTGTCTCCATACAGGCGCCTGTGAATTGTTCTTCAGTCGTCTGTTTTTCTCACTCTGTTTGAATTGATTTTTGGGCTTTCAGTTCTTTACTTTCATCAGGCGACTGCTGTACAAAGTACAGGTGCATGTGCAGTTACAGGTGCCTGTGACTTGTTAGTCAGTCGCCTGTCTCATCTTTCCCAAACTTCTTAAGGTTTGTCAACTTTCGCACTAGCCCCTGCAAGTAATGTAAGAAGGAATTACCGGCGCCTGCCCATGGCACAGGCGCCTGCCCATGGCACAGGCGCCTGCATATGCTTCTACAGTCGCCTGTCCAACACTTGCCTAGAACTTTGATTTTGGCAAGCTTCGCATTTATGCAACAGACGACTGATGTTGGTTTCCCAGTCGCCTAGCCATGGCACATGCACATATGGATTCCACATCACTCGCCTGTCCTAATACATCCAGAACTCTTTGTTTTCACAGCTTACGCATCAGTCGTCTGCAGAAGATTTGTCAGTTGCCTGGTGGTTTTCAGGTGCCTGTCCAACCTTCATCAGTCGACTGTCCTACGTGATAAGTTACCATTTGAATTCTCACATACCCTCTGACCAAGTGCAGCAGGCGACTGTGGTTTCTTCACCAGTCGACTTTCTGTACTGTAAATTCTATCAGTTGGATTTTTCCACACAGATTTCAAAGTGGGTTTTGGGTATTCTGTTTGAGGGCTTTGGAGAACCTATAAGAGGGGCTTATACTGTTCCAGTGGTGCCTCTTAGTCATTCTCTTAACAACACAAGAATTCATTCTCAAGCTCTCATTCTCTCTAAGCCCTAGAATCTCATTCTCTCTTGCTCTGCAACCTAGAATCAAAGTGATATCCTCTAGGTATTTGGTGGTGACAAGAGAAATGGCTTTCTCTCTTCTTGGAAGAGACATCAACACACAACACACTTGCTTCTTCAAGTTCTACTTCAAGGCATATGTGATTGTAAGTGTTGTATTTTCATAATTTCATAACTTTCATTATTAAGTTTTTCTCTCGTTTGTGAGAGTGGTTTGCTTGATCTCAAGTTGTGGGATTCAAGGACATCGATTGCTGTTCGATTACACTTGTAAGGTTGCTAGAAGTGGGTTTAAAGGAAACCTTAAGTTAGGGTTCTAACTTGAGTATCCGGAGGTATCCGAGTGGAAGGGACGTAGGATTACTGTGAACAAGTCGGGATTGACTTGGGTAATCCGAACCCTTGAAACATCTTATTGCCTGCAATGATTCATTGTTGTCAATTCTTATTTCCGCATCTTTGGTTGATTAGGAATTTAATTAGGCGTAATTTCTTGGTTAAACTTTATAAACACTATTCAACCCCCATTCTAGTGTTTTCCTTATAGCCAGGGTCATTACAATTGGTATCAGAGCGCAAGTTTATAGCTATGGCATCCAACAATAACAATGTTCCTCCACCTTCTTCGTACAACAATCATGATCGTGATAGTGCTTCTACTGTATTCGAAGGTTAATCAACGGTCCGTCCTCTACGTTTCAATGGCATGAATTTAGGCTATTGGAAGTGCCGGATGGAGACGGTCCTAAGGAGTGCTTCTTTTTGGAGAACCCTCCATAAGGATTATGTAGAATCCACCGAAGAAGATTTTGACATATGGACTCCTGCCGAGAAGTCCGTCGAGGTGAACAATGCCAAAGCAATGAATGCTCTTCATTGCTCATTAGATCTGGATGAGTTCAACAAGATATGCACATGTAAGAATTCATATCAAATATGGAACCATCTCGTTGTCACCCACGAGGGGACGAACAAGATGAAATTGTCAAATTTATATGTTGCTATACAAAACTTCGACATGTTTCAAATGCAGGAAGGTGAGAACATTGCAACGATGTACAGATGCTTCACTGACATCACCAATGAGCTCAACAAGAGAAGGTAAGAAGATAATCGTGGCAATGACCTCAAAGTGGGAAAGAAGGGCTATTGCCATTGAGGATGTCAATGACATGAAGAATTATACCGTGGTGAATCTCATCGGTACTCTCATGTCTTACGAAGTAAGAAGGGAGAAACGATTGAAGCTTAGATCTATGATGAAGCCAAAGGGGGCAAAGAAGAAGGCGTGAGCGTTCAAGGCTACCTCTTCATCCTCCGATAGTGATGAATCCGAGAACGCGATGGATGAAAGAATGTCGCTAATGGCGAAGAAGTTTCAACACTTCTTTTGTAAAGGTAAATTCCCTTCCAAATCTAAATTTGATTCCACTAACAATTTCTCTTCTCTTTGTTTAAGTGTAACAAAATAGGGCATATCAAGAAGGACTGCCCAATGTTAAAGAACAAAGAAAAGTGGAAGGAACCAAAGTACCACAAGTCCGACAAATTCAAGAAGGATAAGAAGAAAGGACTCGTTGGGACTTTTGATGATTCGAGCGAGAATTCTTCAAGCGAATCCAAAGATAAGAAGGGTGAGAGTGCACACATGTGCTTCATGGCACGTAAGGATACACCCTCCGATGGAAGCGATAGTGAGAACGATGAAACCGAGGTAACAACGGATGAACTTCGTATTGCTAATGAAGAGTTATTTTCAAAGGATTAATCTCTCATGCTTAGGTTTACTAATTTGAAGAAATTGAATGCTAATAATTCATCCATGCCATCCATCACCAACAATAACACCATTGTTGACACACTCACATTTGAGAAAGCCAATTTGGTTTCTCAAAATGGCGCATTGAGAAATGAGGTGAATTCCCTTAAATATCAATTAGATCACATTCCTTCTAAAGATAATGATGATCTAATTTTACAAAATATAAAATTGAGTATTGAGAATGATTTTCTCAAAACCTAAGTGCACGTGCTCACTACACGTGTGTCCACCTTGGACACTACCATTTCTTTTTTAAAGGAGAAATATGAGCTCATGTCCTCCCATGTTAAGATATTTAACAAAGGGAAATGGCAATTGGATGAATTACTGTCCAACTAATTTCCGGCCACACATCGTGTTGGACTTGGTTATGTGGAAGCAAATGCATCCAAATCCCGCACCTCTTATAGTGGTATAACTATAGATTTTGTGAGGCCATCCACTGGTGCATCCACTAGTAGTGACAAAAATACTATTGGTAGCAAACCTACCAAGAAAGGCACTATTCCACATGTTCCTTCTTTTGACAAGAAACCCACTATGGGTGTAAATCAAAAGAAAGGACATGCTTCCATGTACACCAATGGATAAAGATGACATGAATTTTAAGAGGCCGCTAGAACTACTTCATTTAGATTTATTTGGGCCTACTAGAGTAGCATCTTTAGGAAATGCTCATTATGGATTAGTCATTACAAATGACTTTTCTAGATTTACATATCTAATAAAAATGAAGCCTTTGATGAGTTTACCAGATTTGCAAATAAAATTCAAAATCTCTTAGGAACTACCATTATCACTATTGATAGTGATCATGGAGGGGAATTTGGGAATGAACTTTTCTCTAAGTTTTGTAATGATAACGGAAATACTCACAACTTTTCTTTTTATTGCGCACCACCACAAAATAGTATTGCTGAGAGAAAGAATATGACTCTTATTGAGTGTGCATGCACCATGATCCATGATAGTCATCTTGAACTTCAACTTTGGGCAGAGGCGGTGCACACGACATGTTATGTGCTCAAACGAACAAAACTTGTTTTGAATTATTTTATGATAAAAGCCTCAAGTTAAGTATTTTCGTGTTTTTGGTTCAAAATGTTTTATAAAGAGCACTTTTGGTAATTTAGAAAAATTTGAGTCAATATCTGATGAAGGAATTTTTATTGGATAATCCACACGTAGCAAAGCCTACCGGATATACAACAAAACATCTTCAACGATCGAGGAATCACTACACGTTTCATTTAATGAAGATTTTGATGTTTCTCATATTATTGATGATAGTGTAGATGTTTTATGTGATTCTATTAGTAATGTTAAACTTAATGATTCTATTATTAAGACTAACAATGCTAATGAAAATGTTGAGATTGTTCCAAGTGATCCAAGTATTCCCAAAGCTTATCCGACCGTTCGTGACCACCCCTATAACCAAATAATTGGAGATATTGGTGTGGGTGTCTGAACAAGGTCAAGGATCGATGAGTTCTCTCATTACGCCTTTGTCTCTACCATTGAGCCAAAGAACATCCAAGAAGCATGTGAAGATAGCTCGTGGATAGTTGTAATGGAAGAGTAGCTCAAGAAATTTGAAAGAAATGAAGTTTGGGAGCTTGTCCCTCTTCCAAGTGGTCACCAAGTCATTGGGACCAAATTGATATTCAAGAACAAGACTAATGAGAACGAGGTCATCACAAGGAATAAAGCAAGGTTAGTAGCTCAAGGCTATCGTCAAGAAGAATGTATTGATTTCAAAGAATCCTTTGCCACAGTAGCTAGATTAGAAGCTATTAGGTTGCTTTTATCTTTTGCATCTCATAAGAATTTTAAATTATTTCAAATGGATGTTAACCATGCATTTTTAAATGGCATAGTTAATGAAAAAGTTTATGTTTCTCAACCACTCGGTTTTATACATGAAAAATTTCCTAATCATGTTTTCAAACTTAAGAAAGCGGTATATAGGTTGAGACAAGCTCCTGGAGCTTGGTATGATAGACTCAAACCCTTTCTTTTGGATTTAGGTTTTAAATTTGGTGAAGTTGAACTCTTTTCATTAAAGATTATGAAAATGACATTCTCCCTATTCAAGTCTATGTAGACGATATTATCTTTGTTTCTACTAACTTTGACCTTTACCAAGAATTTTCTAAATCTATGAAGGGAAAATTTGAGATGAGCCACATAGATGAGCTTAACTACTTTCTAGGTATTCAAATTCAGCAAATGAAGGATGTGATTTTCATACACCAAACCAAGTACACCGGGGAGCTTATCAAACGATTCGGGATGGAATCATCTTCAAGCAAAAGGACTCCCATGAGTACGACCACTCATCTACACAAGGATGAAAACGGAAAAGATGTAGACATTCGTCTATAGTGAGATATGATTGGTAGCTTACTTTATTTAATTACTAGTATGCCCGAATCATGTTTTCAGTATGTCTTTGTGCTAGATCAAGCTAGACCTAAGGAATCACACTTGATTGCGGTTAAACGAATTTTTCGTTACCTCAATCAAACACTAAATTATGGGTTACTTTACTCTAAATCTAGCACCTATGAGCTAGTCTCATATAGTGATGCTGATTTTATTGGATGCAAATCTGACAGGAAAAGTACTAGTGGCACTTGCCATTTTCTAGGAAATTCCCTTGTCTCTTGGTTTTCCAAGAAGCAAAACTCCGTATCATTGTCCACGACCGAAGTGGAACATATTGCCATGAGTCTTGCATGTGCACAAGTCCTTTGGATGAGACACACTCTCAAAGACTATGGTGTCAATTGTGATACTTGCACTATCATGGTTGATAACCAAAGTGCAATATGTCTTTCCAAAAATTTGGTACACCACTCCGGTACCAAATGCATAGATGTGAGACACTATTCTATTAATGATCATGTAACTAAGAAGGACATCATCTTAGAGTACATTGAAACCCCAAAACAAATCGCCGACATCTTCACTAAACCTCTAAAAGAAGACTCTTTTGTGAGGTTGCGTGGAGAATTATGGATTATAGGTGAATCTGAGATATAAGAGTTCATTTTTATACATCATATCATGTTTTGAACTCATATGACCATTTTCATATCGCATGTTGAATATGTCATATTTTCATATTTGTTATCAATGAGATTTATTGGAAATTTTTGATGATTTGATGATTAGATTAATATGCTTGATATATGTATGTTTCAGAGTGTTTTCTCACTACAAAGCGTTGACCGTGGAGAACCCGATCAACGTGGTCGAGGGACCCGCTTCGGGTCCCTCGGGGGCTTCGAATCGGTGTAGAAGGGGCGAGGGGTAGCCTCGGCCCTGGTTGAGACGCTCGGCCTCGGACAGGAATGCTCGGCCTTGGATGGAAGGGGGACGAGGGGTAGCCTCAGTCGCCCGGGTAGATGCACGGCCGACGGGTGGCGAAGGTGAGTCTCGGACTCGATTAGGATGCTCGGCCTCGGTAGGACGTGTTCGGCCACGGCTGGCTGACGGTGAGGGGAAGCCTCACTGTCCAGTTGATCGAGTGGTTGGAGAGGGGCGAGGGGTAGCCTCGGCCCGTTGATCTGTTGTCCACCTGCGCAGACGAGAACGCTCGTCAGGGGGCCGGACCTTGGTTCCGGCCAAATCCCCTCCGATGCCTAAGTCAGATAGAGATCTGAGAAAGGAGGCCCGGCGGAGACGGTCCAACTCGTGAGGAGATCGTGACGGCGTCTCTCGGCGCGAGCGGGGGAGGAAGGAGATGAATTGGGGGAACGAGGTCGTTGATGGAGTACCTTAGGTTTTGTTACCTGAGATGCGGTCCCTTTGGATGATGCCCGCCCTCCCCTCATATAGGTGACTCGTCCTGATCATGTGCCATGATGTGACATCATGGCCATCATTCATGGGGACGTGCAAATGTGGGAAGTTTTGACCCCCACTAATCGCGCCCGTCTTGATGAGGAGACGAATGCCCCAAAGGTGGTCATGATGGCTGGAGTGATGGACTCTGGCGGTTGCCATACTTGGCGGGCCTTGATGGATGGAGAGTGATGGCTATTTAAGTCGGGCCATTAAGGCGAGCCATTAAGCCGAGCCATGATGGCTATAGAGTGAAGGCCATTTAAGTCGGGCCATTAAGCCGAGCCATTATCGGCGAGAGTGATGGCACTTGGCGGTTGCCATATTTGGTGAATGTTTCCTTGACCTGGGCCCCGATTTCCTCCACTGTGGAAGTGGGCCTTCGTAATGGGTAGAGAAGCGCGGCCCGCCCGTGAGATCCTTGGGCCGAGGCCCCAAGGTTGTAGCAGTCTGGTTGACAAGTCGTAGTTGACTTGGCTCTTCCGGGCCCGGCCAAACTAGTCCCGTTAACATGCCCCCATCTTCTGAGCTCTACCATTGTTGAGGTGGAGGTCGGGAGATGTAGTATAATGGGAAAGAAGTTGTACTCTCTGCAAAACTTTGGTCCGTCTTGCGGAGTTTGGCCAGGGACGATAGATCGTCAGCCCGAGATTCGTTCGGTCGTGGGGGAGTCACCCATCGACTTACTGTCGACGAAGGAGATTCGTTCGGTGGCGAGGGGAGTTGCCCCTCGACTTATGGCCGACGAAGGAGATCCGCTCGGTGGCAAGGGGAGTTGCCCCTCGGCTGGCGAAGGAGTGATCGGCCTGCTGGGGGGCTGCCCCCAGCCCTTTGACCGATCTGTTCGTTCGGTTGCAAAGGGAGTTGCCCCTCGACTTATGGCCGACGAAGGAGATCCGTTCGGTGGCGAGGGGAGTTTCCCCTCGGCTTACGGCCGACGAAGGAAATTCGTTCGGTGGCGAGGGGAGTCGCCCCTCGGCTTACGGCCGACGAAGGAGATCCGCTCGGTGGCGAGGGGAGTTGCCCCTCGGCTTATGGCCGACGAAGGAGATCCGCTCGGTGGCGAGGGGAGTTACCCCTCGGCTGGTGAAGGAGTGATCGGCCTGCTGGGGGGGCTGCCCCCAGCCCTTTGACCGATCTGTTCATTCGGTTGCGAAGGGAGTTGCCCCTCGACTTATGGCCGACGAAGGAGATCCGTTCGGTGGCGAGGGGAGTTGCCCCTCGGCTTACGGCCGACGAAGGAGATTCGTTCGGTGGCGAGGGGAGTTGCCCCTCGGCTTACGGCCGACGAAGGAGATCCGCTCGGTGGCGAGGGGAGTTGCCCCTCGGCTTATGGCCGACGAAGGAGATCCGTTCGGTGGCGAGGGGAGTTGCCCCTCGTCTTACGGCCGACGAAGGAGATTCGTTCGGTGGCGAGGGGAGTTGCCCCTCGTCTTACGGCCGACGAAGGAGATTCGTTCGGTCGGCTAACCGGGGGAGTTGCCCCGGTCCTTTGTCCGATCCGTTCGTTCGGTGGCGAGGAGAGTTGCCCCTCGACTTACGGTCGACGAAGAAGTGCGGACCTTGTAAATACTTTCAAAGATTCCATGGTGGCGCTCTGCCACTACTTTGTCCAGCTTGGGTGGATGCAGGAGTTGTTCGGCAAGCGGGGACCCAGCAGCACGGTCGGAGGAGCGATCCGGGTGCTTGAACTCGGACGGGGGTGCTTCGGCCAGATCGGCTTGGCCAGGATGAGGATGACTTTGAGACAAAGTGGCTCGGAGGCTTGGAAGGGTGGTCCGACTGGTCTGGACCGGTCGGCCTCCTCTGGGGTCGGCCTCGGTTTCGGCCTGAACTGGTCGGCCTCGATCGGAGGAGCTGCCTGGTTGCTCGAACTCAGACGGTGGTGCTTCGGCCAAACGGCTCGGCCATGGTCGGAGGAGCGGTCTGGATTCTTGACTGGTTCAACAGCTCCATTGCAGCGGGGATAACTTTGTAAGCTCGACGAGGTGGCTTGGCGTTGAAACTCAGATACTTGGCAAGGCGGTCGGACTTGTCTAGACACAGCTCTAGTTCTATTTCCAAATTCAGCTCCAGCTCCGGCTATAGCTTTTGTCTGGACCGCATCTCCCGCTCCGGCTCCAGCTTTGTCTGGATCCTAGATTCTGCTCCAGCTCCGGCTCCAGCTTTTGTCTGGATCCTAGCTTCTGCTCCAGTTCCAGCTCCGGCTCCGGCTCCCGCTTTTGTCTGTTTGGCGGTACGACCAAGGTAGCTCGGCAAGGGCGGCACAGTGATGGGAGCTCAGCCCATATGCTTGGCGATGGCAGCACGGTGTTGGTATGGCGGACGTCGAGACAATGGCCAGAGATGGTGGTAGGGCCATCGATGAAGGCCGAGTCGGGGCTAAGCCCGACGCCTGCGAGGGTCGTCGGTGCTGTCTCTTGTCTGAATTCGATCGAGATCTCATTCTCCTTGGTGACCTTGCCAGGCCACTCGTAGCCCCGCGTCTTCCTGGCCCGTCCCCGGATCTAGACGCACTCCTTGTGCCTCTCCCTCAAGTTGGCCGAGGCCGCAATGCCGGTCGCCGTGTGCTCCGGCGTTGTCGCGACCATGGCAGCCTTATCGACAAGCTTTTTATGAGACATTTGTTGAAACCGGAGGATGTGGCTTTTTATCACCATCTCGCAAGAAGTTTAAGAGAGGAGAATTGTCAGAGAAGCTCTTGTAGTTGTCTGAAAGCACATAATTAATTAGCAAGGGGGAAGAGGACAGTTTGACCTTTTTGCTGGGTCGGCTTCGGCCTCTTCTGGGGTCGGCCTCGGCCTCGGACTGAACTGGTCAGCCTCGTCGGGGATCGGCCTCGGCCTGGACTGGTCGGCCTCCTCAGGGGTCGGCCTCGGCCTGAACTGGTACGATAAGAACAGCTCAGCCGATCCGACACACAGGCGGGTGGAGACCTGCTTGTTCAGACGAAGAAACAAACATCTGCTTGTTCAGATGAAGAACCAACGATCGACATCCTCAGGGAAAGAGAATCCCTGATCAACATGATGGAGCCTTAATATGGAATTGAGCTTGTAGGGAATCTTCTGTATACGAAGGGTCGGCAATGTCGATAGCCCGACAGAGGGATCCGTTCAGCCCCAGTCCTGACCGGTCACGCGTCGTTCCCGTTCTTGCCGCCATTTATCAACAACCAATCGATGGACCGATCTGAGCATACGTCATCACCGATCGATCGGTGGACCTCGGATCATGCCCAACCTCGAAGCCGGGCAGCCCAGAGTTGGATGTTCGTAGGAGAGAAAATCCCTGAGCTCGGTGGTCTTTGATTTACAGATCCAGGCACAAGCCTCCTTTGTAGACTTGCAAAACCGTAGGGTCGGTTGTTGATCGCAGGCAACAAGATCTTCGTCGTGATACTTGCGGAGATCTCTGGGTTTCCTCAATCTCGAATTCTTCGCCGTCCGAACTCCTCAGCATGGTCACCTTCCTGGGGTTCGCTGGGGGGTGGTTGACCTTGATGACATCGGCATCCCGGATCTTGCGCTTGGTGTAGATGGTGAAGACGTCGGGCTTGGAGGCCGAAGAGGTGTCTTCATGTTTCCTCAGGCAGAGGAGCTTCTGCCAGAGACTTCGTGCGTTCCAGAGCCCTCGGCGATGAAATCGAATGGTCCGACGTCGCGATCTCGGATCTCACCCTCGATCTTAGCGGCCCCTGCGACCTGTCCTCCGGTGGTAGGGACAACCTCAGCCGGCATGGGACGAGCTTCTTGTCGGGGAAGAGCTGGCCAGTGAGCGTCACGACGGGATCGCCTGAACCTGAAACCGCCGAGATCTGCTGATTCGTGGTCCTGAACTCCCTACCAGGTGGCACCTGTCGTTATCGCCGGTGGTATGCCTTTACTTCCGCAGTCCGGTCCTTCAGATCTTTGATTAAAGGAACGAGCCATTGCCTATGTGGTTGACGTCGTGGATGTCGACTCATTCCCACAGACGGCGCCAGATGTTTCAGAGTGTTTTCTCACTACAAAGCGTTGACCGTGGAGAACCCGGTCAACGTGGTCGAGGGACCCGCTTCGGGTCCCTCGGGGGCTTCGAATCGGTGTAGAAGGGGCGAGGGGTAGCCTCGGCCCTGGTTGAGACGCTCGGCCTCGGACAGGAATGCTCGGCCTCGGATGGAAGGGGGACGAGGGGTAGCCTCAGTCGCCCGGGTAGATGCACGGCCGACGGGTGGCGAAGGTGAGTCTCGGACTCGATTAGGATGCTCGGCCTCGGTAGGACGTGTTCGGCCACGGCTGGCTGACGGTGAGGGGAAGCCTCACTGTCCAGTTGATCGAGTGGTCGGAGAGGGGCGAGGGGTAGCCTCGGCCCGTTGATCTGTTGTCCACCTGCGCAGACGAGAACGCTCGTCAGGGGGCCGGACCTTGGTTCCGGCCAAATCCCCTCCGATGCCTAAGTCAGATAGAGATCTGAGAAAGGAGGCCCGGCGGAGACGGTCCGACTCGTGAGGAGATCGTGACGGCGTCTCTCGGCGCGAGCGGGGGAGGAAGGAGATGAATTGGGGGAACGAGGTCGTTGATGGAGTACCTTAGGTTTTGTTACCTGAGATGCGGTCCCTTTGGATGATGCCCGCCCTCCCCTCATATAGGTGACTCGTCCTGATCATGTGCCATGATGTGACATCATGGCCATCATTCATGGGGACGTGCAAATGTGGGAAGTTTTGACCCCCACTAATCGCGCCCGTCTTGATGAGGAGACGAATGCCCCAAAGGTGGTCATGATGGCTGGAGTGATGGACTCTGGCGGTTGCCATACTTGGCGGGCCTTGATGGCTGGAGAGTGATGGCTATTTAAGTCGGGCCATTAAGGCGAGCCATTAAGCCGAGCCATGATGGCTATAGAGTGAAGGCCATTTAAGTCGGGCCATTAAGCCGAGCCATTATCGGCGAGAGTGATGGCACTTGGCGGTTGCCATATTTGGTGAATGTTTCCTTGACCTGGGCCCCGATTTCCTCCACTGTGGAAGTGGGCCTTCGTAATGGGTAGAGAAGCGCGGCCCGCCCGTGAGATCCTTGGGCCGAGGCCCCAAGGTCGTAGCAGTCTGGTTGACCAGTCGTAGTTGACTTGGCTCTTCCGGGCCCGGCCAAACTAGTCCCGTTAACAGTGTATTAGTCTATATGCTTATGATGGTTATTTTATGTTATTAGAGTGATTAGAGTATATGTCCAAGGGTGAGAAGTCTCAAATCATTGATTCTAACTCAATTCTAGATTTCGGAACCAGGACAGTCGACTGTCATTTCTTCAGTCGACTGCCCAATCTCCAGTTTTTAGCCTTCATAATTCTTATTCATGACAGACGACTGATGGTCATTTTACATGTGACTGGTCATCCGAAGGCGATGGTAATTTGTTTATCAGGCACCTGCCCAATTGTCACCAATTTTCCCGAGAGAAGGCTTAAAATTTCTTCAAAATTTTACTGTGCAGCTGGCACCTGTAAGTCATTTCACAGTTGCATGTCCAAATCTAGGTGACTTTATTTCTTCTACAGGTGCATATCTACTTTCTGAGTAATTTTTTATTAGGGCTTGATAGGTGACTACATGATGTGCATCAGTCGCCTGTCCGTCGAGTTTGGCAGTTCGTAGCCCATGATTTGAGCCGTTATTTTTGATTCAACAGCCCAGATCTATCCTGACCCTTCACCTATATATCGTGGCCCCTTCTTTTTCTCTCTCATCCGATTGAATTTCCCTCGTCTTCCTCCTTCAAATCGAGAGCTCCGATCAACTTCTCTCCATCGATCAAACTTCCCAGCCATCGATTTCACCTCCTTTAAGTCCGTCGAGCCTCTCCTCTCCTCCCTCCGCCAGGTATAAGCGTTTGACCTCTTTCATTTTGATCGTGCCCTAATTTTGGTGTTTGTTCAAACCCTAGCCTAGGTTCTATTCTTATCAATGGCACCCAAAATCGGATCCTCTTCTAAGTGTAAATCCCCGAAGAAGCCTCAGGAACCCAAAGCTAGGGCTCCAAAGCCTCTAACCAAATTTCGTAGAAAACGAGCTAGGTTGCCTTCCCTCTCCCTATCCGATTCCGATGAGTCTTGGAATGAAGAGATTCATACTGGTCATTCAAGAAGACTCGAACTTCGATTACTCAGCCCCTTGCCTTTATCCAGGTCGAACCCAATGTTGAGCCTAAAGCCCATGCTTCTGAGCCTGCTAACCCCGAAACTGAACCTCAAGACCAAAATCCTCTTGAATCTCCGCAGCCCTCTGCTCCTGCTTCTCATATCCCCATGTGTCGTGATGGCACGTGTTTGGGAAAATATAAACTTATGTTCAAGTCAAGCTCCTTAAGGAGCGATTTATCTCATACCCTGCTTTCACAACCGAGAATCTATCCCGGCTTATGATGACGACCAAATTGGTCGATCTCTTTCGATATTCTCATGATGATTCTCCTCGTCCATACTCTATGCTCGTGAAGCTATTCTATGCAAACCACATTCACGGTGAATACTCCGAGTCTGGGATTTTGGACGTTGTCGTTCATGGGACCCCAATCAAGCTTGACCCCAGGCTTTTAGGGACTATTCTTAGGATTCCCTCCACCGGATCCTTACATGCTGACATTTCCATCTCTTTTGTTGTTGATCTTGATTAGGTCGTCCTTTGGGACATGTTCTGTGAGATTCCCCGTATCCTCACCTCTGGCGTCAGATCCTCTATGTTCACTCCTAGAGGTTGGGCTGTCCACATGTGGTCAAGTCCAACATCCGGCCTAAGTACGGATATTCTGACCAGCCGTTCTATGAGGTACTCAAATGCATGTATGCGATATTCTCAGGGATGGAGGTGAATTGGGTAGGGGTCATAGTTGACATGATGGACCATATCGAGATCACCTCCCCATCTTCCCATATTCCTTATGGATGTATCCTTACTCATGTCTTTCGCCATTTTGGCATTGATCTGAATGCTTATGAGTGTGTCCCTCTTGGCACTTTTCTTGATGCTTCTGCAAAGTCGAAGTCCTCTTCGGCTCTGTAGACGGCAGCCAAGAAGAGACAGACTGCTTCTGGCCCCTCGCCATCATCTGCTCCTCCTGGTGATTTGTCGACCCACTCATCGTCATTTGCACATACTCCTGATCCCCTTCTTGTCGAGTTGGACAAGAAGGTATCTATTTTATTTGAGCTTTTCCATGTATCCTTTCAGCACCATAGGATTTCCATCCCTGCATCCCTCCAGGCATACCTCCAGCCTGCTGCTTCTACTCCCAGTGACGCTCAGGCTACTCCCACTGACGTCACCCAGCCTCCTCCTCCTGCCGTCACTCAGCCTCCAGAGCCCTCTGCTGTTGCTACTGAGCCTACTGAAGCTGCTCCTACTGCTAAGACCTCACATGTTGACATCCTTGCTGCTCTTATTGCTTCGAATGCAGAGTCAGAGACCCAGGACTTTCATGTTGAGATGAGAGCTCCTGAGGATTCCATCGTCGTTTAGCTGGACGGATGCATCCTGCTGACTCCTCACCCTAGGACCTAGATTTTTTTCCGGGTTGAGAGTCTGTGTCTGATGTATTGATGTGTGATGGATATATAGTGTCATATACAGATGTTTTGTCTATTAGTGTTTATGCTTGTGGCACATTGGATGGTTGTATATGTTGGTCATATACTTTTGTATACATTGAGTTGGTTATCTTTTTGTAAACTCCATGTATCTTTTGCAAATATTTATATGATGATCTGTTCGACTCATTGTACTCTCATGTGAATGTTGTGCAATTTTTGTTTCTTCTTGTGCTATTAATTGTATTAATTGAATGTTGAGATGAATTGCATAATTCATGTTGCTATTTTACTTCCATTCTTTTAGTCAACTAAATTTTTCTAGTTTTGATGAGTTTTGATATGTACTTGTATGATATACCTTCGTGCTTTCTTGTTTTTTCCTTTGGTATCACATAAAATACATATCTCATTCTTTATGCTCCCGTGATTGTTCTTTAGTTTAGTTAGCATTATTGTTGTTTTTTCTACTACCACCTTTTGGATAATGCCACAGGGGAGAGAAATAAACAAATAATAATTTTGTGCTAATTATAAGCTAAACTTGAATCTAAGAATGAAGTTGCCTTAGATTTAGGGAGAGTAAGATATAATGAATTTGGATTCAAAACCCCTAAATTCCAATACTTAAATTCATTTCTTTCACACACACACACACACACACACACACACACACACACAATACTATTGCTTTAATTTGATCATTAGATGCCCATATATTAATTGTCTAACTTGATTGGCATCTATGTAGGGGGAGTAAGTATTTTTAAGCACAATTATTTATCTTTTTGTTATTATTTGTTTGTCATCAACAAAAAGGGGGAGAATATTGAGTATTGGACTTCTCCTTACTTAGTTTTGATGATGAGCAAACATAAATACTTGTGACTAATCCCCTCAATGTAGTAAATCCATTCTCTAAACCTATCATGAAGATCTAAAATCAATGGTTAACACTCAAGGATCAATCAAAGCCCAAAGTTGAAGATTGGGTGATCAAAGATAAAGAATGGAGCTTCAAAGTCTTCAAGAAGACTTCAATATCATTCAAGAGAAAGAAACGAAGCTAAAACATATGTAATCTTTTTATTCTCTTTTCTTTCTCATTAGAATGTGGCTTTGAAGTAGTTTACTGTTGGAGCTCACACACTTCCCTATTTCTAGCCTTATTATTTCCTTAGATTACATTTCCTAGGGCTTTATCTTTGATTTACCTTTAATGTGCATTTTGGACTTTCAACAGGAGATAGATGAACATTATACATGTGCTTGTCTCCATACAGGCGCCTGAGATTGCTCTTCAGTCGTCTGTTATGCACACTCTTTTTGACTTGATTTTTGGGCTTTCAGTACTTTACTTTCATCAGGCGACTGCTGTACAAAGTCCTGTCCAGTTACAGTCTCATGTGACTTGTTAGTCAGTCACCTGTCTCATCTTGCCTAAACTTCTTAAGGTTTGTCAACTTTCACACTAGCCCCTGCAGGCGATGTAAGAAGGAATTACAGGCGCCTGCCCATGGCACAGGCGCCTGTATATGCTTCTATAGTCGCCTGTCCAACACTTGCCCAGAACTTTGATTTTGGCAAGTTTTGCATTTGTGCAACAGACGATTGATGTTGGTTTTCCAGTCGCCTGCCCATGGCACATGCGCCCGTGGATTCCACGTCAATCGCCTGTCCAAGTATACCCAGAATTCTTTGTTTTCACAACTTACGCATCAGTCGTCTGCAGAAGGTTTCTCAGTTGCCTGATGGTTCAGGCGCCTTGCCAACCTTCATCAGTCGACTGTCCTATGTGGCAAGTTACCGTTTGAATTCTCACCTACCCTCTAACCAAGTACAGCAGGCGAGTGTGGTTTCTTCACCAGTCGACTGTCTAGACTGTAAATTCTATCCGTTGGCTTTTTCCACACGGATTTCAAAGGGGTTTTAGGGTATTTTGTTTGAGGGTTTTGGAGAACCTATAAGAGGGACTTCTACTGTTCCATTGGTGCCTCTTAGTCATTCTCTTAGCAACATAACAATTCATCTTCAAGCTCTCAAGCTTGAAGGATCGTCTTACCCTTGCAATACTAACAACAACACACTAGAGTGGGGTGAATAGTGTAATGGCACAAATTGCGTATTTAAAAATTAAACTTGCAAATGCAGAATTATAAATGCAAGAGGAATTTAAACACCACAAAAATCCAAACACAAACACAAGATGGTACCATGGTTTCCCAAACATGGGTACGTCCAGCCACACCAATATCCACTATAGTTCTCATACAGAGAAGTGAATACAATCTCACACAGAGATACCTCACACAGATGATTTGGATTCTTACACAGAGATATCCTTGCTTTCACACAGAAAGACTTTTGCTCTCACACAGAGAGACTCAAACTCTCACACAGAGAGATCTCAACCAACCCTCACACAGAAGGTTATACTGTAACGGTCTGTTTTCATCAACACAATATTTTACGTGTTTAATCTATTAAACTATTTTATAATGTTTCGTCAGGAGTTTTATGATTTTAAAAAATTTCTTATAAAAATATTTTGAAGTATCAAACTAGTTATGAAGTATTTTAGTAAGTTCGGGTTTCATCAAATAAATCTAAATAATTGGATAAAAATTCATTTTCACTCATTACTGTTTTGGCTTAATGAATTAATTTTTTATACAAACATCATCAAAACATTTTCAAACTTCTACGGTATCATCCTATGATCATTTAGGGCTTTCCACATTAATTTCATAATTTTCTGAAGTCAAACCAGTAACCCGCTTCCTAAACGTTTTGGCCCAAAACTCGTATTTCCATAGCTCAAACCCCCAATTGAATCTCGTATTCGCAATCCTCGCGATGATACGAACCCGTGGGTATATTTTCATAATTTTTCGGGGTCATGCGAAAACGGGGTTGTATTCCTCCGTTTTACTAATTACATCCCCTAATTACTTTTTACCCTTACTAATTACTAATTACATTAACCTAATTACTAATTACCCTAACCATGACTAACATGTGAAGGGAGAAACATTTAACATTTTCCTAACTTAGTCAAAAACATTTTTAATGCATATTTTATATAAATCTAACACTTTTGACTAATTATTAAATGACCTAATTAAAAATCAGTTAACCTTAACTATAAAATCCCCCCCTTAACCCTCTTCTTCTCCCAGCATTCTCCCCTACTCCGGCAGAGCTCCGGCCAATATTCCGGCCAACTCCGGTGA
The DNA here is from genome assembly GCA_030789695.1 of Scilla litardierei. NCBI lineage: Eukaryota > Viridiplantae > Streptophyta > Magnoliopsida > Asparagales > Asparagaceae > Scilla > Scilla litardierei. The sequence goes on from CM061136.1 coordinate 89,886,782, forward strand.
GCCTATCCCTCCATCCTCCATCCTCCATTCTCCTTCATCAATCCCCATCCACAATCTCTCTATTTCTCTCTCTAAAAATCAACACCAAAACCCATGAAACCCATCAATGGCCACCTCCACCATGGCCACCTCCGACGACGGCGAGCTCCTCCGGCAACAACCCTTCCTCCTCTCTTCTCTCTTTAATATCTCTATCTATCTCTCTGAAACAAGGAGAAAAGAAATCAAACAAAAGAATGAAAAAAAAACAGAACATCAGCAGGTTTTTCGGCCTGCTGCCGACCGGCTGGCCGGCGACGGCCGGCCACCACACCCCTCCCCCTTGCTTCCCTTGCTTCCTTCACACCATTGGTTCACCTACAAAATGAAGAAGGAGATGAAAAAAATGGAAAGTTTGAAAGGAAAAAAATTTGACAGTTTGAGTTGTGGGTTGTGCTGCCAACTATGTGAAGGGAATGTTAAAAGGATTTTGAAGGGAATTTTGAGGGAAAGAAATTTTGAGGGCGGGGGGGGGGGGGGGGGGGGGGGGGGGGGGGGGGGGGGGGGGGGGGGGGGGGGCATTTGTAAAGAAAAATTGTAAAGGGAATAAAATGAAGATTTTTGTGAAGGGAAAGAATAGAATTAGAAAAGAGAAGGGGAAGATTTTTTGTTAGGATTTTGGTTAAGATTTTTAGAGATTTAGGAATTATTTTTATTGTATTTTTTCATACGTGTCTACGTATACGTGCGTATGTGCACGTAGTAGGGAATTTTGTAACTTCAATTATTAATGAATAAAATAAGGGTGCGTGCGTGTGGTGTTTGTACGTAGACGTCCCGGGAAGACACCGACTCCCGGACACGGCACGAGACCCATCCAAGGAACCGGAATGCAACCAGTTACGACCACATGCAAGTATTTACAAGTAACTACCGTATATATATGCAACTAATTACCATGTATATGTACTGTACTTGTGCTCACATTATTGGATGTACGAAATAATGGGCCTATAAGGCCATATGGGTAGGGATCCGGATACGAATACGGATCCGGATACGGATATGGTTAATATGATACGACACAGGTTTTGGGGTAGTCTTGAGCTACGAAGTGTGCGGGAGTGACCGGGTCCACCCTTATTTGGTAAGCTGTACCATCACCCTACAGGGGATGGTAGGTATATATTCCATGGGTTGCTCCGTGGGATGGGTGCACTTATGGTTGCATATCATGCACTCGGGCTAAGGCTGATGCACTAGCTTGTTTGTTTATTATTCCACTATTGCTAACTTGATACCACTGTTCTACTGACTTAGTCAAGACTACTCGAATGTGGCAGCGCAGTATAATAATAAGCGGTCTTAAATTACTACCGGATCAGTGTCTAGAAAAGAATGGGAAGGGGGTTGGTCAACCAAAGGACTTGTCCTGCGGTCATAGAAGTGACCCATGCCTTCAAGCCCTGACTGCCTGGCTGGTCTGGGAGTTAAGTTAGACTTCTTATTATTAGGCATGCCTACACTATTAGAAAGTCAAGCGACTTTTGTTACCTCTTGTTCGTTCATTTCATTGCTGCATTTACTTTCAGTTGGTTCTTTTTACTTGTCACTTAGCGCTGACATGTATTTCATTGTTTTCTTTGAAATGCATGTCAGATTATGAGCCGACGGAGTATATGGAGTACTACACTGAGGACGATGCCGCGGACCAGGGATCAAAGGACGTTACTGAGCCCGCACCTGCAGTGGAGTAGGAGTCTCCGATTTGACCACATCATCCGCTTTATTTCACCGTCAGTGTGCTTTCCTTACTGCCAGTGTGCTATTTACTTTCGAGTACTTTACTTTACTTTCTGTCGAGTCGTTGTAGGCCGTACTATAAGGCCCAGACCTATACTACTTTTCATCTATTGGATAATAAAGATGTTGTGTGTTGTTTCTCTGAGTTTGTATGACAAGAACCTGCCTTCGATGGAATTACCACAGACGCTTATTATGCATCGACCAAGGAAGAAGAAAAAATTCCTCCTTGTTTTATGCACATGCAGGCTTGCTCGCGTCCTCGCTCCCGGGTATTATGGGACGCGGGGCGTGACAAATTTCTGTGGTGGCCCATGCAGGTCCATGCAAATACTCGGAGCAATATACTCATCTTTACGATCCTAAGCTAACTGAGTACATATTGACTCCGGTTTATTGTTTTGCAGCATATCAGGAAGACCAAACACCCGCAACGGAAATGGCGCCAATGGAAACGGTGCCAATGCAAATGGTGCCACCGAGATATCTACAGTCATGCGAGTGACAAGAGAAATGTTATAAATACAACACCAGATGCTCCAGCGAGGACCACCAGCACCACCACAACCCGTTGAACCTGGGGTTAAGCAATTCCAGGAGCTTTGTCCAAAGACTTTCTCTGGAAAGGAAGGGCCACTGGAAGCTGAAGAATGGGCCCTAGCCACTGAAGAAAAGTTGGGCGCTGCTCGCATCTCTCAAGCAGGATGGGTTGAAGTTGCAAAACTACAACTGACCGACAATGCTCGAAGCTGGTGGGATCGTGAAGAACGATGTCTGGTTAAGCCTATCTCTTGGGGCATGTTCCAAGAAAGGTTCAATGTCCAATATTTTCCTCCATCAGCCAAGTGAGAACTCCAATGGAGCTTTGCAAATTTGAAACAAGGCAATAAGACTGTTGATGAGTATGAGGCAGAGTTCTTAATGCTCAGTCGTTTCGCTCCGCACATGGTCGAAAATCCAGAAGACTGTACCTATCAGTTTCGTCAAGGCCTAAACCCCCATGTTCAAGCCTCGATGACTATAGTGAAGCTAACTACCCTTGAGGATGTTCTAGAAGTTGCACTGAATCATGAAACTGTTGTGCGACTTGACAGGGGATTTCAAGTTCATACAGGCAAACGTCCGATGGAACCTACCAAGAACAACTTCTGACTGACTCAGGCCACCAATTTCAAGAAGCCAGCAGCTCCAGCCAATGCCAAGTCCACTATGGTGTGCCACTACTGCAACCGTGTTGGACACATCACGAAGGACTGCCATGTGTTCTTGAACCAGTGCATAGTGTGTGGGGGCATCTGACCATCTTGCCAAGGACTGCCCTTGTCGCACTATCAAATCAGCCAACCCTGTGATGGCTTCAGGATCAGCTCAGCAAAAGCAACCACTGCCTTCTCAGCAGCAAGCTTTTCAGAATGCCAAGCCGAATCCACCAAGGCGTCAGGCATTTACTATGCTGCTGCTAAAGTCGAGATCACTGATCAAGTGATCTCAGGTAACCTCTAGACCAAAATTTCATACATCACTCTATATCATATGCTTGATTGGTATCTCTTGCTAAGACGTATCCTACCTTAACCTAGGTGTTATCTTAGTTTCTGCATCTCCGGCTCTAGTCTTGTTTAATTCAGGAGCTTCACATAGCTTCTTTTCGCAAAAGTTTGCGACGGATCATTCTATTACTATCTGTGATCTTCCAAGATATTGGAATGTCAACACTGGAAATGACATAGTAAAGGTTTCTACCGGGTGCAAGTCATGTCCCTAGTGATCTGTGAACGTGAACTGTTTACTGATTTCATGATCATCAGCATAGCCAACTTTGATGCCATACTCGACATGGATTGGTTAGAAACTTTCTACGCTAACATCGACTGTCACCAGAAGAGTGTAGTGTTTAAAATTCCTGAACATCCGGTGTTCAAGTTCATGAATGGAAGCGTTCGCTTGGTCCTATCAAGTTTCAGGCCAAACCGAATGAGGCAATAGTCGCATCAATTCAGGTTGAGTTTGAGAAATCTTTAGTAGTTCGAGACTTCGAAGGTGTATTTCCTGAAGATATTTCGGGATTACCACCAGACCGAGATCTCGAATTCACCATTGACCTCATGCCAAACACTCAACCTATCTCTAAGGCTCCTTACCGCATGGCTCCTGCTGAATTGGAAGAACTTCAGAGTCAGCTCGACGACCTGTTGCAGAAAGGATTGATATATCCCAGTGTGTCTCCTTGGGGTGTGCATGTCTTATTGGTCAAGAAGAAGGATGGATCGGGAAGAATGTGCGTGGACGATCGAGAACTGAACAAGGTGACTGTAAAGAATAAATATCCGTTGCCTCGCATCAATAATATTTTTGATCAACTTGGTGGATCACGAGTCTTCTCCAAGCTGGATCTCAGAAGTGGTTATCATCAAGTGAAGATCAGGAATGAAGATATTCCTAAGACAGCTTTTCGGACCAAGTATGGACACTACGAATTCGTAGTCATGCCTTTTGGTGTGACTAACGCCCCAGCGGTATTCATGAATCTCATGAACCTTATATTCTATGAGTTCTTAGATAAATTCGTAATTATCTTCATCGATGACATCCTGGTCTACTCGAAGAGCGAGGAAGATCATGCCAAGCATCTGTAGATAGTTTTGGAGACTTTACGTCTTCATCAGCTCTATGCCAAGTACAGCAAGTGTGAATTCTGGCTGGATCGAGTCGCCTTTCTTGGACTATAGTTTCGGGAGATGGTATTTCTGTCGATCCTAAGAAAGTCGCATATGTTATAAATTGGCCGACACCTCAGTCAGTTTCGGACATTCGCAGCTTTCTAGGATTAGCTGGTTATTATCGCTGATTCATCAAGGATTTCTCAAAGATTGCTGAGCCGATGACTCGACTGACTAGGAAGGATGTTAAGTTTGTTTGGTCTGAAGCTTGTGAGCAAGCATTCAGAGGATTGAAGATGAAGCTGACAACCGCACCAGTTCTAACTATTTCGGATAAAACTGGGGGGTTCGAAGTTTACTGTGATGCATTTGGAAAAGGTCTTGGAAGTGTGCTACATCAACATGGTCGCGTAGTTGTATATGCTTCTCGGCAACTAAAGAATCATGAGAAGAATTATCCAACACACGACTTAGAGTTGGCAGCCGTCATCTTTGCTTTGAAGATTTGGAGACATTTTCTGTTGGGAGAGAAAATAAAGGTATTCACTGCCCACAAGATCTTGAAGTATATTTTTACACAGAAGGAGCTCAACATGAGACAATGAAGATGGTTGGAACTCATGGATGATTATGACATCGACCTCCAGTATTATCCTGGGAAGGTGAATGTCGTACCTGATGCATTGCGTCGACTACCAACAGTCATGACTCTGACGACTCAATGGAGACTTCAACAAGACTTGAAAGGGATGGGAATCGAAGTTGTCTTGCCAGGAGCTACATCATCATTCATGAACATGTAGATCCAATCTACCATCACCAATCGGATTAAAGCTACACAGTCTGGAGACGCGAAGCTGCAGAAGATCAAGCAACAAGTTGATGCTGGTCTACGAACAGAATTTCGTATCCATGAAGATGGATCCTTGAGGTATGGAAGTCACATCTGTGTAACTTCAGTAGAGATCAGGGAAGAGCTACTGAATGAAGCACACAACTCTCCTTACTCCATACATCCAGGTGGTACCAAGATGTACAAAGATCTACGCTGGTGGATCGGAATGAAGAGAAGTGTGACCCGAAGCATCGCCAAATGCCTCGTATATCAGCAAGTGAAGGCTGAACATCATCGAGCCACTGGATTGCTTCAACCTTTGCCTATTCCAGAGTGGAAATGGCAACACATCACTATGGACTTCGTGACTGGACTACCTTGGAGCTCAAAAATAAATGATGCCATCTGGGTGATCGTTGATCGATTAACCAAGTCGGCAAATTTCATACCATTCCGAGTAGGACAATCCACGGAAATAATCGCGAAGAAGTATATGGAGGTAATGATATATCTCATACCTTTAAACTCCTTGCGGTATATATAGTGATATCTAATTATCACAAGAAATTGTGAGGCTACATGGAGTTACAGTGAGCATCATCTCCAACCGAGACACGAGGTTCACATCAGATTTCTGGAAGAGCAAGCAATCGAATCTGGGTACACATCTCAAATTCAGCACTGCGTATCACTTGCAGACCGATGGTCAATCGGAGCGTATCATCCAGATTCTTGAAGATATGCTGAGAGCATGCATGCTGGATTTCAAAGGATCATGGGAAGATCATCTGCACTTGGTAGAGTTTGCTTACAACGATAGCTACAAAGGCAGCATCGTCGTGGCCCCTTTTGCGGTACTCTATGGAAGGAAAAGTCGATCTCCATTAAGTTGGGATGACATTGGCGATCGAGAACTTTTAGGTCCAGAGATGATCATGGAAGCTGTTGATGTGGTGCGTACTATCAGAGACAAATTGAGAATCGCACAAGATCGCTACAAGCACTGGGCTGACGCCATGCGTCGACATTTGGAATTTCAACCTGGAGACTATGTTTTTCTAAAGATATCACCAAACAGAGGAGTGATACGCTTTGGAAAACGAGGGAAGCTCGGTCTGAGATTCATCAGACCGTTTGATGTGCTAGAGCGAGTTGGAGAAGTAGCGTACCGTCTGGCCCTGCCACCATCATTGGAGGGAGTTCATGATGTCTTTCATATCTCCCAGCTGCGTCGTTACATCAGCGACTCCAAACATGTAGTCGACCACTCGGAGATCACTGTTCGTCCGGATCTCACCTATGAGCAGCAACCGGTGCAGATCATAGATCGTCGACAGAAGACTCTCAGGAACAAAGTTGTTGAGCTAGTGAGAGTCAAGTGGCATCATAATTCGCCTGGTGAATCCACCTGGAAACATGAAGAGGAAATGTGAGAGCGTTATCCTCATCTCTTTCCTTAAATTCCGAGGACGGAATTTTTACAAGGACCGTATGATGTAACTGTCTCTTTTCATCAACACAACAATTTACGTGTTTACCTATTAAACTATTCTGTAATGTTTTGTTAGGAGTTTTATGATTTCAAAAATTTCTTATAAAAATATTTTGAAGTATCAAACTAGTTATGGAGTATTTTAGTAAGTTCGAGTTTCATTAAATATATCTAAATAATTGGATAAAAATTCATTTCACTTATTACTATTTTGGCTTAATGAATTAATTTGTTATACAAACATCATCAAAATGTTTTCAAACTTCTACGGTATCATCCTATAGTCATTTAGGGCTTTCCACATTAATTTCGTAATTTTCTGAAGTCAAATCAATAGAAAACCGGTAAACCCGCTTCCTAAACGTTTTGGCCCAAAACTTGTATTTCCGTAGCTCAAACCCCTAATTGAATCTCGTATTCACAATCCTCACAACGTTACGAACCCGTGGGTATGTTTTCATAATTTTTCAGGGTCATATGCGAAAACGGGGTTGTATTCCTCCGTTTTACTAATTACATCCCCTAATCACTTTTTACCCTTACTAATTACTAATTACATTAACCTAATTACTAATTACCTTAACCATGACTAACATGTGAGGGGAGAAACGTTTAACATTTTCCTAACTTAGTCAAAAACATTTTTAATGCATATCTTATCTAAATCTAACACTTTTGACTAATTATTAAATGACCTAATTAAAAATTAGTTAACCTTAATTATAAAATCCCCCCTTAACCCTCTTCTTCTTCCAGCATTCTCCCCTACTCCGGCGAAGCTCCGACCAACATTCCGGCCAACTCCGGTGAGCCTCTCCCTCCTCCTCCATCCTCCATTCTCCTTCATCAATCCCCATCCCCAATCTGTCTATTTCTCTCTCTAAAAATCAACACCAAAACCCAAGAAACCCATCAATGGCCACCTCCGGCGACGGCGAGCTCCTCCGGCAACAACCCTTCCTCCTCTCTTCTCTCTCTAATCTCTCTACCTATCTTTCTCTGAAACAAGGAGGAAAGAAATCAAAAAAAAACAATGAAAAAAATAGAATAGCAGTAGGTTTTTCGGCCTGTTGCCGGTCGGCGATCAGCGGCGGCCGGCCACCACACCCCCCCTCCTTGCTTCCCTTGCTTCCTCCACACCATTGGTTAACCTACAAAATGAAGAAGGAGATGAAAAAAGTGGAAAGTTGGAAAAGAAAAAAATTTGACATTTTGAGTTATGGGTTGTGCTGCCAAGGGTTATGCTGCCAACTATGTGAAGGGAATGTTAAAAGGATTTTGAAGGGAATTTTGAGGGAAAGAAATTTTGACCGGGGGGAGGGGATTTGTAAAGAAAAATTGTAAACGGAATGAAATGAAGATTTTTGTGAAGGGAAAGAATAGAATTAGAAAAGAGAAGGGGGAAGATTTTTTGTTAGGATTTTGGTTAAGCTTTTTAGAGATTTAGGAATTATTTTTATTGTATTTTTTTCATACATGTGTACGTATACGTGCGTATGTGCACGTGGTACGGAATTTTGTAACTTCGATTATTAATGAATGAAATATGGGTGTGTGCGTCTGGTGTTTGTAGGTAGACGTCCCGGAAAGACATCGACTCCCGGACACCGCACGAGACCCGCCCAAGGAACCGGGCTGCAACCAGTCACGACCACATGTAAGTATTTACCAAGTAACTACCGTATATATATGCAACTAATTACCCTGCATATGTACTGTACTTGTGCTCACATTGTTGGATGTACGAAATGATGGGCCTATAAGGCCATATGGGTACGGATCTGGATACGAATACGGATCCGGATACGGATACAGTTAATGTGATACGACATGGATTTTGGGGTAGTCTTGAGCTACGAAGTGTGCGGGAGTGACCGGGTCCACCCTTATTTGTAAGCTGTACTATCATCCCACAGGGGATGGTAGGTAGATATTCCACGGGTTGCTCCGTGGGATGAGTGCACTTATGGTTGCATATCGTGCACTTGGTCTAAGGCTGATACACTAGCTTGTTTGTTTATTATGCCACTATTACTGACTTGATACCACTGTTCTACTGATTAAGTTGAGACTACTCGAACGTGGCAGCACAACATAATAATAAGCGGTCTTAAATTACTACCGGATCAGTGTCTAGAAAGGAATGGGAAGGGGGTTGGTCAACTAAAGGACTTGCCCTGCGGTCATAGAAGTTGTGCCTTCAAGCCCTGACTGTCTGGCTGGTTTGCGAGTTAAGTTAGACTTCTTATTATTAGGCAAGCCTATACTATTAGATAGTTAAGCGATGTTTGTTACCTCTTGTTCGTTCATTTTATTGCTACCTTTAATTTCCGATGGTTCTTTTTACTTGTCGCTTAGCGCTGACATGTATTTCATTGTTTTCTTTAAAATGCATGTCAGACTACGAGCCGACGGAGTACGTGTAGTACTACACTGAGGACGATCCTGCAGACCAGGGATCAAAGGACGTTACTAAGCCCGCACCTGCAGAGGAGTAGGAGTCTCCGATTTGACCATAACATTCGCTTTATGTCACCGTCAATGTGCTTTCCTTACCACCAGTGTGCTATTTACTTTCGAGTAATGTACTTTACTTTCTGTCGAGTCGTTGTAGGCCGTACTATAAGACCCAGTCCTGTACTACTTTTCATCTATTAGATAATAAAGATGTTGTGTGTTGTTTCTCTGAGTTTGCATGACAAAAACTTACCTTCGATGGAATTACTACAGACGCTTATTGTGCATCGACCAAGGAAGAAGAAACAAATTCCTCCTTGTTTTATGCACATGCGGGCTTGCTCGCGTCCTTGCTCCCAGGTATTATGGGACGCGGGACGTGACATATACTCTCACACAGAGAGTAACTAACTCTCACATAGAAAGCTAGGGTTTCAATGAAATAACCAAGTAAAACAAATACTCTTACCTATTCCTTGAGATGAACTTACTCATAAATGAATGCAAGGCATGGAAGATGATCTCCAAGTGATGAGATTAGCTTGAAAGCACTTGGATAATTTTCCTTGAGCTCGACTTTAATACATGAAGGAGATTTAGAGCTCTAAGAGGAAATGGGAGAGTTTGAGAGTGGCTTATTTAATCTCTAAAGATTTTCAATAGCATCAAGAAGTTCTAATGAACTCAGCCCTCTCATATATATATGATCACTATAGGAACTCTCAAAAGCTAAGAAACCGCCAAAAACAAAAAGCTGCAACAGCTAGATTTTGGGCAAAAACGTCACCGACAGTCGACTTATGAGCAAATGACAGTCGACTGTCCAACGGCTAAATAATTCCCAACAGCTATAATCTGAGCCTCGACAGTCGACTGATGAAGTCGATACAGTCGACTGTAAACAGGACATGTGCCTGTTATTCCTTCAGCAGCCGACTGCTGCAGGGGATAGAATAAAACAGAGAGATGCACTCTTTCGCACTGTTTACAGACATGCGACTGATGGCCAGTATACAGGCGACTGTCAAATGGACATGCGACTATAAATACTAAACCAGTCGACTGATTAGCAAACTGGGATGAACCCCAGACAGTGCGAATAGCGCACAGTTGACTGATGAACAAATCACAAGCGACTATTGGAAGACATGCGACTGTAAAATGACCGACAGTCGACTGTTCCAAAAGCTCAAGTATGATTCATTCAAAGGATGACATGAGCAGTGCACCACAGTCGACTGTAGAAGGCTCGACAGGCGACTGAAAATCATCCAGTCGACTGTAAAACCTTCATCAGGCGACTGTTGGAGAGCCAGAGACTCCAAATGAGTCTTTGGTCAAGATGAGCCTATTGGGTTGAATTCTATGATAATCCTAAAGCTCACAAAGATGGTTAAATGTATATGCATGAATGAGTAGACCATCTATCAAGGCATTACATTAAACATAGACTCAAAAAGAGAAAAACAATAAATGAAATTACATGGATTACAATGCTTTCCTTAGAGTTTATGGCTTCAATCTTGATGCCTTGATGCTCCCTATCATCTCCAAGCTTTGGCATCCCTAGAGTCCAAGCATTGGCCCTTCTCCACTTGATGTCCATCCTTGCACCAAGTGTTTAGTCTCCAAAAATGATATTCTTGAAAAGTAACTAAGAGACTAAAACAAGAGAGTCATTAGCAACAACATAATGTTGTGATCATCATCAAAATAACATTGGTATGAAACACCAATACTCACCAATATCCCCTTTTTTGATGATGACACACATTATGTAAAACATAAAGAAATAAAGCACAATGCTAATGAGCCCCTACTTATATACACCACTAGAAAAATGAGAAACCATGGTGACATATAATAGGTGTGGATTACATAAACCAACTGTAATAGAAAATATTAATGCACACATGAATGGTTTATACAATCCCACAAATCTCCCCCATAGATATATCTCTCTCCTCATAGACATATCTCTCACTTAATATGCATATGTATGAAATACGAGATTTACATAATGCATATATCTCTCACCCTTGACATCGTCAAAAAGGTGGACATCAATGATATCCCCCTTGACATCTTAATTAAAGATGTGACAATATGCAAGAGTAAGGAAATGTACGATACCAAATTGTAAAAATTTAGTGGGCATCAATCACTATCCCATGTCCCCTAGATCATAGAAATGGTCAAATTTTGACTGCTAGGATCTAATACCAATTGTAAAGTAGGAGATAAACAATCTCTAACAATGGAGGTAATACCAATTGTAGAAAAAGAATCTTGGAAGATAATCATCTTTACCAATTGTTAAACATACATTGGAGCCATGGACCTAAAGTGTATCAAAGCAATAGATATGGAAAAATCAAGTGTCATTGATACACAATGACACTGCCAAAATGAAATATAACTTGAAACATATTGGCAATATCCAAGGGGTTGAGTTTGAGACCAAAAATAAACAATTGTGACCAATGATCTCAAGAACAACCCGTAATGAGAGTTAAAATATGTTTTAAAATATTTTAAACATACAACATATTAACTCCCTCATTGTCATACATATGGATCAATGTATGCATGCATGACAATGTATTCCTCAAGGTCCCCATTTTCATGAAAAAATAAATTTGAAAACATTTTCAAAATCATGAAACACACACAAACAATGGGTATGCTAAAAATACACATTTAAGCACAATACCCATGCAATATGCATATGTGTGAGAGACTTAAACATTAGGGAACCAAACCCAAGAGGAGTTTGATTTCCTAATGTAATCGCATGAGGTGATCACATCCCTAACTAGAGAGTTGATGTAACTATCACTCTCTTGCATACTACACCTAGTGGGAATCCATAAACTCAAGGATTTCCTAGGCAAGGGGTTTGCCTTTGCAAGAGGGATGGATGTGGCATGCTTAGGTGTAGGAAATATTTTCTTAGCATGCATAAAGTGAGGATTTTGCTTCTTAGCAAAAAATGAAGTATTTTCATTTTTCCTCACCACCTTGTGATTTACATGCTCCTTGTTGGTGTTATTGTTATACAAGAAATCATGGTGATTCTTCTTAGGAGCTTTAGCAATATTTCTTGAATTTGCACCAAAAGAAGAATTAGATGTGGGTTTGGGTACCGCATGTTGAATATACCCCAAACCTCCTCTATGGTTTGCCGAATGTTGTTTTTCAAGCAAACCGTGGAGTGAATCCTTAGCATGAACAAAGCTTATGAGCTTTTGGGATTCCTCTTCGCATTTCAACGTAAGTTGTTGAATGCGGGTTTCTAAGCTAAGGTTTTGAGCTACTAATTTATCATTGGAAATGCTCAATTCCTTAACTTGAGAGAGAAGCGTGTTTCTCTCACTAGTATCACAAACATGCAAAGCATCATTATTATTTACACTAGTAGATTCTAAAGCATGCACCATACTCATAGCATTCTTAAATTTTGCTTTCAATTTATCATATGAGTCGATGCACTTACTTGTCACGTTGGAGGCCACATTAAAGCGATACTCAAGCTCTTCATATGGTAACTTTGGCTCATTCTCTTCTTCACCATCGCTTTCCTCCTCGCTAGAGCTTGACGAAGACTCTTTCCCATTAGACATGAAATACATTTCTTCGTTGGAGTTGAGCCACGTCTCTACCTCTTCATCGCATGATCTTGAGGAAATTGATGAAGAATCATCAAAAGCCGCGAAGCACATGTGAGCTTGTTCCTTGTCATCCTCTTCTTCATCACTTGATGCATCCTCATCGGAATCATCAAATGTGCCGATAAGTCCCTTCTTTTGGTTCTTGAATTTGGACTTGCCTTTCCAATGCTTCTTTCCTTTCCCTTTGTAATTTTCTTTGTCGGGTTTGGAAGGGCATTCGGTAGAAATATGACCTTTTCCTCTACAATTGAAACAAATAGAAGTGTTAGACTTGGATGCAAACTTTGACAAAGATTTACCTTGCTTGCCCTTGAGAAATGCCTTGAATTGCTTGGCAAGCTCGATGTAATCATCATCACTAACATCATCTTCTCCATCATCTTCACTCGAAGCTTCCCGATGGAACTTCTTTTTCCACTCGATTGGCTTCTTCTCGGCATGGAATGCAACCCCCTTTTGCTTCTCGGGCTTGGTTGGTTGAATCTCTTTCTTGTGTTGAAGTTTGACTCCATACGCCATGAGTTCATACGCCATGAGATTTCTAATACACTCCTCAACGATGTATTTCGACATGTCGTTAGACTCCAAAATATCGTTGGCCTTTGACTCCCATTGAGATGTGAGCGAGTCCAAGATCTTTCCCACTCGATCCTCTTGGGAAATCACCTTCCCAAGTCCCTCCAAAGCATTCACAATATCAGTGAACCTTGAGAACATTTCTGAAATGATTTCTCCTTCCAGCATCTTAAACATTTCATATTTAGATCTAAACACATTTTGTTTAGATTTCTTTACCTTTGAAGTCCCTTCATGACATATCTCCAAAGTATGCCAAATTTCGTTGGCTGTTTTGCCCACGGAGATGCGGTTGAACTCATTTATAGTGAGGGCGCAATGGAATGCATTCATAGCCATCACATTGAATTTGATTGAGTCCTTCTCCGCTTTTTTTCTTGAAGCCACGGGTGTAGTTGGCTTCTCAAAAGCAACTCTGTGATGTCCCATAGGTCTTGACCCTCCATGTAGATCATCATCCTGATCTTCCAACTTGAGTAGTTGGTTTCGTTGAAGAGCGGGGGTCAAACGGTAGAGTGACCTTATTCATGAGACGCGAATGAAGCGTTGAATGCCATCGTTGCAGTATGCTATAACCTTGCTCTGATACCAATTGTAAGGATCGCCTTACCCTTGTAATACTAACAACAACACACTAGAGGGGATGAATAGTGTAATGGCACAAATTGCGTATTTAAAAATTGAACTTGCAAATGCAGAATTATAATGCAAGAGGAATTTAAACACCACAAAAATCCAAACGCAAACATAAGATAATACCCTGGTTCCCCAAACATGGGTACGTCCAGTCACACCAATATCCACTATAATTCTCACACAGAGAAGTGAATACAATCTCACACATAGATACATCACACAGAGGATTTGGATTCTCATACAGAGAAATCCTTACTCACACACATAGAGACCTCACACAGAGGATTTAGATTCTCCCACAGAGATATGTAATGCCCTACAAGCTACTGCACAAGTACTAGAGGGGGGGTGAATAGTACTTTAAAAATAACAAGGAGTATAATTCCTAATTATAGTGCAAACAACTACCAAATCAATTTGCGGAAGCTTAAATTGAATGACAACAACAAAATTAACAATGCTAACAAAAGATGTTACTGGGTTCGGATCCACCCAAGTCTCTCTGACTTGTTCCCGGTGATCCTACGTCCCAACCACCCGGATCCCCTCCAGATACTTAGGTTAGAAACCCTAACCCAAGATTTCCACTATGATATCTTGTGAAAAACCTTCACAAGATTAAATCATACATGCAATGGCAATAGTGAATCCCACAACCCGGGATCACAACCTTCTCTCACAACCGAGAGAATCAATAAGCAATATAAACAAGTTTATAATGAAATAAACAATCTTACCACAAAATCCTATACCTTGAGTTTTCTTACCAAATAGGTGCAAGGAGGGATTTGAGGAAGATGAAGTCACCAAGACCTAGCACCAAAGAAATGACCAGCAATGGGTCATTAGGAGTGATTTGGAGACTTGAATCAAGCTAGAGCTTGAAGGGCTCACCAAGAACAAACTTCTCTCAAGATGGATTCTAGATCTAGAAAGTGAGAGAATGGATTTCTTGTGAGGAAGAGAGCTTTGGAAATGAGTGAGAATGGCTATCTCTTTCAATCTCAATGAATCTATTAATGGCAGCTCTAACCTAGAGAGAAAAGACCATGGTTCGTATTTATAGGGTCCCATAAAAACAAGTTAGGTCAAGTCCCAACGGATAGAAATCTGAGGCAACTAGTCGGTCAAAGAACAACCACTGACCGACTAGTTCATCAACTAGTCGGTCAGTCAAACAACATGGACCAACTAAGTGACGAACTGAGAAGAGATAGAAATTCAGACCTAGAAATCTAGTCGGTCCAAGAAGACTTTCTGACCGACTAGTTTCACAACTAGTCGGTCGGTCAGTGAACTTAGACCGACTAAGAGGCAAAAACAAATAGTCTGAATACAAATTGACTTAGTCGGTCCAAGAACAAATGTTGACCGACTAGATTATCAACTAGTCGGTCACCAAACGTTCTTAGACCGACTAACGATAAACAGTAGCTTAGGAGAAATTTGGCATGTACAGTAAATCACAACTAGTCGGTCAAAGAAGCATCACTGACCGACTAGTTCACAAACTAATCGGTCGGTGAGTCAACGTAGACCGACTAACTGTAAACAGTACTGAACAAGAAAAGATTAACTCAAACTAGTCGGTCCAAGAAGCTCTACTGACCGACTAGATCATGATCTAGTCGGTCAGTACTTCTTCTTGTACCAACTAACATGCACAAACAAGTCTGAATCGAAGCGCGATGCTTCGAGGAAGTTAGAGTGGACTTGTACTAAGATCCTAGAGCTACGATATGAGCGTTATGAAGATAGAATCGTAAGATATACTCAAGGCTTAACATTCTATAGATCGAAGCTAAAAGACTATAAATAAAACCTTAATGAACGGTCTTCGAGAGCTTCGATCAATTCTTCATGACTTCCAAAACGGTCCAAAGGCTTCAACGAAGCTTTAGGCAATGAATACGAGCTTTGAGAAGTCTTGAGATGTCGCTTTGATTGTTCTCGTGAAATTGGCGATGATCTCCAATACTGCGCTCACAAATTGTTAGTTCATGAATTATTTATGTTTGCTCATCATCAAAACCAAATCCGGGGAGTCCAATATTCAACATTCTCCCCCTTTTTGGTGATGACAAACCAATCATAAATAATAATCAAAAATAATGATTCAAATGTAAAATACTTACTCCCCCTGCATTGATGACACGTTAATTCCAAAATGAATATATATAAATTGCATCAATCAGACGAGTAAGATATATAACGAGAATCGATTTTTGAAATATCGGATTTTGAAAATCCTTATATATATCTTAACTCCCCCTGAATCTAACACATTAAATTAGATTCTTGGAAATTGAGTTAAATTTTCATTTGCCCTATTTATTATCATTATCTCTCCCCCTTTGGCATTATCCCAAAAATGGGGAGCATACAACGACAACAACTAGGAAAAAAAGGAAAATCCAACATCGGGAGTCGTAGATATTGACGATGGACCTAATTGACACCAAGGAAAAATTGATGAAATCAAATAAAGGTGTGCCAAATTGTCCATTATAAAAAAAAACGAAAATTAAAATCATCAAAAATACCAAATATTAATTCATGTATTGAATAAAGGAACATACCCTCCAATATTCAATATTCTTGGTTAAATGTGTGCATGGAAAACAATTCTATACAATTATAGAATTATAATCTATTTAACCAAGTTTTCAAGCGTCGAGCGACGAATTCACATATCATATGCATTGAACGAATATTAAATGTGCACGACGAAGTAAAACAAAGAGAACATCGATGAATATATATATATATGAATACCATGAGTACATCCAAAAGTCACATCGACTACATCATATCAAGTGCAACATACCATCTATATCAACATCAAAAAGGTACAACACAATCATCGACATACCAACATCAACATCCAAAATACATCAAATACAACACCGATATCCAGAAAATCAAAATACATCAAATCACCACCCAAACTCCATCCTAACCCAAAATACTCTCAATAAGATGCATCATCCAAAGATCATAGGAGAGGCCTCGAAACAGACGATCACGAGGAAGTGGCTGGATCAGCAGTCTCCGGGGGTCCAGTCGAGGGAGTGGACTCAGGCTCTGCTGGAAGGAGAGGTGTGTGAACAGAAGGGATCGTCGGGGCAGGGGTGGAGACATCGACGACTGGCTCAACGGCTGGGGTCTCAACAGGAACATCAGCAGGCAAAATAGGAGGAGGGTCGTCAGCAGGAGCAGCAGCAACATCAGAAGTCTGATCCACTGGTGCAGAAGTCTCTGGAGCACTGGAAGTGGTGCCAGCTCCAGGAGCAGATGTGGTAGCAGCATCAGCAGCAGTGGCCTCAGCGCCACGAGAAAGGGAGGTGACCAGCTCATCAATATCCTCATCGTCCATCTCCTCATCCTCAGAAACAGGAGGAGGAAGCTGGACGCCCATCAAGCTAGCCATATGGCAAACTACCTCCTCGGTACGAGCCAACCGAGACTCGTGCCGACGAAGTAACCGAACAACATCATCAAGTGTGGTGGGAGGTCGAGAAGCAGCAGCTGCAGAAGTAGTGCCCTGAGACACAGAAGGAGTCATCTGCTGCATGTGACGGAGTGCCGCAAGAGATTTCTTTACGGTCGTCGTGTTCAGTGGAGGACCAAGAGGACGCTCATCGTCAGGAGGTAGAGGGACACGGAAATGACGGAAAACCAAGGAAAACAGAAATGGATATGGGATGTCCGCAGATTTAGTGGTCTTGCGAATACACTCGAAAGAGTCCATCTTATCGAGTATAATGCGAGCCCAATTAATCTCGCTACCCATGAACAGAGCATTCGGCTTGAGACGGAAGTGAAGAAGATCCATACTTGGGAAGAAGGCATGATTTCAAGATCAGGTTAATCACCCAAGCATTCGGCTTGAATGATTTCGAAGGGACTCCTATGAAGGCAGGGGGGGATAACCTGGAAGATTTCAGCTAGGGTCGGCTGATCGAGGGAGGAGATATCGTCTACAGAGATGTCAGATGGGAGGAGGCCACATGACGAGCAACCTATCAACTCCCCCAAGATCTCTGCCGTGAGGACTATCGGAGTCCCCAAAACAGAAGTCTCGATGGAGTGAGTCTCACCGTACTGACCTCGGACACGATTGGCATAGAATAATTTGACCAGGCGAGAATAGGGTCGAGGGTTCGCCTTAGAGTCAAATCGAAGGTAGTCCAATAGGCCACTATAGGAGAGAAGATCCGCAAGGCCAAGAAAATCAGAAAACTGAACGTAATGCTCCAACAGCAGTGGGCAGTGCTCTATACGGTTATACGCCGCTAGACACTGAGGGTCGTCGCGACACAACGATATATCAACACCGCCGACTGGCATCGGGCCTTTACCCTTAGCCTTATGGGTCTTAGGAGGAGGTGGAGGAGGGGGTGGAGTAGGTGCCTTCTCGGGATGTTCAGGAGTGTATTCTTCCTCGGAATCATCCTCGGAATCATTATCTGAACGCTCACCGGGAGGAGTGGGTGCACGGAACTTTTTAGGCTTGGGTTTGGGCTTGGAAGATTGGCCGGTAGGTTTAGGCTTGGACGTCCTCTTCCTCTTCAACGGTGTTGAAGACGAAGAGGGGGGACGTGTGGTCTTGGTCCTACGCTTAGGAGGGGTCGAAGCAGTCGCGGCCTCTACGGTCATGGGGGATGCCCCATAAGAGGTAATCGGGAGTCTCGTTCTTGCCATGATCACGGCACAACGAGTTCAATCAAGCGACAGGATAAGATTAAACACCCTAGCTCAAACCCTAGAACCTAAAACAACCTAAGCTCAAAGCCCTAAGAATGAAATTCGAAACCCTAGAACCCTAGAGGATGAAATCGGCCAAGATCAAACCCTAGAATAGGAAAACGACCTAGGAGGAGGAGATATACCTAGGGGAGGGTGATCGGCGGCGGCGGATGGTCGGAAAAGACGCCGGAGATCGACGGAAGACGAAGGGTCTCGAGCAGGGAGAGGGGGTTTTCGAGCTGGAGATATGAAGTAAACCGACTAAAAGAGGAAATAGTCGGATAGAATGAGAGTAAGTCGGTTGAAAAACGCGAAAAGACGAGACTGCCCTAGAGTACTTAGTCGGTCACAGTTCAAGCACTGACCGACTAGATTACGATCTAGTCGGTCGGTCAATGAGCTTAAACCGACTAATTCGAAACAGAGGCAAACAGAAAATTCTAGGGCTAGCGTTAGTCGGTCACAGTATAATCACTGACCGACTAGTTTTCAATCTAGTCGGTCGGTAAGTGAACTGTGACCGACTAAAAGAAGTCAATGACAGGGAAAGTTCAAAGCTTGAACTAGTTGGTCTGAGTTCACTAGTTGACCGACTAGATGAGCATCTAGTCGGTTGGCTGATGAACTGAAACCGACTAGAAGAGTCCAAAAGTTGATAAATGAGTTCTCTTCATAAAACACTTGGATGAAACATCTAAACTCTCTCATAAGTCATCTAAACTACCCCATAAAACTTCGAAATCTCAAATGCGACATTCACATATGAATTCGAACAAAAATTCAAACATATCACATATAATCCCCAAAAATTCAATAAATCTAGCATGAACGAAATATTGCGAAATATAATAGCATGCAAGATAATTGAATGAGGCATGAATCCTATATCTCGGATTCACCCATAATCCCCAATTCTCGACGCAACCGCACAAAGGAGTCCTCCTTTAGGGGTTTCGTGAAAGTATCGGCGATTTGCTTTTGGGTTTCAACATACACTAATATGATGTCCTTTTTAGCAACATGATCATCTAAAAAATGGTGTCGGACATCTATGTGTTTAGATCGGGAATGGTGCACCGGATTCTTTGAAAGACAAATAGCACTTTGGTTATCCACCATGATAGGGCTAGTATCACAATGAATACCAAAATCCTTCAGTGTGTGTCTCATCCAAAGAACCTGGGCACAAGCGGCACTGGCGGCAATGTATTCCGCCTCGGTGGTTGAAAGTGATACCGAATTTTGCTTCTTGGAAAACCAATAGACAAGGGAATTTCCTAGAAAATGGCAAGTGCCACTAGTACTCTTCCTGTCGGATTTGCATCCCGCATAATCAGCGTCACTATATGAGACTAACTCATATGTGCTAGACTTCGGATAAAGTAATCCAAAATCTAAAGTGTAACTTAGATAGCGAAAATAAGTTTAACCGCTACTAAGTGAGAATCCTTAGGTTGAGACTGATAACGAGCACAAATACAAACGACAAACATAATATCGGGCCTACTTACGGTAAGATAAAGTAAACTACCTATCATACCTCGATATAGACGAATGTCTACATCTTTTCTGCCCGTATCTTTATCAAGATGCGTTGTAGTGCTCATAAGAGTCTTTTTCCCGGAGGCATTCTCCATTCCAAATCACTTTAGCAACTCCACCGTGTACTTCGTTTGGTGGATGAAGATTGCATCGTTCAATTGGCGAATTTGGAGACCTAAGAAATATTTGAGTTCGCCCATGTGGCTCATCTCAAATTGTTCCTTCATAACATTAGAAAACTCTTCGCAAAGAGTGAAGTTAGTAGCACCGAAAATGATATCATCAACATAAATTTGAACTAATAAAATATCATTATTTGCATGCTTAACAAAAAGTGTAGAATCGGCTTCGCCCATTTTAAAATTCAAATCCAAAAGAAAATTCTTTAGGCGATCATACCAAGATCGAGGAGCTTGTCTCAAACCATAAAGAGCTTTCTTTAGTCTAAAAACATGATTTGGAAATTTTTCATTTATGAAGCCCGGAGGTTGAGAAACATAAACTTCCTCAACGACATCTCCGTTTAAAAATGCACTTTTAACATCCATTTGAAATAATTTAAAATTTTTATGGCATGCATAAGACAATAATAGTCTAATTGATTCTAATCTAGCTACCGGAGCGAAGGATGCTTTGAAATCAATACCTTCCTCTTGTCGATAGCCTTGAGCTACTAACCGAGCTTTGTTCCGGACGACGACTTGGTTTTCGTCGGTTTTGTTCTTGAAGATCCACTTTGTCCCTATGACGGTGTGGTTCTTCGATGGCAAAGGAACAAGCTCCCATACCTCATTCCTCTCAAATTGAATGAGTTCCTCCTCCATGGCAAGGATCCAAGCACTATCTTCGCACGCTTCAACTATATTCTTTGGCTCTATCGATGAGGCAAAGGCACAATTGGCGAAGTGGTGGACTTGCGATCTCGTCTTGACTCTATCTTGAATATTGCCAATGACTTGCTCATGGGGATGGTCGCGAACGGTATGAAGCCGCTTGGGAATACCTTGATCACTAGGCACATCCTCAACAACTTCATTAGTCGGGTTAGTATCAATAGAATCAATTGAATCAATAGACTTAGAATTTTCAAACGAATCACATAAAACGTCCATAGAATCATCATCATTTGAAATTCTAGAAGTAGTAAAATTCTCATTAAAAGAGACATGAAGTGATTCCTCGATCGTAGAGGATCTTTTGTTGTATATCCGGTAGGCTTTGCTACGTGAGGAATACCCAACAAATATCCCCTCATCCGATCTCGGATCAAACTTGTCCAAATTATCATATGTGTTTTTAATAAAACATTTTGCGCCGAAAACACGAAATTTTTTAACTTGAGGCAATCTACCAAACAACAATTCATAACAAGTTTGTTTGGTGCCGGGCCTCAAAAGTATTCTATTAAACACATAGCAAGCGGTGTGTACGGCTTCCGCCCAAAATTGATAACCAAGTTGACTATCTTCGAGCATAGTGCGAGCACACTCCACAAGCGTTCTATTCTTCCTCTCAACAACACCATTTTGAGGAGGTGCGCGAGGGAAAGAAAACGTGTGAGTAATTCCAAGATCATCACAAAAATTTGAGAAAGACTCATTCTCAAATTCACCCCCATGATCACTACGAATAGTGACAATGGTGGTTCCGATGAGATTTTGTACTTTCTTCACAAATATTGTGAAGTTTTCAAAAGCTTCATTTTTATTACATAAGAAAAATACCCATGTAAATCTAGAATAATCATCGACGATGACAAGTCCATATCTTGCATTTCCTAAGGAAGCAACTCTCGTTGGCCCAAATAAATCTAGATGTAATAGCTCTAGTGGCCGTTTAGTAGAAATGCTTTTCTTAGGTTTAAATGAAGATTTAGGAAGCTTGCCACGTTGACAAGAATCACAAAAACTTTTCTGTTCAAAAACGAGCTTCAGAAAACCTTTAATGGAATTTAATTTTGAAAGCTTATAAAGTGTTCCAAAGTTCACATGTCCAAAGCGTCGATGCCATAAGTGTTGTTCACTTGTGTTGGCAACGAGACATTGTTCATATGACTTAGGAAGATCCAAAATATAAATATCTTTATGGCGTGTGCCGGAAAATAATAAATCATTATTATCATTCAAAATATGACACAATCCTTTCGCAAAGCTAACTTTGTAACCTTTGTCACAAAGTTGGCTTATTAAAATAAGATTATGATTTAAACCATTAACTAGATAAACATCACTAATTAAGGGTTTAGACGGGTTACCCACTTTACCAACACCGACGATGGTTCCTCTCTCGTTGCCTCCAAAGACGACGCGGTTTCCATTTGCAATGGGAACTACTCCGGAGAGCAATTGAGCGTCACCCGTCATGTGTTTTGAACACCCGCTATCGAGTATCCAATTCCCTTTGGAGCTAAATTTAAATTTGTTGCTCCTTTTCTTTTTCTTTTCCTTGAGTACCTAAAGACAGAAAATTTCATATCATGGTACCCAAGGTCATTGGGTCCTCAAAGGTTAGACCTTTGGAAGCCAAGTCCAATTGGACTTAGACTTCCCCACATAATTTCTACTATGCACAACATCCGAAAAATAAGCATTCATATATACTTGTTTTTCATCCATGCTTGTGTCCTTTGGGCTCCAAATAGTGAAAATCTTGGGAGCCCTCATCCTATTGGGTGCATGCATGCGACGTTGATTTCTACGTGATGCATGTTGTGGATAGGCATAGGGAACATGATGGAATGGTGCACGACGAGAATTATTCATATGATGAGGTGGGTGAACATATGCATGTGTGGGAACACGTGCGTGAGGGTGTCTCACATGGTGTGCACGTGCCCGAGAATGTGTTGCATAAAAATCATCATATGTGTGAGCCGGTGGAGTAGGACGTGTGTTCCTACGTGGCATGGTATTGGTGTACATATAAGCATGCCCCTTCTTTGGAGGTCCACCCAAAGTGGGTTTCTTTCCGAAAGAGGGTGTGGACGAGGTGGAAGCACCATTGGTAGAAGATCTACCAATGGAGTGTTTGCTACCACTCGTTGAGTCACCGGAAGTTGGCCTAACAAAAGTAGTGGCCGCTTTGGATGGACATCCCATCGTATACCCCAAACCAATGTGGTGATTGGCCGGAAGTAAGTCACTTAGGATTTTATCCAAATGGTCCTTACCCTTATTGAATTTATTAATTCGGCCTAATGTGTTCTCATATTTCTCTTTGAGAGAACGCATAGAAGTATCCAAGTTTGATACTTGCGATGTGAGCATATAAACACGAGATTTAAGATTCTCATTCTCAATACTCAAAGTCGAGTTTTGAGAAGTCAAATCCGCTACCCTATGTTCTTCTGGATCTTCAATGCTACATGTTCAAGTTTAGATTTGAGATTGACAATCTCATTTCTTAACTCTTCAACAACGGTGTCGTTGTTGGTGATGATAGTCTTAGGCGAGGTTTGAATGCTAGCTAGGTCATCTTTTACTTTAGTATATCTATTTACTAATTTAGTGTATTTAGACCATAAATGTGAGTTAGCATCCCTAAGATCATCCATAGTTACCTCATCGCCTTCGTCTTCGCTATCATCAGAGGAGGAAGATCCTTGATCATGCTCCTCTCTTGCCATGAAGCACATGTGCGCTTGCTCCACTTTCTCATCGTCCGACTCTCCGCTTGAGGAATCCTCGGAGTCGGTGAATGTTGCTCCGATAAGTCCCTTTTTGTACCCCTTTTTGTACTTCTTGGACTTGTCGAACTTCGGTGCCTTCCACTTCTCCTTTTGCTTGTTTTGAGGACAATCCGCTTTGATGTGTCCTGGCTTATTGCATTTAAAGCACAAAGGTGGAGAGGCGTTAGTAGAAGTAAATTTAGATTTTTGTTTGAAGTTACCCTTTCGGAAGAAGCGATTGAACTTCTTTGCCATGAGTGCAATGGATTCCATGTCCATTTCTTCTTCCGAGTCCTCATCATCGGTAGAGGTGGATGAAGCCGCCTTGAATGCAATCGCCTTTTTCTTAGGCACGTCTTGGTTCAAATAGGACTTCATCTTTTCTTGTAACTTCACCTTGCTATCTTTGCGTACCTCGTATGACATCAAAGTACCCATCAATTGAACTACGGTATACTTATTCATGTCATTACCTTCCTCGATGGCGAAGGTACGTTTCTTCCAAGAAGAAGGAAGTCCTTCGATAAGCTTTGAGCACTTCTCCTTTTGGGTGTAGGATTTGCTGAGAGCCTCTAACTCGTTTATGATGTCAACGAAGCGAGCGTAATATTCCTTCATCTTCTCGCCCTGTTGCATATGAAACATTTCGTAATCTTTGTTTACAACTACGAGTTTAGAGTCTCTTACCCTACTCGTCCCTTCATGTAGTATGAGGAGGGAGTTCCAAATTTGATATGCACTCTTACATGTGCATATCTTATTGAAGTCCTCGGGCTCCAATGCGCATTGCAAGGCGTTCATTGCCTTGGCATTGCTTACCTCTGCGGTGACCTCCGCGGTTGTCCATTTCTCGAAATCTTCTTCTTCGGGCTCGATGTATTCCTTCATTGTGGTCCTCCATAGAGATGCACTCCGAAGGAAGGTTTCCATCCGGCATTTCCAGTACCCGTAGTTGGTACCGTTGAAGAATGGAGGCCTCGTAGAGGAATGTCCTTCCATCACCGAAGACGCTCCTTCACGGTTCTTGAAGGTGCCATAGTCGGAAGGTGGACACACGGTCTTGTTGTCGTTGGCAGACATAGCTAAGTATCTGGCTCTGATACCAAATGTAATGCCCTACAAGCTACTGCACAAGTACTAGAGGGGGGGGGTGAATAGTACTTTAAAAATAACAAGGAGTATAATTCCTAATTATAGTGCAAACAACTACCAAATCAATTTGCGGAAGCTTAAATTGAATGACAACAACAAAATTAACAATGCTAACAAAAGATGTTACTGGGTTCGGATCCACCCAAGTCTCTCCGACTTGTTCCCGGTGATCCTACGTCCCAACCACCCGGATCCCCTCCGGATACTTAGGTTAGAAACCCTAACCCAAGATTTCCACTATGATATCTTGTGAAAAACCTTCACAAGATCAAATCATACATGCAATGACAATAGTGAATCCCACAACCCGGGATCACAACCTTCTCTCACAACCGAGAGAATCAATAAGCAATATAAACAAGTTTATAATGAAATAAACAATCTTACCACAAAATCCTATACCTTGAGTTTTCTTACCAAATAGGTGCAAGGAGGGATTTGAGGAAGATGAAGTCACCAAGACCTAGCACCAAAGAAATGACCAGCAATGGGTGCCTAGGAGTGATTTGGAGACTTGAATCAAGCTAGAGCTTGAAGGGCTCACCAAGAACAAACTTCTCTCAAGATGGATTCTAGATCTAGAAAGTGAGAGAATGGATTTCTTGTGAGGAAGAGAGCTTTGGAAATAAGTGAGAATGGCTATCTCTTTCAATCTCAATGAATCTCTTAATGGCAGCTCTAACCTAGAGAGAAAAGACCATGGTTCGTATTTATAGGGTCCCATAAAAACAAGTTAGGTCAAGTCCCAACGGATAGAAATCTGAGGCAACTAGTCGGTCAAAGAACAACCACTGACCGACTAGTTCATCAACTAGTCGGTCAGTCAAACAACATGGACCGACTAAGTGAAGAACTGAGAAGAGATAGAAATTTAGACCTAGAAATCTAGTCGGTCCAAGAAGACTTTCTGACCGACTAGTTTCACAACTAGTCGGTCGGTCAGTGAACTTAGACCGACTAAGAGGCAAAAACAAATAGTCTGAATACAAATTGACTTAGTCGGTCCAAGAACAAATGTTGACCGACTAGATTATCAACTAGTCGGTCACCAAACGTTCTTAGACCGACTAACGATAAACAGTAGCTTAGGAGAAATTTGGCATGTACAGTAAATCACAACTAGTCGGTCAAAGAAGCATCACTGACCGACTAGTTCACAAACTAGTCGGTCGGTGAGTCAACGTAGACCGACTAACTGTAAACAGTACTGAACAAGAAAAGATTAACTCAAACTAGTCGGTACAAGAAGCTCTGCTGACCGACTAGATCATGATCTAGTCGGTCAGTACTTCTTCTTGTACCAACTAACATGCACAAACAAGTCCGAATCGAAGCGCGATGCTTCAAGGAAGTTAGAGTGGACTTGTACTAAGATCCTAGAGCTACGATATGAGCGTTATGAAGATAGAATCGTAAGATATACTCAAGGCTTAACATTCTATAGATCGAAGCTAAAAGACTATAAATAAAACCTTAATGAACGGTCTTCGAGAGCTTCGATCAATTCTTCATGACTTCCAAAACGGTCCAAAGGCTTCAACGAAGCTTTAGGCAATGAATACGAGCTTTGAGAAGTCTTGAGATGTCGCTTTGATTGTTCTCGTGAAATTGGCGACGATCTCCAATACTGCGCTCACAAATTGTTAGTTCATGAATTATTTATGTTTGCTCATCATCAAAACCAAATCTGGGGAGTCCAATATTCAACAAGATATCCTTGGTTTCACACAGAAAGACTTTTGCTCTCACACAGAGAGACTCAAACTCTCACACAGAGAGATCTCAACCAACCCTCACACAGAAAGTTATACTCTCACACAGAGAGTAACTAACTCTCACGCAGAAAGCTAGGGTTTCAATGGAAATAACCAAGTAAAAAAAATACTCTTACCTATGCCTTGAGATGAACTTACTCATAAATGAATGCAAGGCATGGAAGAGGATCTCCAAGTGATGAGATTAGCTTGAAAGCACTTGGATGATTTCCCTTGAGCTTGACTTCAATGCATGAAGGAGATTTAGAGCTCTAAGAGAGAAATGAGAGAGTTTGAGAGTGGCTTATTTAATCTCTAAAGATTTTCAATAGCATCAAAAAGTTCTAATGAACTCAGCCCTCTCATATATATATGAACCCTATAGGAACTCTCAAAAGCCAAGAACACAACCAAAAACAACCAGCTGCAACGGCTAGATTTTGGGCAAAAACGTCACCGACAGTCGACTGATGAACAAATGACAGTCGACTGTCCAACGGCTAAATAATTCCCAATGGCTATAATCTAAGCCTCGATAGTCGACTGATGAAGTCGATACAGTCGACTGTAAACATGACAGGTGACTGTTATTCCTTCAGCAGGCGACTGCTCCAGGGGATGTAATAAAACAGAGAGATGCACTCTTTGCACTATTTGCAGACAGGCGACTGATGGCCAATATACAGGCGAATGTCAAATGGACAGGCGACTGTAAATACTGAACCAGTCGACTGACTAGCAAACTGGGATGAACCCCAGACAATGCGAGTAGCACACAGTCGACTGATGAACAAATCACATGCGACTGTTGGAAGACAGGCGACTGTAAAATGACCGACCGTCCACTGTTCCAAAAGCTCAAGTATGAGTCAATCAAAGGATGACTTAAGCAGTGCACCATAGTCGACTATAGAAGGCTCGAAAAGCGACTGGAAATCACCCAGTCGACTGTAAAACCTTCATCAGGCGACTGTTGGAGAGCCAGAGACTCCAAATGAGTCTTTGGTCAAGATGAACCTATTGGGTTGAATTCTATGATAATCCTAAGGCTCACTAAGATGGTTAAATGCATATGCATGAATTAGTAGACCATCTATCAAGGCATTACATTAAACCTAGACTCAAAAAAGAGAAAAGCAATAAATGAAATTACATGGATTACAATGCTTTCTTTAGAGTCTATGGCTTCAATATTGATGCCTTGATGCTCCCTATCATCTCCAAGCTTTGGCACCCCCAGAGTCCAAGCATTGGCCCTTCTCCACTTGATGTCCATCCTTGCACCCAGAGTCCAAGCATTTAGGGTTCTAACTTGAGTATCTGGAGGTATCCGGGTGGAAGGGACGTAGGATTAACGGGAACAAGTCGGGTTTGATTTGGTTAATCCGAACCCTTGAAACATCTTATTGTTTGCATTGATTCATTGTTGTTAATTCTTATTTTCGCAACTTTGTTGGATTAGGAATTTAATTAGGCGTAATTTCTTAGTTTAATTTTTAATACACTATTTAACCCCCCATCTAGTGTTTTCCTCATAGCCATGGTCATTATAGGGCGATCAAGATAAAGGTAGAAGCCTCAAAGACTTCAAGATAATTCAAGAGAAAGAAGATAATTAAATTCAATGTAATTCTTTTATTCACTTATTTTTCTCTCTTATTAGAATGTAGCCTTGAAGATGAATAATGTTGGAGCACTCACACATCACTCAATCTAGCTTAAGAATTCATTAGAATCCATTTCTTAGGGCTCTAACTCTATATTCCCTGAGTTGTGCATTTTAGGCTTTCAACAATCGACTGTTGAACATTTGTCAGACGCCGGTCTCCTTCCAGGCGCATGTGATTTGTTTAATAGTCATCTGTTATGCACACACTTTTGATAGGTTTCGTTGGGTTTTCTATATTCAATTCTAACAGGCGACTGATGTACAATGTACATGCGCCTGGCTAGTTGTAGGCACCTGTGACTTGTTAGTCAGTCGCCTGTATCATCTTGCCCAAAGATACCAAGTTTTGTCAACTTTCACACTTATGCAATCAGTCGCCTAATGTAGGTTTCACAGGCGCCTGCGCATGGCATATGCGCAAGTTGGTACCACATCAGTTGCCTATCCATCCTTGCCCAGATCATTCATTTTGGCAAGATTCACATTTGTGCACACAGACAACTGACGTTGGTTTCCTAGTCACCTACCCAAGGCACATGCGCTTGTGGATACCACATCAGTCGCGTGTCCTTGATACCTAGAATTCTTGAGATTTGTCAACATTTGCACATTGCCACTCAGACTTCTGTTGAAGGTTTCCCAGGTGCCTGTCTGTTTTCAGGCGCTAGTCCAACCTTCATCAGTCGCATGTCTTACGTGGTAAGTTACTGTTTGAATTCTCACCTACCCTCTAACACAGTGCAGTAGACGGCTGTCCATTCTTCATCAGTCACATGTTCTGCCTGTAAAATCAATCCGTTGGGATTTTTCACACTGATTTTGAGAGGGATTTTGGATATTTCGTTTGAGGGTTTTAGATAGCCTATAAAAGAGTCTCCTACTATTCCATTGGAAAACTCTTGGAACCTATATGACGTCATTGATCTCATCTCTAAGCTCTCAAGCTCTCATTTCATTCAAAGCCATAGAATTCCAATCTCATCTTGTCTTCCAACTAGAATCATGTCACGGTCTGTTTTCGATCGTACGCTTTTCGTGCACGTACTCTTGTTCGTACACGTATTTATTTTGGACCTTTCTTTTATCCGAACCCTATGATGTGATATGCCGTTGTGACCCTTTGAAAGAGTATTTATTTGTGGAATTATTTTCGAACGTCATTTCACGGGTCGTTCTCCCAAAAAATAACTTTGTTGGAAGGAGTGTCGCAATTTTAGACTTCGTCGTTTGACCTTTTTATTTTTAGTGCCATGTTCCTTTACCCTAGCCAATGACCAATCATCGTAGCCCCGATTCTCTCGTCGACACGGTCGTACCGGTATTTGTATTAAATTTTTCAGACACCGTTTGGTCGGCCTTTCACACTAATCTCTTTCATATTGTAATTGGCCTAATTAATCCCTGATTCCAATCGTAATTAAAACCTGATCTAATCTAAGCCATAGGATCAAGCTATCATGTTGGATTCTTCCTAGCTACCTACACCCTACATTAAACTAATTTCTACCCCTCCCTCTCACATTCTCTCACCCCATTTTCCTTAAATCCACTCTTCCTCTATCTTATATAGCAAATTCCCCTATGGCTTCAAACACAAGGGATTACACCAGGCCGCCGCCAACTAGAACCCTCACATCCCACGACCGTCGGCCTCAACTCCTTCTCCGGCCATCACTCGCATCTCCGGCCACCAACAAACCGCCACACACACTCTCTCCCTTAAACACAGGCCACCGCAAGCCCTTGAAAAGCTGTCGCCGGCCAAGCACTCGCCCAGACTCCTTGCGCCGCCGGTCGACTGCAGAAGCTCCGGCCACCCTATCAATCACCGGCCAAGATCGCATCCCCCTCTACACATGTAGATCCGATCATCTCCATCACAGAACTGCCGCCAGCCACCATGGACTCGTCGGCCATCTCCTTCCCCGACCACCACGCACGCGGTAACCCCCAAGCAGCTGAAGACCTCCCCTGTTCTCCCCCATGGCCGCCGGTTGCTACCCAGTCCGACCCCTCCTCCTCCACGCGGCCAAGCTCCGGCCACCAAGTCCGACCGCTCACCTCCGGCTATATCGTCTACTCCTTCGCCTCTAGATCCGAACACCACCCCACAACACCATATTGCAACCCCAATTCTCCGATCACCATTGCCGCACAAACTGATCTTCATCCCCATCTTCTAGCCCTCTCCACAACAAAACAGCCCCATTTGCCCTAGACTGTCATTATCCTTCTATCTGCCGTTGCCACGCCTTCCCCCAGCCGTAGAACTCATTGCTCGCGGTCCGCGTCTTCCCGATGCCGTAGAACATCGTACGGCTGTCATCCCCACCGCGTCGCTATTCAGTGATCGTGCAGCTACCCGACTGATTGTTGTCGTGGTCGCCGTCGTCGTCACAAGCCGTAGACGTCACTGTACCATGCATGATACTGGAATTCAACCCCTGACGTCGCTACCCGACGTCAGTGTAGCTCTCGCGTCGTGTTAAGGTATATCTGAACCGTAGGAACCCACACTGCATGTTAACAAGATAAAAACTGTGTTTTCATTGCCTTGGTAACTCACTAATTGAAGAATAATAATATAGGACTGTAGGCTGGGATGATTGTTTTGGAGCACATAGGGAGATCTGGACTATTGTTGAACTGAGCGTGGGAGCTCTGGACTTTGTGAACTGTGATTGGACTTTGAGAATGGTGTTTCCAGCACGTATTTCAGGCAAGTGAAACTTGCACAGTACTTGTTTAAGGCCATGTTTTAGGCCATCTTGTAAATTGTGTAAAAGAGACTAGGCAGTGAAATGATAGTCGCCTAGACATCCCTTTAGATCTAGCTTGACAACGAAGCTAGATCTGACACTTTAACCATGCTTGCATTCATTCTGCCGTGCCATGTTTAATTTTAATTAACGGTACGCAATTTATCTGTTCATTGCCATGTCATTGCATGCATCCAATGTTTCATCGTGATTGCGTAGCACACGCTACACTTATTGTAATGATTGAGGCTAGGCACCTGCTTTTCGGGAACAACTGACGTCCCCCGTGCTTGCGCGTGATGGATGGCGTGTAATGTATGATTGGGGGCGTGAGATTTAAATATTTATACCCGCAAGCGCACGTTGTAGTAGTGTGGCTTGGGGGTCGAACTCAGGGAGGCGTGGTTGTGCATGTGTCAAGAAGGATCGGATTCACCCCGTGGGCGAGCTAGCCCGAATCGGATGATGGGTTGTCACAGAAAATGGAATGCAAGGGATAAACAATATAAAGGAAAAACCCGGGACTTCGGTTTCCACCCTATCGTGCGATTCTCGTCGATACAGCCTACGGGTAGGATAGCGATCAGAATTAGGGTCTAATGGTGAGACGTTGCCTCTAAAAGTGGTACCAGCGTCCCATGGGCCCGATATTCCGGTCGATGCCCAGGATGATACGCCGGACTTTCCAGGTTTGGTCAGTGGGCATTCCCATGTCCATTAACACTGACCGACTCCGGAAGCAATAAGCCCGCAACGACAACTCCCAACGTCTCGTCCTGCCGCTCCCGCGCGCTAGGATTCGACGTCTACGCTAAGGGCGTGAGCTACGGCTAGGGAGTCAACCGCCAAGTTTATTCCCCCTTGGCCCAATGGTCAAAGGCAGTCTTTTTCCCGCCGATGACAATAAAACACCCCGCGTAACCGGTAGATTCCCAATCCCTATCGATTTCCTAGTCCTATGGATGCATCGGGGAAGACCCACGTAGGGGTTTCCACCAAAATCCCAGATTTGGGAACTACTCACACATATTTACTAAAAAGCGATCTAAATCAAAAATCGACCATTAAAAACATAATCAAGAGATTGAAAAGCAGTAAGAGCAATGTTAATAACACTATATTAAAGTTTGGTAAAGATCGGAAAACTTACAAATATCTGAAAAATTACAGCCGTCAAGAGAGAAAAAACAGCAAAAAATAACAACTCTAGTTTCTGGAAAATGTAGGGGTCATATATATAGAATACGATATCACCCGATCGGTTGAGAAGTCAACCAATCGGGTGACCTGCTTCGTTTCTTCGGCAGCTCAGCACGGGACTTCACCCGGTCATATGGCACGGTCAGTTGAGGGTTGAAGCTGATCGGTTGGATCTTCGTGTCGTCGGGTGAACCGGTCGGTTGAGCTCTCCGTGTCTTGGCTTCGGAGAATCGGCTATAGATGAAGCGATCGGGTGAAGTTCACCCGATCGGTTGACATTCAGCATCAAATTCCAGAGAGTTGGGGTGTTTGAACCGGTCTCTGAACCGACCGGTTGACTTTCCGCCCGCTTCAGCTTGTGTCCGGGTGGTGCACGTGTGCATCACCTGATCGGTTGGAAGTGACCAACCGGTCGGGTGAGGGGCTGAAAGATGCTATCTTCGTCGTTTGACCCCCTGGATCACGCGTGACTCCTCCCGTTTCTCTGGGGACTCATGATATCATCGTTATATGTCCCCTACACCGGTAAACTCCTGCAAAATACAAAAAAGACGGAAAAGTGAAAGAAAACAAGAAAACACGAGAAACCGAATACAAGACGGCGGAAAACAGCGGAAAAACACAAAATAAGACGTGCGTGAATATATGAAATATAAACGCACGTCAAAATCCCCCAAGCTGAACCCTTCCTCGTCCTCGAGGAAGACGAGTGAGAGTAGGAGCTCGGAGGGGGAAAATAGAGTGGAAGAGAGGAAAGGAGAAAACAAAAAAAAATCCTAAATCGCCCGTCAGAGCCAGCAAAATAAAAAACACACACCAAGCTAACAAACGCCAAATCACACCACTAAACCAAGGAATATGAGTCCAGACAAGTGCCGTGGGCTCACGCCATGAAGCGCGAGTGTGTGTGGTCGTGTGCTAGTAAGCAGTGTCACTATCTACATTGTGCAATAAGCTCCATATACACAAATCCAAGTAATGACACAAATATCAATTCGATTTAGAAATAGCGGTGAATATATGGCTCAAGCATGCAAGAGAATAGTATGAAAATAGAAATGCATCATTCGTCATGGACTCCACAGCTAGGGGCTCGGACATCACCACACTATCACCTAGATAATAGCAAGAAATTCCCTATTCCAAGTGTTTTCGAGAGCGATGGGGGTTGAGATGATGTGGAGTAGAACACTCGGTGCAAATTCTCACCTTCCCTTTATTCTCGGTAAGTAGGAAAATATTCACACTCATAATTTTTTTGGGTTTTGGATATATGTATTTTTTGGCTTTTTAGCTATACAATTTTCTCTTTTCTTTTCTTTTTGGGTGTTTCTCTCTCTCTCTCTTATTTGAATTTTTTTTGGATTTTTAGCTATACACATGTGTACTCTCCCAAGTGGAAGAACGGTACACGACAAGGGGATTTGCACCAAGTAAAACAAAAAAGAAATCGGATTCTAGACACTTGGGCAAGGGAGATATTTCACTAATCAGAGCGTAGGCTAAATGGGTTATCCTAGTCCTAACTGTGGAATCCCGACACATGCGAAATGAAGCATACGATATATATATTCATGCATACAGAAGCAGATAGGAGAAGCAAATACCGCATATTCAAATCGAAACATGATAATCTAGGGGTCATTCCTAGACAGGTATATAAAATAAAATCACAAAGTAGAAGCACACCAAACAGCTAGGCACGACACACGACTCACAAAAAAGCAAAATGGACCCACGATGCATGAAATGCAAGAGGACTCGACTTCCTAGGGTTAGTGAATGTGATTATCAATGCCATGCTAGGTGTGTGTGATTTTGTGGCAATTCATCATAGGGTTCATCTCTAGGAGAAGGAGATGAAAAAAGAAGAAAAGAAAAATAAAAAATAAAAACACGATGAAAATGACTCAAAAACGAAAAAGAAAGACTCAAATGACGCACAAAGTGCGACTCCCCCAAGCTGAAGTTTGCATTGCCTTCAATGCAATAAAAGTGAATACGGGAGGGCAAAGAAAATGGGGGGGGGACGCATCGACACAAAAAGATAAGAAAGACAAGAAAAACACACAAACGGAACTGAAAATAAAGAAAAATCACACCACACGACATAAAAATAGAAAAAAGAAGACAGAAAATGGCACGACTCAAAAGATAAAACAAGCACACACAGAAAACAGCACACGACGACACACAGAAAAAATTGACTTCCCCCAAGCTAGACATGACAATGCTAGCAAGATGATATGATCGTGAAAATGCAGAGATATGCAAGGGGGGGTCAGAAAACAAAAAGGAAATCAAAAAGCAGCAGATGGGGAGTCCTCGCCCTCCTCGGAAGAGGGTGTGGATGGGTGGTCGGGGGAGGCGGGGGGTGTGCGGAGAAGTGGGGAAAGAGGTGGAGGAATAGGTGTAGTGGGGGTGTGAATGATGGGTGGAGTGTTGGTGGAGGTGGGTGGTGGTGGAAGTACGGCGATCAAGACGGTGGTAGAAGGGATAGAAATGGGGAGAGAAGACGTGATGGTGACGGTAGTGGATGGCGGTGGGAGAGATCTGGAGCGCACCTGCAAATTCTTGCGGCGCACATTTGCAGTGACGGTGGAGGAGGGAGGAGGTGGTGTGGGGGCGACAGAAGTGGTCGTGAGAGGAGAAGTGGATACAGGGATGGGAATAGATGTGGGAGGGGGAGATGATCGCCTAGGTGGGGGTGAAGGAGGTGGGGATGGGTGGGATGGTGGAGGGGAAGAATATGATGGGGGAGGTGATGATCGTCGAGGTGGTGAAGGTGGTGGTGAGGGGTGTGGTGTGGGTGGTGGTGGTCCGTGGACGTGAGTGAGAAGGCGGAGGATGGCGGCCACGTTCCTCTCAAGTGCGAGGAAACGTGGGTGAGTGAGAAACGAGGATGGTGATGGGTCCGAGGGGACAGAGGACGTGGCAAGAGCACGGAGTCTAGCGATCTCGGCCTCGAGACCAAGACGAGCTGAGGCCTGGCGGCGACCAAAATAAGTGGACTGACGTGAAGCGAAAGTGGTGCCAGGAAGTGATGTGGAAGTAGTGTCGGCGGCAGTGATCATGCCGGCACTGGACACAAGGCCTGAGATGGCCTCAAAAAGATCCTCAGCAGTGATAGGGCCAGGTGCACGGGTGGTGTGACTAGGGCCAGCCCCGATGTCTCCCCGGGACGTAGGGATATCCTACTCGCCTAAGCGGGCGGCAGGGGAAGGTGGTCTGTGTGCGTCCTGAGGAAAGAATGGAAGGCGCAACCCCGCTAGGAACTCGGGATCGGGCGGAAAAGTCCAATCACTCACTAAAGCTATAGTGATAGTGCACGTGGTGTATTAGGAGGAGGACGTGTTTGTTTGCGTCTCTTTCGAGACGGTTCCTCCTCCCGCAGGATACCCTTCCCCTTATCTCGTTCCCGGGCCATAGTGGGTGTGTGGGTGTGTTGCAAATGAGTGTAGAGTATGATAAAAGCACGCACACACAAACAATCAAGCAAGTAGAAATTCTAGGGTAAAAAGTAAAATTTGAGGAGTGGAGCGAAGTTACCCAGCAGAGATTGGAGTTCCTTGCTTGAAATTGACCCCAACACCGTGCAATCGGATGGAGTGTGGAGCCGCGGCACCTCTCTTCAGCGAAAATCCGAAAATGGGGGCGGAGATGGTGGGATTAAGGCTTGAGAAAGCGAAATGGGGGGGGGGGGGGGCGAGAGAGAGAATGATGGAGAGATGGAAGGGGTTGGTGGAGAGAGAGAGGCTAGAGGGGGAGTGGAGGTCATGGGAGAAGTTTTCTGGTCGTTGGGAGAACGGGGGAGACGAAACGATGGCAGGTTTTGCGAGATCGGGCGAGGAAATGAACGGTCGGGGCGGGGGTTTATTTATAGGGTTTAAGTCCAACCGATCGGGTGAGGTGTCACCCGATCGGTTGACTATTAGGTCGAGATTTTTAGCTGAAGAGACGCTACAGGCGAACCGGTCGGTTGATAACTCACCCGATCGGTTGGCCGCTCCACAAATTTTCCCGAGAGTTTGGTGTTGTTCACCCGGGCAATCAACCTGTCATGCTTCTCATCACCCGATCGGTTGACAAAATCTGAATTTTCCCGAGACTTCAGCCCAGTTCACCCGGTCTGCCAACCGGTCGCACACGTCTTCACCCGATTGGTTCGTTGAGTGACTGATACGGCCAGCAGCTGAGACATCCCAACCGATCGGTTGAGTTATCAACCGATCGGTTGGGGCCTTGTTTTCTGCAAAAGTCCACAAATGGCCTAAGTCCCTCAATGGAAGTTCTTGCGGCTGGATTTATTTATTAAAATAGATGAAATAAAGTTAAAAATAGTCCCAAAAATTGGAAACAAAGGTTTAGAGCATGGGTTGCCTCCCATGAAGCGCTTTTGTTTAACGTCGTTAGATCGACGCCCGTAGATGATGTTCAAGGTGGGCGATACGGGTGATGCCCAAAGTCTGGCATCGCTTCAGCTTCAGAGCTGATAGCTTTTGATGTAGTAGGTGGCGACAAGAAAACTTGTTCGATGACTCTCCCTTTATTGACGGGGTCCGGGGGCTTCTCCCTCATATTGGCATCCACCGCCATTCGTTTAAGGATCCGGACCTCATCCCCGGTGAGCCCCATGGGCTCTTTGCCTTTTCTCCTTGTAGGAGGAGCCTTTGGGAATCCAGGAGGGATCGTGTGTGCCGCATCCGTTATCCCATCAACATCATTCTTTTTCGGGCCGACTGGTTCTCTGAGTCCCTGACCGGTGCCCCGTTTACGGTTTGGGCGCGGTGTCGTTTTACCGCAAGTGCACGGTTAGTGTAGGGTACGGGTTTATCGAACTCAGGGAGGTGGATGGCTTGAGTGGCTACTAGCCTCGCCTAGGTTGTGTGCTAGCTACGCGGACGATATGGGTGAAGTGTAGAAATAAAGAAAGAATTGAAAAAGACACGAAATGAATCCCCGCTAACACGGGCTAGAGCATTCATGACACTTGACATTTGACTTGACCCAGGGTGAGACATTGCCCTAAAAAATGGTACCTAGCGTCCATGGCCCGATATTCCGGTCGGTACCAAGCACGCTAGGCCTACCCGGTTCCAGACGGTGGGCATTCCCATGTCCATTAACACCTTCCGCAACCGGGAGCATTAAGGCCACAATGATAACTCCCAACACTTCGTCCAAGCCGTTCCCACGCGCGAGGACTCGATGTCTACACTAGGGGCGTGAGCTGTGGCTAGGGAGTCAACCGCCAAGTTTATTCCCCCTTGGCCCGACGGTCAGAGGCGGTCTTTCTCCCACCAATGACAATGAAACGCCCCCGCGTAAACCTAATGTCCAAATAGGTCGAATGTGATTTCTAGCAATACATCGAAGCGGGTCTTGACTGGACAAGCACCCGGACCCCAATCCCCAACACATCTAGTGTGTTACCGTACGAATTGGACTCTGATTGCTAGAAATCCCCATTGACACATTTCATCGAACACATGCCATGCAACCAAGTCAAATGAAACAACCAAGCATCAATCCTACCCTAACCCGTATTAGGGTTCATCAATACTACTCCATGATGAAAAACATATAAACAAACAACACAAAAGACATACAAACATTCATCATGAAGCAAAAGAAATACAACACAAAAAATGGAGAACAAGAGAAAGAAATACTTATCTTGATTTTGAACCTCCAATCCAATATAAGACTTATTACAAGAGAAAACCTAATCTAACCTAATATAAACTCACAAGAGAAAGGGGCAAAAAGCCCAAAAAACTGAGAAAGAGAGCTAGAAGAAGATGCCCTAAAAGTCGGCCAGCATTGGGTATTTATAGTCCCCATTCCGAGCCCTAACGGATCGGGTCCAAAACCACAGGAAAAACGCCACCCGATCGGTTGACAAGTCAACCGATCGGGTGATCTGTTACAAATAATAAACAGAAAACAGCGGAGCTTCACCCGGTCAGATGAACCGGTAAGTTGAGTTCTTGGGGTGACCGGTTGGATCATGGCGCCATCGGGTGAAGAGGTCGGTTGGATGCCCGTGTCTTGGCTCCTCAGAATCAGCTATAGATGAACCGATCGGGTGAGAGTCACCCGATCGGTTGGCATTTGGCTCGAAAAGACAGAGAAACGGCCGCAATGAACCGGCCTGAGAACCGGTCGGGTGACATCCGCTTGAGCTCTAGCTGAGACCGGGTGGTGCACGCGTGCATCACCCGATCGGTTGACTTTGTTCAACCGATCGGGTGAGGGGCTGAATGATGCAATCATCGTCGTTTGACCCCCTGGGTCACGCGTGACTCCTCCCGTTGCATCGGGGACTTGTGATATCGTCGTTTTTATGTCCAAAATGCTAGAAATTCCTGCAAAATACCAAAAACACGGAAAAGTGAAAGAAAACAAGAAAATACAAGAAAACAAATAAAAGACGGCGGAAAATACGGAGAAACACGGAAGAAAACGCGCGCAAATATATGAAATATAAACGCACGTCAAAATCCCCCAAGCTGAACTCTTCCTCGTCCTTGAGGAAGACGAGTGAGAGTATGAGCTCGGAGGGAGAAAATAGAGAGAAGGAGAGAAAAAGAGAACTCTATATCCTAGATCGCCCATAAGGGCCAACAAAATCAAACACGCCACACGAAGCAAGCATACGACAAAACACAACACTAAACCAAGGAATGTGAGTCCAAACAAGTGTCGTGGGCCCATGCGGTGAAGCGCGAGTGAGCGGGGTCGTGTGCTAGTAAACGGTATCACTATCTACATTGTGCAATAAAGCTCCATATACACATCCCCAAAGAAAGACCCAAATATCGATTCATTTTGAAATTGCGGTGAATATTAGCTCAAGCATGCATGAGAAGAGTATAAGAATAGAAGCGTATCATGCATCGGGGACTCCACAGCTAGGGACTAGGAAATCATCACACTATAGCCTAGGTAATCGCTCGAAGGTCCCTATGCCAAGTGTTTTCGAAAACGATGGAGGTTGAGAAGATGTGGAGTAGAACACTCGGTGCAAATTCTCGCCTTCCCCTTATTCACGGCAAGTAGGAAAATATTCACACTGGAATTTTTTTTGGGTTTTGGGTATTTGTATTTTTTTTATTTTCTTTTCTTTTCTCACCTTTTTGGGGTTTTCTTTTCTTTTCTCCTTTTTTTTGGATTTTTGGGAATTGGGATATTTACATGTGTACTCTCCCAAGTAGGAGAACGGTACACAACGAGGGGATTTGCACCAAGTAAAATAAAAAATGAAATCGGATTCTAAACACTTGGACAAAGGAGATATTTCTCGCTAATCAGAGCATATGCTAAATGGGTTATCCTAGTCCTTATTTGTGGAATCCTGACACATGCGAATTGAAATATACGATATAAATATAGCATGCATATAGAAGCAGATAGTAGAAGCAAATACCGCATATTCAAATCGAAGCATGATAATCTAGGGGTCAACCAAGGATAGGTATATAAAACATAATCACAAGGTAGAAGCACAAACATCTAGGCACGACGCACGACTCACAAAAAGCTAAGTGGACCCGCGATGCATGAAATGCAAGAGGACTCGATATCCTAGGGTTAGTGAATGTGATTATCGAAGCTGTGCAAGGTGCGTGTGTGATTTTCGTGGCAATTCATCATATGGGTCATCTCTAGGAGAAAGAGATAAAAAAAAGAAAAGAAAAAGAAAAAAAGAAAAACACGGAGAAAAACGACTCAAATAACGAAGAAAAAGAGACAAATGACGCACGAAGTGTGACTCCCCCAAGCTGAAACTTGCATTGTCCTCAATGCAATAGTAGTAAATACGTGAGGGCAATGAAAATGGGGGGGCACGGACACAAAAAATGAAAAACACGAAAAACACACGAACGAAACTGGAAAATAAAGAGAAAGAAACATACAAAATAAAAGATATAAAACGCAACGAAGGACTCACTGACACAAACACACGACAACGACACACGAAAACATGCACACAAAAGTCGATTTCCCCCAAGCTGAATATGACAATGCTAGCAAAATGATATGATCAATGTGATGCAGAAATATGCTAGGGGAAAATCGGAAAAGAAAGAAATCAGAATGCAGGAGAGACAGTCTGCTCGTTCTCTGCCTTTCTCAAAACAATGTGAGCTTTACTCCCAAGCGCAGGAGATCGTGCAAGTAGTATCTGGAGAGTCCAGAGTCGAATCCTCGGGACAAGTCGACCTGAGATAACACAAATTCAACTAATCAAATAAAATATACGGTTAAGAAAACAACCACCTTTGTGAAGGTGAAGAATAGTGTAAGGATTTGTAGCAAAGAAAGTGATTCCTACAAGTATTACGGTATCACGAAAGTTTGGTATTCAATGAGACAAGTATGCTACGGTTGTGAGTTCATTAGGAGTTCATAGTCGCTGAAATTTCACGTCTTTTAATGTCACACAACGCTTCACCAGGTCAAGGCGTGAAGGCGTCGGAAGATAGATCGATGAAAACTAGTCACAAATAGCCTTAAACGTATTACTAGCAATGTCGATCTCATTAAACAATAATCGCAGCAATAAGTTCAGATTAGAGAACACAAATTAGCTAGCCTTATCAGGGCCTAGCCATAGGGCACATCAACAATACCGACAATAAGCAAATACCCATCAAATACGTTGTAGAAATCAACATTACTAGCAATTTAAACATGATAATAGGGCTAAAGACATGAAATTTAACAACTACATACTCCTAACTACATCACAACCATAGCACAAAGAGATTAGCCACGCATGGTGCAATAAAAATCAGATTTGATAGCAAAATACATCGTTTAGATATCAAAATACAAAGAAATACACCAAATACGGGGTATAAGTTCAAGAAATTATCACCAAATCTCCTCCTTAGAACCCAAAACTCTCTGAGAATAGGAAGAATAGTCTCTGGAAATTTTCAGAATTTTCTCCTGGAGAAATACGCACAGTAGCCGCTCCAAAAGTCCCAAAATACGCCAGAATTCCCCCCAAAACCCTAGGAATACGCTTATATAATAGCATTGCGGGTTTTGGGGACTAAACAGGTTCAAATTCACACCCAATATCACTTAAAACCCGAACCCGCCATCGCTTCAAATCTTAGCCGTCGGATCGTAGCGCGATCGAACGTGGTCGCGCCACGTAGGCGTCAAAATTCGCGACCGCCCGCTTCGCGTTGAACGATCCGCGTTCGAATCGGATTGATCTTGCACCGTCGGATGGTGATCGGGCGGCTGAGAATCAACCGCTTCTTCGCCCGTCTCCGCTTCGCGCTAGATCGTTGGATCATCATCCAACGATCGACACAGTGCCGCGTCGCCGCTTCATTGATGCCGTTGGATGCTCGATCAGCGGTTCAGATTGCGCCGCGTCACCGGTTGCTTAGTGCGAAAGCGGGAGAGACGCTGGCCGTAGGATTTTGATCCAACGCACATGAATAAGCCACGTCGTCGCTTGCTGAGCACCGTTCGATGAGGCGGGAGCGGTCAGATATCGGCCACGTGGCGCTTCCGATGGATGCCGCGCAATGCGTCAAGATTCGTGCGTCGTATTTTCGTATTTCTTGCGTATTTCTTCAATTAAATGGTATTCTGCATTCAAAAATTCATAGAAATTAGCACAGATCTCAGAAAAATACAAATAAATAGTCGTTGGAATCGTGAGATCGAGACGATGCTAAGAAAAATATAAAAATGCAGAAATACTTAATAGAATTCGTTTTTTGTGCACAAATAATGTGATTTCTCTAATAAATAATGGTGTACAAAATACACACATATTAGAGAGCAATTAAGTATTATATAGGCACATCATAGGACTAATTAGGGGGTTAAATACGCAATATTCAACCCGAATCATTCTCCTCGGAAGAGGATGTGGGGTGAAATGATAGAAGGGCACGACATGAAGGGTTATTAAGATGCAAAAGCAAATCCTAGATACGCTCCCCTCGCTAATGAGAGGAGACGAGATTATACAAATCTAAACTAGAAAGCGGTAAATTTTTACACTACTGGATTAGGATACACCTGAGCATAGGTGGATCCAAGATCTGGAGCGGGGCAGGTAGCTGCTCTAACTGCTCCTTTTGTGGCTCCGCCAGAAGCGCTGTGCCACGTGTGCCAATGGACCCAAGAAATGCACCTCCAAGCATCCCTTGTAGGTGTCCACCTGTAACCTGCAAAGGACGAGGTGCATTAGTCCATGGCAAAAAATCTTTCCCCAAAATAAAAGTATCCCAGAGATAATCGTCAAAATAAGATGGAAAAATAGTAAAAGTGTGGCAAATACTCCCTGAGAATGGGTCGCTATCCTCTGTACTAGCGACGACCAAATCCTCGCTCTCCATGAGAAGTGGCTCTCCAGGTGGTGACGCACCGCAGCATACCTCAAGGGAAGTCGATC
Source organism: Scilla litardierei (assembly GCA_030789695.1). Classification (NCBI taxonomy): domain Eukaryota; kingdom Viridiplantae; phylum Streptophyta; class Magnoliopsida; order Asparagales; family Asparagaceae; genus Scilla; species Scilla litardierei. The sequence continues at coordinate 89,929,815 of CM061136.1, forward strand.
CTGTGTCCTGCGAGAGATATGGTGCGTCAAAAATATATAAGTCTAAAGGAATAGGATGTGAAAAGCGAGACTTAAATGTGGAGTGAGAATGAGTATGAAAATCTCCCTGAATAGGGGCAATATGCTCAAGTAGATGCTCATGCGCAGAAGAAGTGGAGCGTGATGGTAGAGGTAGATGTGGCTCGGGCTCCATGGAGTGGACCATCATATCCAAGCCCTCATGCACGTCCTCCTCGACGATATGCTCATGCTCCACCATCTGCCCAATGTCCTGAATGACATCCTCATGGTTGACCACCGACCAAGGAGGAAGCTGTGACAGAGATGGCTGTGGAGGTGGATGTGGAGCGGACCACTCGTATGTGGTCGTGGTGTCATCGTCCTCACGCACATCCTCCTCACCGGTATGCATAAGCTCTGTGGTCTCCTCGGTGCTCTCATAGGACTCATATGGGGTATCCAAATAAAGATGAAAAGTCTCTCCCACAGATCCTAGAGAAATCTCCCCATCCTCACTATCATCATCAAAAAATGCTTCGTCATCCAAGTGGTAGTGTGGGAAAATTGGGGCATCGACATGAGATGTGTCTATGGTGGCCGATGAGATGGTGGTCTCAACCATGAAAGTGGGTATATCCTCTCCTTCATCCCCTCTCCTCGGTGTAGGCTCGGTGATTGGTACCATCAAGTTTTGTAATATTTGGCCTTGGTTAAACATGGCACTTTCAAGGAGAGACACGAGGCTTGATTCTTCTTGTGTTGGTGGAGGGATATAAGGCTAAGGAAATGGATGTGAGGTGTTTGGGCAATGGTTGTGGGAAAATGTATGGCCTTGGTGTAGGGGGAGGCTCTCAAGCATATATGGGCAATCATAATACACGTGCCCCGCCATCCCACAAGTCTCACAAACCACAACTGGATAAGGATCGTATCCTCCCATCTGAGCATCGAAATTTGATCTCCACATGGTCATATCAAAGATACCTGGACAACAAAAATAAGAAAACTAGAGAGGAGCGTCAATAGTACAAGAGAATAACAAAAAGATAATATAATGGTGGGGGAAAAATTTCTTGGTTATTGAATATATTTTTTTTAAAAAAAATAAAAATAAAAAAAAAGAAAAAAGAAAAAGAATTTTTTTTGTGTTTTTATGCGTAGTCTAACGAACCCAAGCTAAGCTAATATCAAACCGAACGCGTCCCCGGCAACGACGCCAAAAACTTGACCGGCGCCCCGTTTACGGTTTGGGCGCGGTGTCGTTTTACCGCAAGTGCACGGTTAGTGTAGGGTACGGGTTTATCAACTCAGGGAGGTGGATGGCTTGAGTGGCTACTAGCCTCGCCTAGGTTGTGTGCTAGCTACGCGGATGATATGGGTGAAGTGTAGAAATAAAGAAAGAATTGAAAAAGATACGAAATGAATCCCCGCTAACATGGGCTAGAGCATTCATGACACTTGACATTTGACTTGACCCAGGGTGAGACATTGCCCCAAAAGATGGTACCTAGCGTCCATGGCCCGATATTCCGGTCGGTACCAGGCACGCTAGGCCTACCCGGTTCCGGACGGTGGGCATTCCCATGTCCATTAACACCTTCCGCAACCGGGAGCATTAAGGCCACAATGATAACTCCCAACAATTCGTCCAAGCCGTTCCCACGCGCGAGGACTCGATGTCTACACTAGGGGCGTGAGCTGTGGCTAGGGAGTCAACCGCCAAGTTTATTCCCCCTTGGCCCGATGGTCAGAGGCGGTCTTTCTCCCACCAATGACAATGAAACGCCCCTGCGTAACCCTAATGGCCAAATAGGTCGAATGTGATTTCTAGCAATACATCGAAGCGGGTCTTGACTGGACAAGCACCCGGACCCCAATCCCCAACACATCTAGTGTGTTGCCGTACGAATTGGACTCTGATTGCTAGAAATCCCCATTGACACATTTCATCGAACACATGCCATGCAACCAAGTCAAATGAAACAACCAAGCATCAATCCTACCCTAACCCGTATTAGGGTTCATCAATACTACTCCATGATGAAAAACATATAAACAAACAACACAAAAGACATACAAACATTCATCATGAAGCAAAAGAAATACAACACAAAAAAATGGAGAACAAGAGAAAGAAATACTTATCTTGATTTTGAACCTCCAATCCAATACAAGACTTATTACAAGAGAAAACCTAATCTAACCTAATCTAAACTCACAAGAGAAAGGGGCAAAAAGCCCAAAAAACTGAGAAAGAGAGCTAGAAGAAGATGCCCTAAAAGTCGGCAAGCATTGGGTATTTATAGCCCCCATTCCGAGCCCTAACGGATCGGGTCCAAAACCACAGGAAAAACGCCACCCGATCGGTTGACAAGTCAACCGATCGGGTGATCTGTTACAAATAATAAACAGAAAACAACGGAGCTTCACCCGGTCAGATGAACCGGTAAGTTGAGTTCTTGGGGTGACCGGTTGGATCATGGCGCCATCGGGTGAAGAGGTCGGTTGGATGCCCGTGTCTTGGCTCCTCAGAATCAGCTACAGATGAACCGATCGGGTGAGAGTCACCCGATCGGTTGGCATTTGGCTCGAAAAGACAGAGAAACGGCCGCAATGAACCAGCCTGAGAACCGGTCGGGTGACATCCGCTTGAGCTCTAGCTGAGACCGGGTGGTGCACGCGTGCATCACCCGATCGGTTGACTTTGTTCAACTGATCGGGTGAGGGGCTGAATGATGCAATCATCATCGTTTGACCCCCTGGGTCACGCGTGACTCCTCCCGTTGCGCCGGGGACGTGTGATATCGTCGTTTTTATGTCCAAAATGCTAGAAATTCCTGCAAAATACCAAAAACACGGAAAAGTGAAAGAAAACAAGAAAATACAAGAAAACAAATAAAAGACGGCGGAAAATACGGAGAAACACGGAAGAAAACGCGCGCAAATATATGAAATATAAACGCACGTCAGTCCCCCAAGCTATCGGGGGATTTCTTGAAAGAATTTCCCAGGAGCTTTCCTCCACAGCTCTCTCTTCTTCTAACTCCAGCACATTGCATCTTGGATCATCTGGGGGATCGGGGTGCTTCATTGACAACCCCAAGTCAAACTCGACCTTTTCGCTGCCGACGTTAATGGAAAGCTTCCCATTCTTCACGTCTATCAAAACTCCGGCAGTGGCCATAAAAGGCCGTCCAAGAATGATGGGGGTGTGTGCATCTTCAGGCATGTCCATGACAACGAAGTCCACAGGCACATGCACCCCTCTAACATTGATGGGGAGGTCATCTACAACCCCCACCGGATACTTCACCGAACGGTCTACAAGATGTAGGGTCATTCCGGTGGGCTCCAAGTCGCCCATCCCTATCCTCTTATATAGTGACAAGGGCATCAAACTGACGCTCGCTCCAAGATCGACGAGCGCACGATGTATCTTTACCTCCCCGATCGCACAAGGGATAGAGAAGCTCCCCGGGTCCTTAAGCTTAGGCGGATTTGCTCTCTGAATGAGAGCGCTGCATTCCGCCGTCAATACGACCTTCTCCTTTCTAGAACCCTTTGTCACCAAATCCTTGAGGAATTTCGTGTAGGATGGTATTGTCTCTATAGCTTCAAGGAAGGGGATTTGCAAGCTTAGATCTTTGACCATGGCAAAGAATTTGCCATAATTCTCGTCTATTTTGGCTTGGGCAAGCCGTTGTGGAAAAGGCACAACGGGATTGAATACTCTGAGGTTCTCTTCCTCATCCTTTTTCTTCTCCTCTTCATGGATTTCCTCCGGAGTAGTTGGCTTTGACGACGAAGCACCGGCGTCATTCAATTTTTTCAATCGGTCGCTCCACGACCAATGGTGCTTCTGGTTCCTTTGGGGACACTCTTGTGGGGATTTGTGTTCCGCTCCTCAAGACGATAGCGGACACGTTCGCATGCTCGTGCGTGAGTGCCAAGGTCTGATTTGCTCCCCTCAGGTTCACCTCCGGTTGTGGCGGCAATAAATTTTGTGACCTTGAAAGGTTCGCCACTTGTAACCCCAGCTGGGTTACTTGGTCCGTGAGAGCCCGGTGTCCCATTTCCAGTTTCAAATTTATCTTCTCCTGGTTGGTAATATATTGAGTCAAAAGTGACTCAACCGGAGAGACGGCCCTCTGCTGACCAAATTGCTGCTGCTGCTGAACTGGTTGCTGATTCCGGGGAGCATATTGCTGATATTGTTGTGGAGGCTGCTGCTGCAGAAACTGCTGCTGCTGAGGCCTAGGCAGCTGATATATCTTTTGTTACTGCTGCTGAGGCGGTGGATATACTAGCTGTTGCTGTTGCTGATACAGTGTCCGGTAACTAAAGTTGGGGTGGTTGTGGTTGTTCGGAGAATAGGCCGGATTGGAGTTGGTTCATGGTGGAAAAGGCGCATTCCCCGTAGGATTGTAAAATAAAGCGCTCGCCTGGTCCAATGGTGGTGAGATGTCACCACCATCGAAGTCCCCCTTGACTTTTGTTTCCACCGCGGCAATATGTTGCGTACCGGCACCACCGGCTCCTACCATCAATGCGGAGATCTGGGTCGACAGCAAGTCAAACTTGCTGGATAATTTGTCGACGTCCTCAACCCTGTGGATACCCCCAGATCTAGGTGTGGCTCTCTCGTCACACCACCGCTCATTGTTTGATGCCATATTTTCTAGAATCTGTCCGGCATCTTCTTCGCTTCGGGACATGAAGGACCCTCCAGCCGTGGCGTCCATGGAAGATTTTAAATCGTCCCTCAACCCATTATAGAACAGATTTATGATCTGCCATTTGGGGAGCTCATGGTGGGGACATCTCCGCTGCATTTCCTTGTATCTGGTCCAGGCTTCATGCAGAGACTCATGGCTGGCCTGGGAGAAGGAGGAGATCTCACTCCTCAGCTTCATGGTCTTCCCCGGAGGAAAGAACTTCGTTAGAAAAGCATTTGAAAGCTTCTCCCAGGTGTTGAATGTATTCGGGTCCTTACCCCTAAGCCACAGCTTGGCCTTATCTCGCAGAGAGAAGGGGAATAGCTTCAGACGGAACGCCTCAGTTGTGACACCATTTATCCGGAAGGTGTCACATTTCTCCAAGGAGTCCAAATGTTCAATGGGGCTCTCTATGGGTGCCCCCGAGAATTGATCCTGCTGGATCCACGTCACCAAAGACGGTTTAAGCTCGAAGCTTTGCGCCGTAATAGCAGGAGGACGGATGGCGGAGGTGGACTTGAGGGATGGCATCGAGTACTCCAGCAGGGACTTATGAGGTGTGGTGTTCTCCCCCATGGTTTCCGGCTCTTCTCTTCTTTGCTTCTCTGTAGCAAGACACCTTAGGGTGGCGTTTATCTCCGGATTAACGGGAATCAAGTCGTCGAGACTTCTTGAACTCCTGCGCATTAAAAACTACAAACACACGTGAAGCGAAAAGTTGGAAAGAAACAGATAAAATAAAAAATAAAAATAAAAATAAAAATAAGAAAATAAAATAGAAATGGAAAAAGAAGAATGCGAAAATTATCGCGAGATGGGGATATGAGCTAGACTCAAGGGTTCATGAAATCCTAAAATAACAAGCACGTTGCCTCCCCGGCAACGGCGCCATAAAGCTTGACGTCCCCCACGCTTGCGCGCGATGGATGGCGTGCAATGTATGATTGGGGGCGTGAGATTTAAATATTTATAACCGCAAGCGCACGGTGTTGTAGTGTGGCTTGGGGGTCGAACGCAGGGAGGCGTGGTTGTGCTTGTGTCAAGAAGGATCGGATTCACCCCGTGGGCGAGCTAGCCCGAATCGGATGATGGGTTGTCACGAAAAATGGAATGCGAGCGATAAACAATATAATGGGAAAACCCGGGACTTCGGGTTACACCTTATCGTGCGATTCTCGCCGATACGGCCTACGGGTAGGATAGCAATCGGAATTAGGGTCTAATGGTGAGACGTTGCCTCTAAGAGTGGTACCATCGTCCCATGGGCCCGATATTCTGGTCGGTGCCCAGGATGATACACCGGACTTTCCGGGTTCGGTCAGTGGGCATTCTTATGTCCATTAACACTGACCGACTCCGGGAGCACTAAGCCTGCAACGACAACTCCCAACGTCTCGTCCTGCCGCTCTCTCGCGCCAGGATTCGACGTCTACGCTAAGGGCGTGAGCTACGGCTAGGGAGTCAACCGCCAAGTTTGTTCCCCCTTGGCCCAACGGTCAAAGGCGGTATTTTTCCCGCTGATGACAATAAAACACCCCGCGTAACCGGTAGATTCCCAATCCCTATCGATTTCCTAGTCCTATGGACGCATCGGGGAGGACCCACGAAGAGGTTTCCACCAAAATCCCAGATTTGGGAACTACTCACACATATTTACTAAAAAGCGATCTAAATCAAAATCGACCGTTAAAAACATAATCAAGCGATTGAAAAGCAGTAAGAGCAATGCTAATAACACTATATTAAAGTTTGATAAAGATCGAAAAACTTACAAATATCTGAAAAATTACAGCCGTCAAGAGAGAGAAAAAACAGCAAAAAATAACAACTCTCGTTTCTGGAAAATGTAGGGGTCCTATATATAGAATACGATATCACCCGATCGGTTGAGAAGTCAACCGATCGGGCGACCTGTTTCGTTTCTTCGGCAGCTCAGCACGGGACTTCACCCGGTCATATGGCACGGTCGGTTGAGGGTTGAAGCTGATCGGTTAGATCTTCGTGCCGTCGGGTGAACCGGTCGGTTGAGCTCTCCGTGTCTTGGCTTCGGAGAATCGGCTACAGATGAAGCGATCGGGTGAAGTTCACCCGATCGGTTGACATTCAGCATCAAATTCCAGAGAGTTGGGGTGTTTGAACCGGTCTCTGAACCGATCGGTTGACTTTCCGCCCGCTTCAGCTTGTGTCCGGGTGGTGCACGCGTGCATCACCCGATCGGTTGGAAGTGACCAACCGGTCGGGTGAGGGGCTGAAAGATGCTATCTTCGTCGTTTGACCCCCTGGATCACGCGTGACTCCTCCCGTTGCTCTGGGGACTCATGATATCATCGTTATATGTCCCCTACACCAGTAAACTCCTGCAAAATACAAAAAATACGGAAAAGTGAAAGAAAACAAGAAAACACGAGAAAACGAATACAAGACGGCGGAAAACAGCAGAAAAACACAAAAGAAGACGTGTGTGAATATATGAAATATAAACGCACGTCAAAATCCCCCAAGCTGAACCCTTCCTCGTCCTCGAGGAAGACGAGTGAGAGTAGGAGCTCGGAGGGAGAAAATAGAGTGGAAGAGAGGAAAGGAGAAAACAAAAAAAAAATCCTAAATCGCCCGTCAGAGCCAGCAAAATAAAAAACACACACCAAGCTAACAAACGCCAAATCACACCACTAAACCGAGGAATACGAGTCCAGACAAGTGCCGTGGGCCCACGCCGTGAAGCGCGAGTGTGTGTGGTCGTGTGCTAGTAAACAGTGTCACTATCTACATTGTGCAATAAGCTCCATATACACAAATCCAAGTAATGACCCAAATATCAATTCGATTTAGAAATAGCGGTGAATATATGGCTCAAGCATGCAAGAGAATAGTATGAGAATAGAAATGCATCGTTCGTCATGGACTCCACAGCTAGGGGCTCGGTCATCACCACACTATCACCTAGATAATAGCAAGAAATTCTCTATTCCAAGTGTTTTCGAGAGCGATGTGGGTTGAGATGATGTTGAGTAGAACACTCGGTGCAAATTCTCGCCTTCCCTTTATTCTCGGTAAGTAGGAAAATATTCACACTCATATTTTTTTTGGGTTTTGGATATATGTATTTTTTTTGGCTTTTTGGCTATACAATTTTCTCTTTTCTTTTCTTTTTGGGTTTTTCTCTCTCTCTTTTATTTGAATTTTTTTTGGATTTTTGGCTGTACACATGTGTTCTCTCCCAAGTGGGAGAACGGTACACGACGAGGGGATTTGCACCAAGTAAAACAAAAAAGAAATCGGATTCTAGACACTTGGGCAAGGGAGATATTTCACTAATCAGAGCGTAGGCTAAATGGGTTATTGTAACGGCCGGCACTCGCTATTCGCCATACGGCTGTGCGTATAGCAATTTTGAGTATCTGATTAGTTTTGAGCTTGGTATGTGAGTCGTGTCGTTGAGTTGATAGGGCCGTAGCGCCTTGGTTGCATCCTTAGCAAGCCACCCCGACGTGTGCCCAACTTAGAATTATCGTCGCCTTTGGACCACGTATCCTTTATACGTTTTACGTGCACGTAGCCTTGTTCGTGCACGTATTTATTATAGACTTTGTCCGTGACCGAACCCTATGGCGTGATATGCCGTTGTGACCCTCTCGAAGAAGATTAAATTGTGGGATTAATTTGGATCGTCATTCACGGGTCGTTCCCCCACGATTTGACTTTGTTTGAAGAGACGTCGCGATTTTCACTTTTGTCATAAGGCCTTTCTAATTTTAATTTCGTTTCTCGTCATCGAAATTGTGATCCGTCTCCTCTGTCTTATTTCTCTCGTCGACACGGTCACCCCAGTATTTATTTCACAATTTTTGTGCTTCGTTTGACCTACCTTCGCTTTTGACCCAACCCATTGTATTTTAGCCCTAAGTTTCATTGTATTATATCCCTAATGATTGACTAATAATAAATTACACTAGATTTGGGCTTAGCCCAGCCCAACTTAACTAGGCCGCAACCCACACATCAGGATGAGAGAGAGAGAGGGTATTAGGGTTTTCATAACAAAATTCTTTTAAAACAATAATAACCCTAGCCTAGCCCTTCCCTAGCTCACATGTGCCCCCTCCAGTTAATAGCCTGTAGCCTTTCTCCTTTTCTTTGCCAGCAACCAAAACAAATTTTTTTAATAACCCAAGGACACCACAGCCTACTTCAGTCTATATGTTTAAAACCCTAGGGAACCTAAGCCTCTCCCTCACGTGATGTCCTTTATAAAACCAAACTTAGGTTCTCTTTTCCTCTCCCAACCAAAACGCGAGAACCGCCACCTCCTAGGGTTTTTCGCACAACACAACTCCGGCGTCGCAAACCTCGCCTTCCGACCTCCCTCCGACGTCCCTCTTCCCCGATGATCTCCTCCCTCGTTGGCCTCCTCCCCACGTCATCCGGTACACCGCCGCTTACCCTCCACCGAGGCCGCGGAGCAGCTACAGCAGGCAACCGCAGCAGCTGAGGGCTGCAGGAGCCACCGTGACGGCCTCTTGAGCCATCTCCGCCTCTTCCCCGACCCACGGCGGCCTTCACCGTTGCCCTTCCCGTCGGAATCCCCTCAGCACCACCGGAGCCACCTCAAGCCATCGCACGCAGCGAGGCCATCCACCGTCGCAGCTGCCTCCGGATCTCGCTGGCGACCCCCGAGAACCGCCTAGCCCCGCCGCTGTTACCGCCGTGAGCCGTCGCCCTGTGCCGCTGTGGTCTCCCAAGCGCAGGCGCAAGCAGCTGCAGCGTCGCCCTCCGGTGTCGCAATGCCCCCAGCACTCCATGCGACTTCCACCCCTCCTCCATGCGCAACAAACTCCGACCCACGGTGACTGCCCTACTGCGCCAACCCTCTTCCCCGTCGTTCACCTCGCCGGAAACCTCAGGAGCAGATCGCCGGTAGCCAAGCTCCGCACCGCTTCTCACCCTGCTCGACTTCTCACCGGCCAGTGTGTGCTAGGAGAAGTAGGGGTAAGTGTTTACATTGAGTAGTAATTGGTTTTACATACAAGAATGACAGCATACATCATTATATGCTAAGATTATTTCATGTTTGACATAAGACAGTGTGGCGTGATCAGGCTATTAACTTAGTATACATGTACTATAGATGCTAGAGTATCACGAACTTCCATGTGTTGTAAATAGGCCAGTGTAATTGTAGGTGTTGGCTACAGTAATATGATCACTACCCCAAATGATTGTACCTTAGGGTATATTAGTGTGATCTTGTTAAATATATAACAGTAAGGTATATATTGTTAAGCTATTATAAAGTTCATATAACAGTATGTATCTTATTAGCAAATATTATATGTAGGGTTTATTTATACGATAAGTCTTTTAGCGTAGCGCTGTTAGTTACCTTTGCGTACCTGATGTCGCAGATATGATGCATTTCCTTCGTGACCCGTCACCGTTCCCGAGCCGACGCCGTTACCTTACACCTTACAGGAATCCAACCCCTGACGTCGCTACCCGACGTCAGAGTATCACTCGCGTCATGTTGAGGCAGGACTGCGAATTGGACACATAGGTAGTTGGACTCTGATTGATCGTGACTTCAGCTTGGTCGTTCAGGCAAGTGAAACTTGCCAACTCTTGTGTAGGGCCATGTTTTTAGGCCACTTCCTTCTTTCAGCGTAAAAGAGACTAGTCAGTGAAATGATAGCTGGCTAGACGCCTACTTGATCTAGTTTGACAACGAAACTAGATTCGTCACCTAATTGATCTAGCTTGACAACGAAGCTAGATCCAACTCTTTAAACTTGTTGTTCATGCATACTAAACTGTCACGTTTACTTTACTTAACTGTACGTACTTTTAACTGCCATGCATTGCATCTTACATGTCATCCAAATTGATTGTTGCATCGTAGCACACGCTACAAAATACTTGTACAAATCCGTGTTTCCGTGTTACCGGCTAGGTGCACCCCTATGCCATACTTGTTAAAAACACTTCCTGGCTCGTGATCCAGAAGCGAGCATTCCAAGTTCGGGGGTAAGGCCCTGGCTCGACACACGTGGAGGGGTAGGGATAAACGGTTACTTGAGCTTAGGAGTGGCCTGATCCGCCCTCTAGCCAAAAGACGGAATCTCTGTGCACGAGGTGCTTACTTTTCTTGTCTTGTACTTGTCTTGTGAATGATTCATGCAACACTCGTCATCCATGCCATGTTTAAATGCCATGCTCGTACTTTACTTTACTTTACTCTACCTGTTGCACTCATTACTTTAACTGCCATGTCATTGCATCATGCTAGAACTGCTAGGTTGCTTTACTTTTACCTACCTTCAGTTTCCTTGCACAAGTCTCTTGTAGACTTGCTGACATGTGCCCCTTGCTCTTTTGGGTGTCACATGTTAGACCCTGAGCCAGAGACCGTTGCTGAGTACGTGAAGTGTTGCTGACGCTGAGCCTGAGTCCATGACTGCCTAGGAGGAGTTTTGTGGATGCCAGTGATCTTTCTTGGTGACTTTGCTGAGCTTTTCTTTTTAGGTTTTCTGTTAGTCGTCGGTGCGTAGCACCGTTGTTTTGTACGTTGTACTTTTGTTGGCCATGTTTGGGCCTTAGTCTCTTTTTCTTTTAGCCTGGTGGCTTTTCTGTGATGTTGAAACTTATTTTATGGATATTCTGAGATATCTCCTTTGTCTCATTTCACTATTATTATCTCTGTTTCGTTTGGGTTGCAAGGACCTGCAGTTTAAAAGTTGATTGACGCTTATCGGACTTGCAGCTTTGTAGCTTCAAGTCTGAGCGGACCTTCTCACGCTTCGCCTCCATATTTTTGGGAAGCGGGGCGTGACAGGTTTTGTTGGTGGCCCATGCAGGTCCAGTCTTGCAATTGCAAATTAACGAAACAACGATAATAACAGAATGTCCATCAAATAAATTGCAACATCCGAGTCAGAAGCCCTGAGTCTAGTCGTTTTCTTACGACACTAGGTGGTAAGAAGACTTAGTTAGACGTCTGTGCTTGCTAGTTAGAGGCCCCTGATTGATAGTTAGGCTCCCCGTCAGCAATTGATCGCCGTAGGAGTTACCTTAGTGGTCCTTGCCTAACCCTGACCATATTAGACTTCTAGATTTTCCTTCGGTCGTTCGCTTTTGGGTTCATCGATTTCGGACCAAGCTGAACGCATTTCTTTACCGTCTAACCTTTAGAAGTCTTAGCGCTTAGTTTTTAATCTTTAGTTGGTCGACCGTAGGAGTTTCCGTAGACTTTCCTGATTCATATCCTAGGCGTATGTATGTTCTGATCATCCGACTAATTTCCTTGCCTCGATTCACGAGATCGCCTCATGACGATCGTCGTCAATTTTCAAACATCTCCATTGCAAAACCTGAACCTTCTGAAAGTACTCTTCAATCTTCCCTTCTACTAAGTCTAATTCTGTTCAAAATTTTAATATACCTATACTTCATCCCCCTTCGTTGATAAAAAAAAAATTTAAAAACTTTTGTCGGAAATTTTGAACTCTAGCTTATAATATTTTTCCAGCTTATGTTTTTCATACTTAGGTAAATGCGTCGTCCCTTCATATATTAATTCTGAACCGTACTTTTATTTTGCCCAATTCGATTTATAATTTTCCCTCTTATTTGTGTTATTCGAATGATACGTCGTGTTTACTTTAATATACTTTCAAGACACATGGAATTCCAGCTTTCAGCAAGTTGGTCTTGGCTCCTCGTTTTCGCTACTTCAGATTTTTGCAAAATTACTATTTTCATAACCTCTTCCTGCTTTAGACCCTCCCTGATTTGATTTTAAAGATTTGCTATTCGATCTTGATAATTCTTATGCTAAGTTATTATTATTTTTCTTTCCGCTCACCATACACGCTTTTAGAAAAATTTCCAAACCAAATTGAATTTCAATTATTTTTATATCCGTACCAGACTTGTTGAGCTTGTATATTAAGAACCTTGCGTAAATTAGTTTTTTTTCATTTTTGGCAAACCCTGGTTCTCTAAAAGCAGTTTCAAATTGATCATTTTAAAATTTTCCATAGCCTAAAGTTTTGAAGCATTTAACATGAGTTTAAATTCTTCCGTTACTTGATTTCATTCTTTGACTTTCATAACTTTTTGACAACATTATATTAAACTGCTGACGTATAAATTTTCTAAACCACGTCCTTAATATTCGTGTAAATGATTTTACTTCCTTTTACATTGATTTTATATAAACCAATAAAATATTTTCTCTTATTATGAATATTCGACTCAAATATATTTCAACTCGCTTTATCGATCTTCAAATATTTTATACAGATGAGGAATTCCAATTTTTTTTGAAGTTCAACAGTTTTCAATTTTGCGTATTTTAGCTCATGCTATTTACCCTATTTTCTTTTTCCCCTCCTATATAAGCATCACTACATCTCCCTTTTCCCTCAACCTAAACATCACCGTTGAGTCAATGTTTCGTCTAACCAAGCCGTCTCCTTGTATTCGTCCTATCTGAACTCGTGCTTATCGACCCTTCCCTCGTCACGCTCTCGACCTCCCTTTGTTGCTTAGACTTTAGTGCCCGTCAAGGTCTGTGTCAACCCTTAGTTGTTAGTAGGCCCTTGGACCCTTGTGATGTTGTCGTAGTGCACGCACCTAACTTGTGTACGTGGGCTTGAATGAGTATACCCACATAGTATATTAGTGCTTGCCTATTGTGTGATATATATATATACTCGGAGTTATTCGTGATAGTATGAAGTTGTTGTGTGTTAGTAGTTATAGATTTTGTGTGGATAGCTATACTATACTAGGGATGCCTGTGTATATAAGAGTTAGCGTTGAAATATCGAAGTTGTGTATGTAGTAAGAGATACTTGTAATGGTTGAAATAAAATGATTGGTAAAGCTATGTGTATGTTAGGAGTGATAATAATAAGTGTATCTATGGTTAAGAGGGTAGGCCTATTATATGACCTACATACTAGTACGTGTGAGTATGTGCTCGTAGGTAGATATATAGTGTTTAGACGTAAGTGGTTATGTTTTGTTGCCTGAGTATATATGTGATATACATATGGTAGTAGAATTATAATTTTGATTGGTATTGCTTGCTTTTGCGGGATGTTGCATGCGTGTATACCGTGAGGTATACACGACCATCGCACATCTTAATTATGTATGTATAGATGTGTTAATATACTAATTATAGGTAGTAGGCTATGGTTCGAATATATATGTTACATGTGTGTGAGTATACGATGAATACGTATGCGTGTATTAGGGAGTGTATTATAATTATACGTATGCTGATGTCTGTATTATTATTATTATGGTATATAGAGTGATTGAACTATGTAAGTATTACCTGACTAAATATTAAGTGTGATTGACTTATGGTATGCATATGGTTGTATTGGTAGACATATATATAAATATTGGAGTGATATTGGTATAGGTATGAATGTCGTGTTACATATATAGAATATTCTGATATGTGTATTGAGTCTCACTCAAGCTTGAGTGGGTATACTCTTAGTATATTGAATGTATGTCTGAAGTTTGAATATAGCGATGTTTGATGTATGTATAGTGATAGGAGTGTTTGTGCCTGGTTGAGTTACGCACATGATTGTGGGTCGCTATACCAGTATATAGTTATAGGTGTTGGTCTTGTGGTATAGTTATTTACTAAGGACTTGCCTGTATGAACGTATGTGCGCTAGCTAAACTAGGTGTGTAGATGTACTGGATATATGGAGGAGTGATTGGTATATATAAATGAAATGTTAGCGTGCGTGGGTGTGCACCATGCACGGGTAAGTATGACTATGATATATGTGGCGTGTCGTAAATACAGTTATAGGATCGTGTGTGATGAAAATATATGGTGAACTAATTGCATGCATTTGGATGACTATATATTATGAAACTATAGTAGTGGTGAATGTATATTAAATATAGTGAAGCTTGATTTAAAATGGTATGGTGTGACTACATGTGTTGATATGTTTGGTATTGGATGAATATTAGGGAGTTGTATACCCATGTTTTGTTTGTGCATAGGTAGTTACCTATACGTAGAACAATGATTGTATTTGCTAGTATGAGATCATACTTATATGAGTATCTGAAATATTGTTTTGTGATTAGGTAAGTAGTAGTTATATAAGGGATGTATGATTATATATATATGATTGAAATACGTGTATGAATTTGACTAACTATTTGGGTATAAGTGTATGACGTACGTGAATATATATATATACACGTTGGTAGTGTTAATGTTGGACTACCTAGTGCATATATAAGCACTTGTAATGACTATACTTAGTTTGAATTAAAATGTGACATGATTGGGGTAGTTACTAGAACGACTAGATATGTTAGAAAGTCCGAGGACGGACTTTATTCTAAGGTGGATAGGATGTAACGGCCGGCACTCGCTATTCGCCATACGGCTGTGCGTATAGCAATTTCGAGTATCTGATTGGTTTTGAGCTTGGTATGTGAGTCGTGTCGTTGAGTTGATAGGGCCGTAGCGCCTTGGTTGCATCCTTAGCAAGCCACCCCGACGTGTGCCCAACTTAGAATTATCGTCGCCTTTGGACCACGTATCCTTTATACGTTTTACGTGCACGTAGCCTTGTTCGTGCACGTATTTATTATAGACTTTGTCCGTGACCGAACCCTATGGCGTGATATGCCGTTGTGACCCTCTCGAAGAAGATTAAATTGTGGGATTAATTTGGATCGTCATTCACGGGTCGTTCCCCCACGATTTGACTTTGTTTGAAGAGACGTCGCGATTTTCACTTTTGTCATAAGGCCTTTCTAATTTTAATTTCGTTTCTCGTCATCGAACTTGTGATCCGTCTCCTCTGTCTTATTTCTCTCGTCGACACGGTCACCCCAGTATTTATTTCACAATTTTTGTGCTTCGTTTGACCTACCTTCGCTTTTGACCCAACCCATTGTATTTTAGCCCTAAGTTTCATTGTATTATATCCCTAATGATTGACTAATAATAAATTACACTAGATTTGGGCTTAGCCCAGCCCAACTTAACTAGGCCGCAACCCACACATCAGGATGAGAGAGAGAGAGGGTATTAGGGGTTTCATAACAAAATTCTTTTAAAACAATAATAACCCTAGCCTAGCCCTTCCCTAGCTCACATGTGCCCCCTCCAGTTAATAGCCTGTAGCCTTTCTCCTTTTCTTTGCCAGCAACCAAAACAAATTTTTTTAATAACCCAAGGACACCACAGCCTACTTCAGTCTATATGTTTAAAACCCTAGGGAACCTAAGCCTCTCCCTCACGTGATGTCCTTTATAAAACCAAACTTAGGTTCTCTTTTCCTCTCCCAACCAAAACGCGAGAACCGCCGCCTCCTAGGGTTTTTCGCACAACACAACTCCGGCGTCGCAAACCTCGCCTTCCGACCTCCCTCCGACGTCCCTCTTCCCCGATGATCTCCTCCCTCGTTGGCCTCCTCCCCACGTCATCCGGTACACCGCCGCTTACCCTCCACCGAGGCCGCGGAGCAGCTACATCAGGCAACCGCAGCAGCTGAGGGCTGCAGGAGCCACCGTGACGGCCTCTTGAGCCATCTCCGCCTCTTCCCCGACCCACGGCGGCCTTCACCGTTGCCCTTCCCGTCGGAATCCCCTCAGCACCACCGGAGCCACCTCAAGCCATCGCACGCAGCGAGGCCATCCACCGTCGCGGCTGCCTCCGGATCTCGCTGGCGACCCCCGAGAACCGCCTAGCCCCGCCGCTGTTACCGCCGTGAGCCGTCGCCCTGTGCCGCTGTGGTCTCCCAAGCGCAGGCGCAAGCAGCTGCAGCGTCGCCCTCCGGTGTCGCAATGCCCCCAGCACTCCATGCGACTTCCACCCCTCCTCCATGCGCAACAAACTCCGACCCACGGTGACTGCCCTACTGCGCCAACCCTCTTCCCCGTCGTTCACCTCGCCGGAAACCTCAGGAGCAGATCACCGGTAGCCAAGCTCCGCACCGCTTCTCACCCTGCTCGACTTCTCACCGGCCAGTGTGTGCTAAGAGAAGTAGGGGTAAGTGTTTACATTGAGTAGTAATTGGTTTTACATACAAGAATGACAGCATACATCATTATATGCTAAGATTATTTCATGTTTGACATAAGACAGTGTGGCGTGATCAGGCTATTAACTTAGTATACATGTACTATAGATGCTAGAGTATCACGAACTTCCATGTGTTGTAAATAGGCCAGTGTAATTGTAGGTGTTGGCTACAGTAATATGATCACTACCCCAAATGATTGTACCTTAGGGTATATTAGTGTGATCTTGTTAAATATATAACAGTAAGGTATATATTGTTAAGCTATTATAAAGTTCATATAACAGTATGTATCTTATTAGCAAATATTATATGTAGGGTTTATTTATACGATAAGTCTTTTAGCGTAGCGCTGTTAGTTACCTTTGCGTACCTGATGTCGCAGATATGATGCATTTCCTTCGTGACCCGTCACCGTTCCCGAGCCGACGCCGTTACCTTACACCTTACAGGAATCCAACCCCTGACGTCGCTACCCGACGTCAGAGTATCACTCGCGTCATGTTGAGGCAGGACTGCGAATTGGACACATAGGTAGTTGGACTCTGATTGATCGTGACTTCAGCTTGGTCGTTCAGGCAAGTGAAACTTGCCAACTCTTGTGTAGGGCCATGTTTTTAGGCCACTTCCTTCTTTCAGCGTAAAAGAGACTAGTCAGTGAAATGATAGCTGGCTAGACGCCTACTTGATCTAGTTTGACAACGAAACTAGATTCGTCACCTAATTGATCTAGCTTGACAACGAAGCTAGATCCAACTCTTTAAACTTGTTGTTCATGCATACTAAACTGTCACGTTTACTTTACTTAACTGTACGTACTTTTAACTGCCATGCATTGCATCTTACATGTCATCCAAATTGATTGTTGCATCGTAGCACACGCTACAAAATACTTGTACAAATCCGTGTTTCCGTGTTACCGGCTAGGTGCACCCCTATGCCATACTTGTTAAAAACACTTCCTGGCTCGTGATCCAGAAGCGAGCATTCCAAGTTCGGGGGTAAGGCCCTGGCTCGACACACGTGGAGGGGTAGGGATAAACGGTTACTTGAGCTTAGGAGTGGCCTGATCCGCCCTCTAGCCAAAAGACGGAATCTCTGTGCACGAGGTGCTTACTTTTCTTGTCTTGTACTTGTCTTGTGAATGATTCATGCAACACTCGTCATCCATGCCATGTTTAAATGCCATGCTCGTACTTTACTTTACTTTACTCTACCTGTTGCACTCATTACTTTAACTGCCATGTCATTGCATCATGCTAGAACTGCTAGGTTGCTTTACTTTTACCTACCTTCAGTTTCCTTGCACAAGTCTCTTGTAGACTTGCTGACATGTGCCCCTTGCTCTTTTGGGTGTCACATGTTAGACCCTGAGCCAGAGACCGTTGCTGAGTACGTGAAGTGTTGCTGACGCTGAGCCTGAGTCCATGACTGCCTAGGAGGAGTTTTGTGGATGCCAGTGATCTTTCTTGGTGACTTTGCTGAGCTTTTCTTTTTAGGTTTTCTGTTAGTCGTCGGTGCGTAGCACCGTTGTTTTGTACGTTGTACTTTTGTTGGCCATGTTTGGGCCTTAGTCTCTTTTTCTTTTAGCTTGGTGGCTTTTTCTGTGATGTTGAAACTTATTTTATGGATATTCTGAGATATCTCCTTTGTCTCATTTCACTATTATTAACTCTGTTTCGTTCGGGTTGCAAGGACCTGCAGTTTAAAAGTTGATTGACGCTTATCGGACTTGCAGCTTTGTAGCTTCAAGTCTGAGCGGACCTTCTCACGCTTTCGCCTCCATATTTTTGGGAAGCGGGGCGTGACAGTTATCCTAGTCCTAACTATGGAATCCCGACACATGCAAGGGGGTCAGAAAACAAAAAGGAAATCAAAAAGCAGCAGATGGGGAGTCCTCGCCCTCCTCGGAAGAGGGTGTGGATGGGTGGTCGGGGGAGGCGGGGGGTGTGCGGAGAAGTGGGGAAAGAGGTGGAGGAATAGGTGTAGTGGGGGTGTGAATGATGGGTGGAGTGTTGGTGGAGGTGGGTGGTGGTGGAAGTACGGCGATCAAGACGGTGGTAGAAGGGATAGAAATGGGGAGAGAAGACGTGATGGTGACGGTAGTGGATGGCGGTGGGAGAGATCTGGAGCGCACCTGCAATTTCTTGCGGCGCACATATGCAGTGACGGTGGAGGAGGGAGGAGGTGGTGTGGGGGCGACAGAAGTGGTCGTGAGAGGAGAAGTGGATACGAGGATGGGAATAGATGTGGGAGGGGGAGATGATCGCCTAGGTGGGGGTGAAGGAGGTGGGGATGGGTGGGATGGTGGAGGGGAAGAATATGATGGGGGAGGTGATGATCGTCGAGGTGGTGAAGGTGGTGGTGAGGGGTGTGGTGTGGGTGGTGGTGGTCCGTGGACGTGAGTGAGAAGGTGGAGGATGGCGGCCATGTTCCTCTCAAGTGCGAGGAAACGTGGATGAGTGAGAAACAAGGACGGTGATGGGTCCGAGGGAACATAGGACGTGGCAAGAGCACGGAGTCTAGCGATCTCGGCCTCGAGACCAAGACGAGCTGAGGCCTGGCGGTGACCAAAAGAAGTGGACTGACGTGAAGCGAAAGTGGTGCCAGGAAGTGATGTGGAAGTAGTGTCGGCGGTAGTGATCATGCCGGCACTGGACACAAGGCCTGAGATGGCCTCAGAAAGATCCTCAGCAGTGATAGGGCCAGGAGCACGGGTGGTGTGACTAGGGCCAGCCCCGATGTCTCCCCGGGACGTAGGGATATCCTACTCGCCTAAGCGGGTGGCAGGGGAAGGTGGTCTGTGTGCGTCCTGAGGAAAGAAAGGAAGGCGCAACCCCGCTAGGAACTCGGGATAGGGCGGAAAAGTCCAATCACTCACTAAATCTATAGTGATAGTGCACGTGGTGTATTGGGAGGAGGACGTGTTTGTTTGCGTCTCTTTCGAGACGGTTCCTCCTCCCGCAGGATACCCTTCCCCTTATCTCGTTCCCGGGCCATAGTGGGTGTGTGAGTGTGATGCAAATGAGTGTAGAGTATGATAAAAGCACGCACACACAAACAATCAAGCAAGTAGAAATTCTAGGGTAAAAAGTAAAATTTGAGGAGTGGAGCGAAGTTACCCAGCAGAGATTGGAGTTCCTTGCTTGAAATTGACCCCAACACCGTGCAATCGGACGGAGTGTGGAGCCGCGGCACCTCTCTTCAGCGAAAATCCGAAAATGGTCGGGTGGAGATGGTGGGATTAGGGCTTGAGAAAGCGAAATGGGGGGGGGGGGAGAGAGAGAGAGAGAGAGAGAGAGAGAGAGAGAGAGAGAAAACGATGGAGAGATGGAAGGGGTAGGTGGAGAGAGAGAGGCTAGAGGGGGAGTGGAGGTCATGGGAGAAGTTTTCTGGCCGTTGGGAGAACGGGGGAGACGAAACGACGGCAGGTTTTGCGAGATCGGGCGAGGAAATGAACGGTCAGGGCGGGGGTTTATTTATAATGTTTAAGTCCAACCGATCGGGTGAAATGTCACCCGATCGGTTGACTATTAGGTCGAGATTTTTAGCTGAAGAGACGCTACATGCGAACCGGTCGGTTGATAACTCACCCGATCGGTTGGCCGCTCCACAAATTTTCCCGAGAGTTTGGTGTTGTTCACCCGGGCAATCAACCGATCATGCTTCTCATCACTCGATCGGTGGACAAAATCTAAATTTTCCCGAGACTTCAGCCCAGTTCACCCGGTCTACCAATCGGTCGCACACGTCTTCACCCGATTGGTTCGTTGAGTGACTGATACGGCCAGCAGCTGAGACATCCCAACCGATCGGTTGAGTTATAAACCGATCGGTTGGGGCCTTGTTTTCTGCAAAAGTCCACAAATGGCCTAAGTCCCTCAACGAAAGTTCTTACGGCTGGATTTATTTATTAAAATAGATGAAATAAAGTTAAAAATAGTCCTAAAAATTGGAAACAAAGGTTTAGAGCATGGGTTGCCTCCCATGAAGCGCTTTTGTTTAACTTCGTTAGCTCGACGCCCATAGATGATGTTCAAGGTGGGCGATACGGGTGATGTCCAAAGTCTGGCATCGCTTCAGCTTCAGAGCTGATAGCTTTTGGTGTAGTAGGTGGCGACAAGAAAACTTGTTCGACGACTCTCCCTTTGTTGACGGGGTCTGAGGGCTTCTCCCTCATATTGGCGTCCACCGCCATTCGTTTAAGGATCCGGACCTCATCCCCGGTGAGCCCCATGGGCTCTTTGCCTTTTCTCCTCGTAGGAGGAGCCTTTGGAAATCCAGGAGGGATCGTGTGTGCCGCATCCGTT
Organism: Scilla litardierei; assembly: GCA_030789695.1. Lineage (NCBI taxonomy): Eukaryota > Viridiplantae > Streptophyta > Magnoliopsida > Asparagales > Asparagaceae > Scilla > Scilla litardierei. The sequence goes on from CM061136.1 coordinate 89,950,917, forward strand.
ATCCCAGCAACATCATTCTTTTTCGGGCCGACTGGTTCTCTGAGTCCCCCAAGCTATCGGGGGGATTTCTTGAAAGAATTTCCCAGGAGCTTTCCTCCACAGCTCTCTCTTCTTCTAACTCCAGCACATTGCATCTTGGATCATCTGGGGGATCGGGGTGCTTCATTGACAACCCCAAGTCAAACTCGACCTTTTCGCTGCCGACGTTAATGGAAAGCTTCCCATTATTCACGTCTATCAAAACTCCGGCAGTGGCCATAAAAGGCCGTCCAAGAATGATGGGGGTGTGTGCATCTTCAGACATGTCCATGACAACAAAGTCCACATGCACATGCACCCCTCTAACATTGACGGGGAGGTCATCTACAACCCCCACCGGATACTTCACCGAACGGTCTACAAGCTGTAGGGTCATTCCGGTGGGCTCCAAGTCGCCCATCCCTATCCTCTTATACATTGACAAGGGCATCAAACTGACGCTCGCTCCAAGATCGACGAGCGCACGATGTATCTTTACCTCCCCGATCGCACAAGGGATAGAGAAGCTCACCGGGTCCTTAAGCTTAGGCGGATTTGCTCTCTGAATGAGAGCGCTGCATTCCGTTGTCAATACGACTTTCTCATTTCTAGAACCCTTTGTCACCAAATCCTTGAGGAATATTGTGTAGGATGGTATTGTCTTTATAGCTTCAAGGAAGGGGATTTGCAAGCTTAGATCTTTGACCATGGCAAATAATTTGCCATAATTCTCGTCTATTTTGGCTTGGGCAAGCCGTTGTGGAAAAGGCACAACGGGATTGAATACTCTGAGGTTCTCTTCCTCATCCTTTTTCTTCTCCTCTTCATGGATTTCCTCCAGAGTAGTTGGCTTTGACGACGAAGCACCGTCTTCATTCAATTTTTCAATCGGTCGCTCCACGACCAATGGTGCTTCCGGTTCCTTTGGGGGCACTCTTGTGGGGATTTGTGTTCCGCTCCTCAAGACGATAGCGGACACGTTCGCATGCTCGTGTGTGAGTGCCAAGGTCTGATTTGCTCCCCTCGGGTTCACCTTCGGTTGTGGCGGCAATAAATTTTGCGACCTTGAAAGGTTCGCCACTTGTAACCCCAGCTGGGTTACTTGGTCCGTGAGAGCCCGGTGTCCCATTTCCAGTTTCAAATTTATCTTCTCCTGGTTGGTAATATATTGAGTCAAAAGGGACTCAACCGGAGAGACGGCCCTCTGCTGGCCAAATTGCTGCTGCTGCTGAACTGGTTGCTGATTCCGGGGAGCATATTGCTGATATTGTTGTGGAGGCTACTGCTGCAGAAACTGCTGCTGCTGAGGCCTAGCCGGCTGATATATCTGTTGTTACTGCTGCTGAGGTGGCGGATATACTAGCTGTTGCTGTTGCTGATACGGTGTCCGGTAGCTAAAGTTGGGGTGGTTCCGGTTGTTCGGAGAATAGGCCGGATTGGAGTTGGTTCGTGGTGGAAAAGGCGCATTCCCCGTAGGATTGTAAAATAAAGCGCTCGCCTAGTCCAATGGTGGTGAGATGTCACCACCATCGAAGTCCCCCATGACTTTTGTTTCCACCGCAGCAATATGTTGCGTACCGGCACCACCGGCTCCTACCATCAATGTGGAGATCTGGGTCGACAGCAAGATAAAATTTGCTGGATAATTTGTCGACGTCCTCGACCCTGTGGATACCCCCAGATCTAGGTGTGGCTCTCTCGTCACACCACCGCTCATTGTTTGATGCCATATTTTCTAGAATCTGTCCGGCATCTTCTTCGCTTCGGGACATAAAGGACCCTCCAGCTGCAGTGTCCATGGAAGATTTTAAATCATCCCTCAACCCATTATAGAACAGATTTATGATCTGCCATTTGGGGAGCTCATGGTGGGGACATCTCCGCTGCATTTCCTTGTATCTGGTCCAGGCTTCATGCAGAGACTCGTGGCTGGCCTGGGAGAAGGAGGAGATCTCACTCCTCAGCTTCATGGTCTTCCCCGGAGGAAAGAACTTCGTTAGAAAAGCATTTAAAAGCTTCTCCCAGGTGTTGAATGTATTCGGGTCCTTCCCCCTAAGCAACAGTTTGGCCTTATCTCATAGAGAGAAGGGGAATAGCTTCAGACAGATCGCCTCAGTTGTGACACCATTTATTCGAAAGGTGTCACATTTCTCCAAGAAGGAGTCCAAATGTTCAATGTGGCTCTCCATGGGTGCCCCCGAGAATTGATCCTGCTGGATCCACGTCACCAAAGACGGCTTAAGCTCGAAGCTTTGCGTCGTAATAGCAGGATGATGAATGGCGGAGGTGGACTCGAGGGATGGCATCGAGTACTCCAGCAGGGACTTGTGAGGTGGGGTGTTCTCCCCCATGGTTTCCGGCTCTTCTCTTCTTCGCTTCTCTGCGGCAAGACGCCTTAGGGTGACGTTTATCTCCGGATCAACAGGAATCAAGTCGTCGAGACTTCTTGAACTCCTGCGCATTAAAAACAACAAACACCCGTGAAGCGAAAAGTGGGAAAGAAACAGATAAAATAAAAAATAAAAATAAAAATAAAAATAAGAAAATAAAATAGAAATGGAAAAAGAAGAATGCGAAAATTATCGCGAGATGGGGATATGAGCTAGACTCAAGGGTTCATGAAATCCTAAAATAACAAGCACGTTGCCTCCCCGGCAACGGCGCCATAAAGCTTGACGTCCCCCATGCTTGCACGCGATGGATGGCATGCAATGTATGATTGGGGGCATGAGATTTAAATATTTATAACCGCAAGCGCACGGTGTTGTAGTGTGGCTTGGGGGTCGAACTCAGGGAGGCATGGTTGTGCTTGTGTCAAGAAAGATCGGATTCACCCCGTGGGCGAGCTAGCCCGAATCGGATGATGGGTTGTCACGAAAAATGGAATGCGAGCGATAAATAATATAAAGGGAAAACCCGGGACTTCGGTTTCCACCCTATCGTGCGATTCTCGCCGATACGGCCTACGGGTAGGATAGCGATCGGAATTAGGGTCTAATGGTGAGACGCTGCCTCTAAGAGTGGTACCAGCGTCCCATGGGCCCGACATTCCGATCGGTGCCCAGGATGATACGCCGGACTTCCCGGGTTCGGTCAGTGGGCATTCCCATGTCCATTAACACTGACCGACTCCGGGAGCACTAAGCCCGCAACGACAACTCCCAACGTCTCGTCCTGCTGCTCTCGCGCGCTAGGATTCGACGTCTACGCTAAGGGCGTGAGCTACGGCTAGGGAGTCAACCGCCATGTTTGTTCCCCCTTGGCCCAACGGTCAAAGGCGGTCTTTTTCCCACCGATGACAATAAAACACCCCACGTAACCGGTAGATTCCCAATCCCTATCGATTTCCTAGTCCTATGGATGCATCGGGGAGGACCCACGAAGGGGTTTCCACCAAAATCCCAGATTTGGGAACTACTCACACATATTTACTAAAAAGCGATCTAAATCAAAATCGACCGTTAAAAACATAATCAAGCGATTGAAAAGCAGTAAGAGCAATGCTAATAACACTATATTAAAGTTTGGTAAAGATCGGAAAACTTACAAATATCTGAAAAATTACAGCCGTCAAGAGAGAGAAAAAACAAAAAAAAATAATAACTCTCGTTTCTGGAAAACCTAGGGGTCCTATATATAGAATACGATATCACCCGATTGGTTGAGAAGTCAACCGATCGGGTGACCTGCTTCGTTTCTTCGACAGCTCAGCACTGGACTTCACCCGGTCATATGGCACGGTCGGTTGAGTGTTGAAGCTGATCGGTTGGATCTTCGTGCCGTCGGGTGAACCGGTCGGTTGAGCTCTCCGTGTCTTGGCTTCGGAGAATCGGCTACAGATGAACCGATCGGGTGAAGTTCACCCGATCGGTTGGCATTCAGCATCAAATTCCAGAAAGTTGGGGCGTTTGAACCGGTCTCTGAACTGACCGGTTGACTTTTCACCCGCTTCAGCTTGTGTCCGGGTGGTGCACGCGTGCATCACCCGATCGGTTGGAAGTGACCAACCGGTCGGGTGAGGGGCTGAAAGATGTTATCTTCGTCGTTTGACCCCCTGGATCATGCGTGACTCTTCCCGTTGCTCCGGGGACTCATGATATCATTGTTATATGTCCCCTACGTCGGTAAACTCCTGCAAAGTACAAAAAACACGAAAAAGTGAAAGAAAACAAGAAAACATGAGAAAACGAATACAAGACGACGGAAAACAGTGGAAAAACACAAAAGAAGACGTGCGTGAATATATGAAATTTAAACGCACGTTAACAACCCTATGCCATATTGAAAACACTTCCTGACTCGTGATCCAGAAGCGAGCTCATGTACTGGGGAAACTCTGGCTCGATACACGTGGAGGGGTAGGGTTAAGCGACCACTCAGCGTTGAAGTGTGCCCGTACAACCACTTCAGCTGTAAGGCATAAACTCTGGGATTGGGGTAGGGTTAAGCGACCACTCAGTGTAGAAGTATGCAAGATCAGCAACTTGAGCTGTAAGGCGTAAACCCTGTGCACATCGTGAATACAAGTTAATCGTGAAAATCGTGAATATTGTTTAGTAGCTCTGCTACACTTGTCGTGCTTGTCTCGTTTACTCACTTGTTGCGCTCATGCCATACTTTCCATGTCATTGCATTCATTCTTTATAGAACTACTAGTTGTACATTTTTGCACTTACGTTTCCTTGCACAAAAGTCTCCTTTTTCGCTCTTCGGAGACTTTTGCTGATATGTGCCCTTTTCTCTTTGGGTGTCACATGTCAGGTTTGAGCCTGAGTAGGTTGCAGCGGTCGACAGGTTACTGATGTCCAGTTCGAGGATACCGGTTCTACTCTTAGTCTCAGCTGGTTACTCTCTTTTAGTTGTTGTTTACTTTCTTAGTAGCTGCTGTTGGGTTGTTCGGTGCGTTGCACTACTTCTTGTCGTAGTTTCGGCCATGCTTAGGCCTTATTTTGGACTCTGTACTTCATTTTATGACTATCTCTGTAATGTTTGGAATAGAATATGTGGATGTTGAATGTTGAATAATTTTATTGTCTATCCCTCATTATTATTGTTGTTGTTTCGTCGTAATGCAAAGGACCTGATAATGGATTAATTTAAGAGACGCTTATCAGACTGCAGCTTTACAGCTCCAAGTTTGAGCGGACCTCTTCACGTCTCGCCTTCCATACTTGGGAAGCGGGGCATGACAAATCAATTCCTTATCCTCTAGCTTTGGTGAAGACAAGTGCAAGGGATAATCTCTATTCTAGGAAGAGATCAACACATTCTAATCACTTTGCTCCTTTTAAGTTCTAATTCTAGGCATATGTGATTTGTAAGTGTAATTTCGAATTTCATAATTTTCGTAAGTTAGTTTTACTCTCGGTTTGTGAGAGTGGTTTGCTTGATCCCAAGTTGGGGGATTCAAGGACATCAATCGTGTATTGATTACACTTGTAGGGTTGCTACAAGTGGATTGAAAGGAAAACTCAAGCTAGGATTTTAGCTTGAGTATCTGGGTGGTATCCCAGGTGGTAGGGACATAGGATTACCGGGAGCAAGTCGGGTTTGACTTGGATAATCCGAACCCTTGAACATATTGTGTTTGATTGTTCAATGTTGTTTATTTATAATTCCGCATCTTTGTTGGTTAGGATTTTAATTAGGCGTAATTGTCTATTTAATTTTAGAAACAATATTCAACCCCCCTTCTAGTGTTTTCCTCATAGCACATGATCCTTACACTTGGTATAAAGCGCAAGGTTATAGCTATGTCAACCAACAACAACACACGAAGCTTATTCCACCATTTCTCATTGGATCGAACTATCAAATTTGGTGTGTAAAGATGAAGGCCTATATTCAATCCATTGATGATGATTATTGGAAGCTAGTAGAGAAGCCCCTTTGTGCACCTACCACTTTCGAACATGAATGGACAAATGAGTAAAAAGAATTGGTGAAGAAAAATGAAGAGGTAATGGACATCTTGCTTGATTATTTAACTTATGACATTCGTATGCATGCGTCCAAGGCTATGACGACATATCAAATATGGCACATGCTAGAAGAGCAAGAAAAGTTCACCTCGGAGTGTTCTTCCTCCAATGATGAAATGGATTCACACATGTGCTTTATGGCACGTGAAGATACACTCTACGATGGAAGCTCTAGTAAGAGTTATGAACCCAAGGTAACTGTGGATGAACTAAGAATAGCAAATGAAGAGTTATTTTCTAAGTATCAATCTCTTATGCGTAAATATATTAAGTCTAATGAGTTAAATGCTAGTAAGTCATCCATGCCATCCACAACCAAAAATGACACCATTGTTGAAACACTCACACTTAAGAAAGCTAATTTGGTTTCTCAAAATAGCACATTGTAAAATGAGGTGAATTCCCCCAAATCTCAATTAGATCATACATTTCTTGAAGATAGTGATGATCTTCTTTCACAAAACACACATTTGGGTATTAAGAATAAATCTCTCAAAACCCAAGTGCACGAGCTCACCACACGTGTGTCCACCTTAGACACTTCTTTTCTTCTCTTAGGGAGAAATATGAGCTCATGTCCTCCCAAGTTAAAAGATTTAACAAAGGGAAAGGACAATTGGATGAGTTGCTTTCAAACCAATTTCCAGCCACACACCGTGTTGGACTTGGTTATTCGGAAGCAAATGCATAATCACGCACCTCCTATAGTGGTGTCACTATAGATTTTGTGAGGCCATCCTCTGGTGCACCCACGAGTAGTGACCGAAACACTTTGGGTAGCAAACCTATCAAGAAGGTCACCACTTCACACACTCTCCTTATATGTACACCAACACATATCCACGTAGGAACACTCCTACTACACATGTGAAAACGTATGATGAATTTTATGCACCACACCCGCGGACACGTGCAAACACACACATGAGAAATACTCATGCACGTGCTCCTACACATTCATATGCTCATACACATCATCCATATATGTATGCTCATCCATATGCACCACATCATATGCATGCTCCACATTTTTCATATAACCCTTATATGACCCATGGATATCCTCCTCCATTTTCCTATGATAGACATTATGCTCCCAAGTATCATGCATGATATAGACAACAAACTCATGTGCATGCAACTAGGAAAAAGAATCCCAAAACATACACAATTTGGGGTCCTAATGACATAAGCATTCATGATCGGAATGCTTATGTAGAATCATATTTTAAAGATGTTGTAAATTGTGATAACTATGTTGGGAAGCCAAAGACCACTTGAACTTGGTTTCCAAAGGGCTAATCCCCATTGGACCCAACAAGCTTGGGTATCATGAGCTTATGGTATAATATGTATGTACCCAAGAAAAAGAAAAAGAGCAAGAAAAGCAATATTAGCTCTAAGAAGAAAGGATGGATTCTCGATAGCGGTTGCTCCAAGCACATGACAGTAGATCCCTCTTTGCTCTCCGAAGTGATCTGCATCAAGAACGGTGTAACGGTGACCTTTGGAGGTAATGAAAATGGAACCATCATTAGAGTAGGAAAAGTCGGTAATCCATCTAAACCTTTAATTGAGAATGTACATTTAGTAGATGGTTTAAATCACAACCTTATTTCCATAAGTCATCTTTGTGACAAAGGTTACGAAGCTTAACTTTGGAGAGGGTATGTGTAGTATTATTGATAATGATTCTACTGTTTTATTTTTCGGTATTAGAAATAAAGATAAATATATTTTAAGTAAGCTTCAATCTTTAGAACATTTCTTAGTTGCTCATTCTAATGAACAATTATTATGGCATCGCCGTTTTGGGCATATTCGCTTTAAGCATCTTTATAAATTAGATAAGCATGATTTAGTTAAAGGTTTTCCAAAAATATCGTTCAATAAGAAAAACTTTTGTGATTCATGTCAACGTGGAAAACTCCGTAAATCTTCATTTAAACTTAAATACGTCATAACTTCTAAGAGGCCGCTAGAACTACTTCATTTAGATTTATCTGGGCCAACTAGAGTATCATCTTTAGGACATGCACATTATGGATTAGTCATTGTTGATGAATTTTCTAGATTAACATGTGTATCATTTTTAACTAATAAAAATGAAGTCTTTGATGAGTTTACCAAATTTGCCAAGAAAACTCAAAATCTCTTAGGAACCACTATTATCACTATTCGTAGTGATCATGGAGTGGAATTTGAGAATGAGCTTTTCTCTAAGTTTTGTGATGACAAAATATAACTCACAATTTCTTCTTTCCTCACGCACCATCACAAAATGGTGTTGTTGAGAGAAAGAATAGGACTCTTATTGAGTGTGCACGCACAATGCTCCATTATAGTCATCTTGGACTTCAATTTTTGGGCGGAGGCAGTGCACACGACATGTTATGTGCTTAATAGGATCCTAGTGAGGCCCCGTATAAACAAAACTTGGTTTGAACTATTTTATGATAAAAAGCCTCAAGTTAAATATTTTCGAGTTTTTGGTTCAAAATGTTTTATTAAGAACACGTTTGGTAATCTTGATAAGTTTGAGCCAAGATCCGATGGAGGAATTTTTGTTAGATATTCCACCCATAGCAAAGCCTACCAGATATACGACAAAAACACTTCAACGGTTGAGGTATCACTTCACGTTTTTAATGAAGATTTTGATGTTCCTCATGTTGATAATGATAGTGTAGATGTCACGCCCCGCTTCCCAAAAACACGGAGGCGAAGCGTGACGAAGGCCCGCTTAGGCCGGGGCTAAGAGCCCAGACCCAATAAGCGTCTGTAGTTTTCCAAAGCGAAAGTACAGGTCCCTGCAAGTTAGTACGAAATAACAAAAGTACTGAAAAGAAACATTTCATTTTATTCCAAAATTTATCATCAAAGTACTGAGAGTCTAAACATGCCGGAAACGGCTACAACTGCTGAAAGGGAAACTAATGGTGCAAGCACCCAACCTAGACGAGAAAGTAAGAGTGCAACGCACCCAACAAAACTGAAATGGATAATCTCTGGAACAGCAACAGAAGACCTCTAACTCTGATCGTCCTCTGGATCGTACTCCGGATCAACGTCCTCCGGCTCCAAGTCAACTGGCAAGTCCGCCTCGTCGACGTACTCTGGCTCCACACCTGACGTACAGCACCAAAAGAGGAAACTGTACGTCAGGCAAAGTCTACACAAACCGTCAGACTCTACTGCAAGTGTATCAACTATTAACAATGATTTACTGGTTGTTTTAGCATGCTGGGGTTATAACTGAGTAACGAAAAGTAACGTAGCAGGAAAAGTAAACGTAGCGAGCAGTAGACGTAGCGTGTGCTACCGACTACGGGACTAACCTACAGGTGTCGGGACAAGACGTGACATGACGGGACAGGACAGGACAGGACGGGACAGGACAAGTAAGACACGAAAGGGTTCACGCCTTACGGTTCGAGGGCGGCCAGACCCTCTCCCCGTGCGCACACTCAACCCTACCCCAACCCAGAGACTCAGGACAAGAAGTACAGAGATCACTTCCGCTAGGGAAGCACCTGAAACGCCCGTAGGCTTTTTGGTATCACAGAGATCACTTCCGCTCGGGAAGCATCTGAAACGCCCGTATGCTTTTTGTATCACGGAGATCACTTCCGCTCAGGAAGCATCTGAAACGCCCGTAGGCTTTTTGTATCACGGAGATCACTTCCGCTCGGGAAGCATCTGAAACGCCCGTAGGCTTTTTGTATCACGGAGATCACTTCCGCTCGGGAAGCATCTGAAACGCCCGTAGGCTTTTTGGGAACACAGAGATCACTTCCGCTTGGGAAGCATCTGAAACGCCCGTAGGCTTTTTGTGTAACAAGACACGACACGACCAGTGTAGGGAGTGTTATTCTAGGGTGTCCACACGCACGCACACGCAAGATAGTCCTATGATGTCAGCAATTTATTGTTGTCAGGCTCAAACTTCGTCGTCAAGTCTGAGCTGTCTCGGGTCATCCTGGACGCTATCATTTCACGGCCGGTTCTCATCACACACAATCTAACAGTTCTACAAACTGGAACTGAGGCACAGTCAAACGCAAGTGGATACACTTGCCTGAATTGGCGAGTGTGTCGTCAGTCCGGGGCGTCGCGTCCGGTCGTCGCGTCCGCGGTAGTCCGTCTGAAAAGGGATCACGGCGACGGTGTCAAGTCGCAATTTTCGTCAAATCCTATTTAGGTTCATTTCTAAGTTAGGCGTGGCTACCCTAACTGTCACAAGTCAAAAAGTGTCCGATCAACCTATCCGACGATTCTATCCTATGTGCACAGTTCAAAAGTCCGATCGTCGATTCTATTGTTCACAACATTTTAAAGGAGCAGTAAATAAAATTTAGTGAGTTTAGTTGCCGATTTTAGTTAGGTTCTCAGTTTTGGCTACGGGTGGGTTTCGCTACGAGTTACGAGAAGACTAACCTCTCCGGAGTCTGAGGTAGTGCGGACGTAGGGTCTGAACGGAGGGGTGTCTGCGGCGTCCACAATGTCCCAACTACGGGTAGCGTAGTGAGACTCGTCCGGGCAGCGGACGAAGCGTGTTCAGCGAGTGCGATCAGTCCACGGCAAAACGTCGAGCTAGCGTCGCGGGCGGCTGCGGACAGATCTCGATCATGCTTACGGCTAGTGGCTCCGTGCGGTGGCTGCAGACAGCACAGCGGCGGCGGGGAGCGCTGGCGAGTGCTGTGCGGCACTAGGAAGCCGAGGGCAGTGAGAGCGGGGCGGTAGGCTGCGGCTCAGATCTGCGAGCGTGGGCAGCAAGAGGTGAGATGCGTGCAGCGGCGGTGGCGGGATCGAACGGCGGCTGCGGGCGATCGGACTCGGCGGCGACGCCGAGTGACTGAGATCGAGATCGAGGGAGAGGGGAACGTCGCTGGGTCGCCGTGGGAGGGAGATGCCGGCATCGGGCGGCCCTGTGGCGGTGGCTGCGACCCGAGAACGCAACGGCGGCGGCGTGCACTGGGTCGCGGCGGCGCAAGATCGGAGAGGGCGGCTGCTGTGGGTGAAGTCACGGCGGCGGGGGAGGATTTCGGCGGCGGGAGGCGTGGATCGCGGCGCTTGGGGGGAATCGCAGAGGCGGAGGCGCGGATCGTGGCGCTTGGGGGGAATCGCGGCGGCGGAGGCGTGAGGGGGCCGCGGGGCGAGGTAGGAGAGAGAGGGAGAGGGGGATCTGAGGTAGGAGGGGGGGTTTTGGGGGTCGGCGGCGGCGGATCACCGTGCCGCCGTGGTGAGCGAGAGGGGGAGAATCGCGATGGGAGAGGAGATTTTGGGGGTGGCGGCGGCTGAGAACGTGAAAGGGGGGTTTTGATTTTTAGGGTTAGGGTTGTTTTTAGGGTTAGGGTTATAATAAGATTTTATTTGATAAAGAGCCCTAAGATTTATCTTAAGTGGGCAAAGGGGAGAGCTGAAGGGGGTGCAGATTGGGGGTAAGCCTAGGGATGATTAGAGGAACAGATTTGGAAGGATTTTAAAAACATTTTAAAAGAGGGATTTAGCCAGATTTGGTTAACAGATTTGAATTTCGAAAAGATCAGGGCAAATCAATGGTCCAGATTTCTCGGGGCGATAACTCTCAATCCGGACGTCAGAAAAATAATCTGAAAATACCGAAGCGATCGCGGAGACGAGACGCACAGATCTACGGAGCCCGATCGCGCGTAGCGCCTACCAAAAATTTATGTAAAATTCGGGACGGCGTTTTGAGCCAAATGACCAAAACGCCCCTATCGATTCAACTTCGTTTTACGAGAAAACGACCGCGAAAAGATTTTCCCAAAACTTACCATGAATAGCTACACTCACAAACGATTACAACGGCATGACACATCGCATAAACTTGAAGCCAGAATTGTTCTAATAAAATACGTGCACGCTAACGCACGTGCACGCAGAAAATCACATAAGGCCGAAAAGCGACCGTTACATTCTACCCCACTAAAATAAAGATTCCGTCCTCGGAATCGACAACACTAATCAGCAAACAAAAATGGGAAACGCTCCCTCATCTCCTCCTCGCGTTCCCAGGTGGACTCTCCAGGTGATCCGTGATGCCACATCACTCTCACCAGGTCGACTACCTTATTCCTCAATTGCTTCTGTCGACGGTCCAAAATCTGCACCGGCTGCTGGTCATAGGTCAAGTCCGGGCGAACTGTAATCTCTGAGAAATCGACCGTGTGCGATGGATCACTGACGTACCGACGTAGCTGAGATACGTGGAAAACGTCGTGAACTCCCTCCAAAGATGGTGGCAGAGCAAGGCGGTAGGCCACTGCTCCCACACGCTCTAGCACATCAAAAGGCCCAATATATCTCGGACTCAGCTTTCCCTTCTTCCTGAAACGAATAAATCCGCGGTTCGGAGAAATCTTCAGGAAGACGTGATCTCCAGGCTGAAACTCCAAAGGTCTCCTTTTGGCATCTGCCCAATGCTTGAAGCGATCCTGTGCAACTCTAAGCTTCTCCCTGATGTCCCTCACGACATCCACAGCTTCCACTATCATCTCGGGACCCAACAGCTCTCGATCTCCGATGTCATCCCAGCTCAGTGGCGAACGACATTTCCTTCCATATAAGGCAGCAAACGGCGCCATGCCAATGCTCGCCTGGTAGCTGTTGTTATACGAAAACTCCACCAAGTGGAGATGGTCCTCCCAAGAACCCTTCAAATCGAGCGTACAAGCTCGCAGCATATCCTCCAGGATCTGAATAGTCCTCTCGGACTGGCCGTCAGTCTGCGGGTGGTACGCCGTGCTGAAGCTCAGACTCGTTCCCAAGTTCTCCTGCAGACTCTTCCAGAACTGAGATGTGAACCTCGTATCTCTGTCAGACACGATGCTCACGGGGACTCCATGTAAGCGTACAATCTCCTGCACGTACACGGTCTACATCATTACTAACTCAGAAGAAAATTTTAAACGGGAAGTAAGAGAAGGAAAATTTTACATCCAGATATTTCCTCGCCAAGGCTTCCGTAGACTGACCCACTCGGAATGGGATAAAGTGTGCAGACGTGGTTAATCGATCCACGATCACCCAAACTGTGTCATTCTGCCTCGGGGTCCGAGGTAAACCAGTCATGAAATCCATCGTAATATGCTGCCACTTCCACTCCGGAATAGGAAGCGGCTGCAGCAAGCCGACAGTACGATGGTGCTCAGCCTTCACCTGTTGGCATATCAGACACTTGGCAACGCTCCGTGCCATGCTCCTCTTCATGCCAATCCACCAATAGTTCAGACGGAGGTCCTTATACATCTTGGTGCCCCCAGGATGTATAGAATATGGCGAGCTATGAGCCTCGCTCAACAGCTCCTCACGGACGTCACCTGCAGGTACACAGAGCCTACTGCCGTACCGCAGTGAACCATCCTCATGAATCACGAACTCCGTCCGAAGTCCAGCTTCAACCTGCCTTCTGATCCTCTGAAGCTTCGGATCTCCTGCCTGTGCTGCCTTGATCCGATCCACGATCGTGGACTGAATCTGTAAATTCATGAAGGAATGAACCACACCAGGTAGGACAACCTCCAAATCCATCTCTCTCAGCTCCTGCTGAATCCTCCAGTCGGCAGTATGCATCATCGCAGTAGGAAGTCTACTCAAGGCGTCAGGCACTACGTTCACCTTCCCCGGATGATACTGCAAATCTATCTCGTAGTCAGCCATGAGCTCCAACCATCGTCTCTGACGCATGTTGAGCTCCTTCTGCGTGAAGATGTACTTCAAGCTCTTGTGATCAGTGAAAATCTTCACACTCTCACCTAGCAAGAAGTGTCTCCAAATCTTCAGTGCAAAGATTACTGCCGCCAACTCCAGATCGTGCGTCGGGTAATTCTTCTCATGAGTCCTCAACTGACGAGAAGCATACGCGACTACGTGGCCATGCTGATGCAAGACGCATCCTAGGCCCTTCCCTGATGCATCACAATAAACCTCGAAGCCTCCGCTTCGATCCGGCACTGCCAACACTGGTGCTGTGGTCAACCTCGCCTTCAAGATACTGAAGGCCTCCTCACAAGCATCTGACCAAAGGAACTCTACATCCTTTCTCGTCAGCTTCGTCATCGGCTCTGCAATCTTCGAGAAATCCTTGATGAACCGCCGATAATAGCCTGCTAAACCAAGGAAGCTCCTGATGTCTGACGCTGACTGCGGTGTCGGCCAATCTCTGACTGCTCTGACCTTCTCCGGATCTACAGATATGCCATCACCAGACACCACGTGTCCCATAAATGCGACTCTGTCCAGCCAGAACTCGCACTTGCTATACTTGGCATAAAGCTTGTGTCGCCTCAGCGTCTCCAGCACTGTCCTCAGATGACAGCTGTGCTCTTCCTCAGACTTCGAATAAATCAAGATGACATCAATGAAAATGACGACGAAATTATCCAGGAAATCATAAAATATCAAGTTCATCAAATTCATGAACACCGCTGGAGCATTGGTCACGCCAAACGGCATGACCACGAACTCATAATGTCCGTATTTCGTCCGGAAAGCTGTCTTCTGAACATCGTCTTTCTTCACCTTCAACTGGTGGTATCCACTCCTCAAATCCAGCTTCGAGAAAACTCTTGATCCTCCAAGCTGGTCGAAAATATCGTCGATGCGCGGCAGCGGGTACTTATTCTTCACGGTGACAGCATTCAGTCCTCGATAGTCCACGCACATCCTGCGGGACCCATCCTTCTTCTTCACGAGTAAAACTGGTGCGCCCCATGGCGACACACTAGGATGGATGAAACCCTTCTGCAGCAACTCATCTAACTGCTTCCGCAGCTCCTCGAGCTCCGCGGGAGCCATACGGTACGGCGCCTTCGATATCGGTTGCGCTCCCGGCATGAGGTCAATACCAAACTCTAAGGCTCGGTCGGGTGGCAAACCTGAGATATCCTCTGGGAAGACGTCGTCGAAGTCTCAGACGACTGCTGGTCGCTCGATCTCCATCTCCATCGGCATAGCTGCAACAATTGGCACCACCGGCGTGGCCTGATACTTGATGGGTCCAAGCGACTCAACTCTGCTGCGGAACTCGAACTCTGGATGGCCTGGAATCTGGAACACCACTCTCTTGCTGCGACAATCGATCGAGGCGTGGAAATCTCCCAACCAATCGATGCCAAGAACGGCATCAAAATGTGGCAGGTCGTGGACAATGAAATCTGCAAAGAGCTCGTGTCCATTGACGACCAAAGGAATCGATCGACATCCCAAGTTCACTATCACCACTCCGTTCCCTGTGGTGATGTCCCAACACTTGGGAAGTGTATGGGTGGGAATGGAGTGTCTTGTCACGAATCTCCGGGATAAGATGCACATGGATGCACCGGAGTCGAACAAGGCCAAGGCCGGGTGAGAAGACACTAGGATGGTGCCTAAGAATTTTAAAAGAACTACGGTCAAACCAAGCTACTCTAACAAACAAGTCAAACAAGCAAGACTAACAATTAAAAGCTAAACTATGAACGGAAAGACTAGAATCAAAGGGTTACCTGCAATAACTCCATCCAGCTCCTCAGTCTCTAAAGCCGTCATGGTGTAAGCCGGCCTCTGGGGCTGCGCTGCTCTCTGAAACATCTGCCTCTGTGGCGCTAAGGGTGGTCCACGAACGGCAGGTCCTCTCTGAACTGGAGCAGGTGCTCTCATCTGCAGCGGGGCTGGCACTCCAACTACAGCATGACGGGCTCTCGGACAATCCTTAGCTGCATGCGACGCATCTCCACAGACCAAGCATGAATCCAGCTTCCTCCTACAATCCTTCTGGACGTGTCCTGGCTTCCCGCAGTAATGACACGGTCCCTTGCTCTGACTCTGAATGGGAGCTCCAGGCCTCTTAAATGGTACTGTCTGAACTGGCCTCATCGCCGGCCTAGCAGGCGGCCGGTACTGCTCCATAGGGCGCTTCCCCTTATCAGCTGGAGGGTCAGGTAGGAGCGAAATAAGCTCATGATTCTTCGCAACATCCAGCACCTCCCTCATAGTCGTGAAACTCGCCGAAGACATAGAAGACTGAATCTTCGGACGCAATCCCTGCCGGAAACGATCAGCTCGCTTCTCCTCCTTCTTCACCATATGCGGAGCAAAGCGACTCAGCATCTCAAACTCCGCCTCATACTCCTCGACGGTCATGTTTCCCTGTTTCAGATCTATAAATCTGCTCAGCAGCTCCCTTCTGGTAGTCTTGGTGAAGTACTTCGTCCTGAACATAGACCTGAAGGTCTTCCAATCCACTGGCTTCTCCAGACGCCTCTCCTCCAGGCGCCACCAGTTCCTCGCATTCTCTGTCAGCTGCATCTTCGCTATCTCCACTCGGCTGTCGTCTGGAATCTTCGTAGCAACTAACTTCTCCTCCGTGCTCTGGATCCACTCGTCAGTAGCTAGGGGTCCCTCCTTCCCCGAAAATGTCCTCGGCTGGAGCTCGTTGAACTGCTTCACTCCTGGAGCAGCTCGAGGGGCAGGTGGAGGTGGCGGTGGTGCAACTGGAGCAGCCTGGGCAGCACGCTGGGACTGCAGAACCAACTGGTGTTGCACCTCCAGCATCTCTCTCATAACGCCCAGAACCTGTCGGAAGTCTCCGCTCTGGTCTTCCTGAATCCCATCTCCAGAGCTCCCCGATCAGGTAACACGTCGTCCTGCCATCCTATTGACAAAAAGACACAGGTTAGACTCGTACAATTACCGGATGATAATAAAATGAAATTTAATACTTCAATTATTCCGTACTCGCAGAAGAGGGGACCTGCATGGGCCACCACTAAAACCTGTCACGCCCCGCTTCCCAAAAACACGGAGGCGAAGCGTGACGAAGGCCCGCTTAGGCCGGGGCTAAGAGCCCAGACCCAATAAGCGTCTGTAGTTTTCCAAAGCGAAAGTACAGGTCCCTGCAAGTTAGTACGAAATAACAAAAGTACTGAAAAGAAACATTTCATTTTATTCCAAAATTTATCATCAAAGTACTGAGAGTCTAAACATGCCGGAAACGGCTACAACTACTGAAAGGGAAACTAATGGTGCAAGCACCCAACCTAGACGAGAAAGTAAGAGTGCAACGCACCCAACAAAACTGAAATGGATAATCTCTGGAACAGCAACAGAAGACCTCTAACTCTGATCGTCCTCTGGATCGTACTCCGGATCAGCGTCCTCCGGCTCCAAGTCAACTGGCAAGTCCGCCTCGTCGACGTACTCTGGCTCCACACCTGACGTACAGCACCAAAAGAGGAAACTGTACGTCAGGCAAAGTCTACACAAACCGTCAGACTCTACTGCAAGTGTATCAACTATTAACAATGATTTACTGGTTGTTTTAGCATGCTGGGGTTATAACTGAGTAACGAAAAGTAACGTAGCAGGAAAAGTAAACGTAGCGAGCAGTAGACGTAGCGTGTGCTACCGACTACGGGACTAACCTACAGGTGTCGGGACAAGACGTGACATGACGGGACAGGACAGGACAGGACGGGACAGGACAAGTAAGACACGAAAGGGTTCACGCCTTACGGTTCGAGGGCGGCCAGACCCTCTCCCCGTGCGCATGCTCAACCCTACCCCAACCCAGAGACTCAGGACAAGAAGTACAGAGATCACTTCCGCTAGGGAAGCACCTGAAACGCCCGTAGGCTTTTTGGTATCACAGAGATCACTTCCGCTCGGGAAGCATCTGAAACGCCCGTATGCTTTTTGTATCACGGAGATCACTTCCGCTCGGGAAGCATCTGAAACGCCCGTAGGCTTTTTGTATCACGGAGATCACTTCTGCTCGGGAAGCATCTGAAACGCCCGTAGGCTTTTTGTGTAACACGACACGACACGAACAGTGTAGGGAGTGTTATTCTAGGGTGTCCACACGCACGCACACGCAAGATAGTCCTATGATGTCAGCAATTTATTGTTGTCAGGCTCAGAATTCGTCGTCAAGTCTGAGCCGTCTCGGGTCGTCCCGGACGCTATCATTTCACGTCCGGTTCTCATCACACACAATCTAACAGTTCTACAAACTGGAACTGAGTCACAGTCAAACGCATGTGGATACACTTGCCTGAATTGGCGAGTGCGTCGTCAGTCCGGGGCGTCTCGTCCGGTCGTCGCGTCCGCGGTAGTCCGTCTGAAAGGGGATCACGGTGACGGTGTCAAGTCGCGATTTTCGTCAAATCCTATTTAGGTTCATTTCTAAGTTAGGCGTGGCTACCCTAACTGTCACAAGTCAAAAAGTGTCCGATCAACCTATCCGACGATTCTATCCTATGTGCACAGTTCAAAAGTCCGATCGTCGATTCTATTGTTCACAACATTTTAAAGGAGCAGTAAATAAAATTTAGTGAGTTTAGTTGCCGATTTTAGTTAGGTTCTCAGTTTTGGCTACGGGTGGGTTTCGCTACGAGTTACGAGAAGACCAACCTCTCCGGAGTCTGAGGTAGTGCGGACGTAGGGTCTGAACGGAGGGGTGTCTGCGGCGTCCACAGTGTCCCAACTACGGATAGCGTAGTGAGACTCGTCCGGGCAGCGGACGAAGCGTGTTCAGCGAGTGCGATCAGTCCACGGCAAAACGTCGAGCTAGCGTCGCGGGCGGCTGCGGACAGATCTCGATCGTGCTTATGTCTAGTGGCTCCGTGCGGTGGCTGCAGACAGCACAGCGGCGGCGGGGAGCGCTGGCGAGTGCTGTGCGGCACTAGGAAGCCGAGGGCAGTGAGAGCGGGGCGGCAGGCTACGGCTCAGATCTACGAGCGTGGGCAGCAAGAGGCGAGATGCGTGCAGCGGCGGTGGCGGGATCGAACGGCGGCTGCGGGCGATCGGACTCGGCGACGACACCGAGTGACTGAGATCGAGATCGAGGGATAGGGGAACGTTGCTGGGTCACCGTGGGAGGGAGATGCCGGCGTCGGGCGGCCCTGTGGCGGTTGGCTGCGACCCGAGAACGCGACGGCGGCAGCGTGCGCTGGGTCGCGGCGGCGCGAGATCGGAGAGGGCGGCTGCTGCGGGCGAAGTCACGGCGGCGGGGGAGGATTTCGGCGGCGGGAGGCGCGGATCGCGGCGCTTGGGGGGAATCGCGGCGGCGGAGGCACGGATCGCGGCGCTTGGGGGGAATCTCGGCGGCGGAGGCGCGGATCGCGGCGATTGGGGGGAATCGCGGCGGCGGAGGCGCGGATCGCGGCGCTTGGGGGGAATCGCGGCGGCGGAGGCGTGAGGGGGCCGCGGGGCGAGGTAGGAGAGAGAGGGAGAGGGGGATCTGAGGTAGGAGGGGGGGTTTTGGGGGTCGGCGGCGGCGGATCACCGTGCCGCCGTGGTGAGCGAGAGGGGGAGAATCGCGATGGGAGAGGGGATTTTGGGGGTGGCGGCGGCTGAGAACGTGAAAGGGGGGTTTTGATTTTTAGGGTTAGGGTTGTTTTTAGGGTTAGGGTTATAATAAGATTTTATTTGATAAAGAGCCCTAAGATTTATCTTAAGTGGGCAAAGGGGAGAGCTGAAGGGGGTGCAGATTGGGGGTAAGCCTAGGGATGATTAGAGGAACAGATTTGGAAGGATTTTAAAAACGTTTTAAAAGAGGGATTTAGCCAGATTTGGTTAACAGATTTGAATTTCGAAAAGATCAGGGCAAATCAATGGTCCAGATTTCTCGGGGCGATAACTCTCAATCCGGACGTCAGAAAAATAATCTGAAAATACCGGAGCGATCGCGGAGACGAGACGCACAGATCTACGGAGCCCGATCGCACGTAGCGCCTACCAAAAATTTATGTAAAATTCGGGACGGCGTTTTGAGCCAAATGACCAAAACGCCCCTATCGATTCAACTTCGTTTTGCGAGAAAACGACCGCGAAAAGATGTTCCCAAAACTTACCATGAATAGCTACACTCACAAACGATTACAACGGCATGACACAGCGCATAGACTTGAAGCCAAAATTGGTCTAATAAAATACGTGCACGCTAACGCACGTGCACACAGAAAATCACATAAGGCCGGAAAGCGACCGTTACAGTAGATGTTTTATGTGATTCAATTAGTAATGTTAAAATTGATGATGTTATTGAGACTAACGTTACTAATGAAAATGTTGAGATTGTTCCTAGTGATCCAGTATTTCCAAAGCTTATCCAACCGTTCGTGACCACCCACATGACCAAATAATTAGAGATATTGGAGTGGGTGTCCGAACAAGGTCACAGATTGATGAATTCTCTCATTGTGCCTTTGTCTCTACTATTGAGACAAAGGACATCCAAGAGGCATGTGAAGTAGCTCTTGGATCGTAGCAATGGAAGAAGAACTCATGCAATTTGAAAGGAATGAAGTTTAGGAGCTCGTTCCTCTACCTAGTGGTCATCAAGTAATTGGACCAAATGGATATTCAAGAACAAGACGGACGGGAACGAAGTCATCACAAGGAACAAGTAAGGTTAGTAGTTTAAGGCTACCGACAAAAAGGTATTAACTTCGAAGAATCTTTTGCTCCCGTAGCTAGATTAGAAGACATTAGATTACTTTTATCTTTTACACCCCATAAGAATTTCAAAATTTATCAAATGGATGTCAAAAGTGTATTTTAAATGGTTTTATTAGTGAAGAAGTTTATGTCTCTCAACCACCCGGTTTTATTCATGAAAAATTTCCAAATCATGCTTTCAAACTAAAGAAAGCCTTATATGGGTTGAGACAAGCTCCTAGATCTTGGTATGATCGCCTTAAGACTTTTCTTTTGGATTTAGGTTTTAAAATGAGAGAAATTGACTCTACTCTTTTCACTAAATATTATGAAAATGACATCCTTCTAATCCATGTTTATGTAGATGATATTATTTTTGGATCTACTAACAATGATCTTTGCCAAGAATTTTCTAAATCTATGAAAGAAGAATTTGAGATGAGCCACATGGGTGAGCTCAGCAATTTTCTAGGTCTTCAAATTCTACAAATGAAGAATGTGATTTTCATACACCAAACCAAGTACACCGGGGAGCTTATCAAGCGATTCGGGATGGAATCGTCTTCAAGCAAGAGGACTCCCATGAGTACAACTACACATCTTCACAAGGACAAAAATAGGACAGATGTAGACATTCGTCTATATCGAGGTATGATAGGCTAGCTTGCTTTATTTAACCGCAAGTAGGCCCGATATCATGTTTTCTGTTTGTCTATATGCTAGATATCTAGCACGACATAAGGAATCACATTTGTTTGTGGTTAAACGAATTTTTCGTTACATCAATCAAACACTAGATTATGGGTTACTTTATCCAAAATCTAGCATATATTAGTTAATCTCATATAGTGATGCCGATTTTGTTGGATGCAAATCCAAAAGAAGAGTACAAGTGGCATTTGCCATTTTCTAGGAAATTCCATTGTCTCTTGATTTTTCAAGAAGCAAAACTCCGTATCATTGTCCACGATCGAAGAAGAATATATTGTCGCGGGCCTTGCATGTGCACAAGTCCTTTGGATGAGACACACTCATAAAGACTATGGTATTAATTGTGATATTTGCCCTATCATGGTTGATAACCAAAGTGCCATTTGTCTCTCCAAAAATCCAGAACATCACTCCCGTTTCAAACACATAGAAGTGGACACCATTTTATTAATGATCATGTAGCTAAGAAGGACATAATCTTAGAGTACATTGAAACCCAAAAACAAATCGCCGGCATCTTCACAAAACCTCTAAAAGAAGATTCATTTGTGAGGTTGCGTGGAGAATTAGGGATTATGGGTAAATCTGAAATTTAGTACTCCAGTTTCACATGTTATTGTAATGCCCTACCAGCTACTGCACAAGTACTAGAGGGGGGGGGTGAATAGTACTTTAAAATAATAAGGAGTATAATTCCAAATTAAATTGCAAACAACTACCAAATCAATTTGCGGAAGCTTAAATTGAATGACAACACAAAATTAACAATGCTAACAAACGATGTTAATGGGTTCGGATCCACCCAAGTCTCCCCGACTTGTTCCCGGTGATCCTACGTCCCAACCACCCGGATCCCCTCCGGATACTTGAGTTAGAAACCCTAACTCAAGATTTCCACTATGAATATCTTGTGAAAAACCTTCACAAGATCAAATCATACATGCAATAGCAAACGTGAATCCCACAACCCGGGATCACAACCTTCTCTCACAACCGAGAGAATCACAAAGCAATATTAAAGAGTTTAATATGAAATAAACAATCTTACCACAAAATCCTATACCTTGAGTTTTTCTTACCCAAATGGTGAAATGAAGGATTTGAGGAAGATGAAGTCACCAAGACCTAGCACCAAGGAAATGACCAGCAATCGGTGCCTAGGGATGATTTGGAGACTTGGATCAAGCAATAGCTTGAAGAGCTCACCAAGAACAACCTTCTCTCTAGATGGATTCTAGATCTAGAAATGAGAGAGAATGGGTTTCTTGTGAGGAAGAGAGCTTTAGATTTGAGTGAGAATGGCTATCTCTTTTGATCTCAATGAATCTCTGAATGGAAGCTCTCCCCTAGATAGAAATGACCTAGGTTCGTATTTATAGGGTCCCATAAAAACAAGTTAGGTCATTCTCCAACGGATAGAAATCTGTGAGAATTAGTCGGTCAAAGAACAATCACTGACAGACTAGTTCATCAATTAGTCGGTCAGTCAAACAGCATGGACCGACTAAGTGAAGATCTGAGAAGAGATAGAATTTCAGACCTAGAAATCTAGTCGGTCCAAGAAGACTTTCTGACCGACTAGTTTCACAACTAGTCGGTCAGTCAGTGAACGTAGACCGACTAAGAGGCAAAATGAAATAGTCTGAACACAAGTTGACTTAGTCGGTCCAAGAACAAAAGTTGACCGACTAGATTGTCAACTAGTCGGTCACCAAACGTTCTTAGACCGACTAACGATAAACAGTAGCTTAGGAGAAATTTAGCATGAACAGTAAGTCACAACTAGTCGGTCAAAGAAGCATCACTGACCGACTAGTTCACAAACTAGTCGGTCGGTGAGTCAACGTAGACCGACTAACTGTAAACAGTAAAGTCCAAGAAATTAAGGAATCAAACTAGTCGGTCCAAGAAGAGTTGCCGACCGACTAGATCACCATCTAGTCGGTCAGTACTTGTTCTTGTACCAACTAACATGCACAATAAAGTCCGAATCGAAGCGCGATGCTTCGAGGAAGTTAGAATGAACTTGTGCAAGGATCCTAGAGCTACGAAATGAGCGTAATGAAGATAGAAACGTAAGATATACTCAAGGCTTAACATTCTATATATCGAAGCTAAAAGACTATAAATAAAACCTTAATAAACGGTCTTCGAGAGCTTCGATTGAATCTTCATAACTTCCAAAACGGCGCAAGAGCTTCAACGAAGCTTTAGGCATGAATACGAGCTTTGGGAAGTGTTGAGATGTCGCTTTGAATGTTCTCGTGAATTTGGCTACGATCTCCAATACTGCGCTCATAAATTGTTAGTTCATGGATTATTTATGTTTGCTCATCATCAAAACCAAATCCGGGGAGTCCAATATTCAACATTCTCCCCCTTTTTGGTGATGACAAACCAACATAAATAATAATCAAAAATAATGATTCAAATG
Source organism: Scilla litardierei (assembly GCA_030789695.1). Taxonomy (NCBI): domain Eukaryota; kingdom Viridiplantae; phylum Streptophyta; class Magnoliopsida; order Asparagales; family Asparagaceae; genus Scilla; species Scilla litardierei. The sequence goes on from CM061136.1 coordinate 89,974,503, forward strand.
TAAAATACTTACTCCCCCTGCATTGATGACACGTTAATTCCAAAATGAATATATATGAATTGCATCAAGCAGACGAGTAAGATAAATAAAGATAATCGATTTTTGAAATATCGGATTTTGAAAATCCTTATATATATCTTAACTCCCCCTGAATCTAACATATCAAACTAGATTCTTGGAAATTGAGTTAAATTTTCATTTGCGCTATTTATTATCATTATCTCTCCCCCTTTGGCATTATCCCAAAAATGGGGGGCATACAACGACAACAACTAGGAAATGGAAAATACAACATCGGGAGTCGTAGACAATGACGATGGACCAAATTGACACCTAGGGAAAAATGTGGAAATCAAATCAAGGTGTGCCAAAATGTCCATTATCAAAAAATAATCAAAATCATCAAAAATACCAAATAATTATTCATTTCTTGAATAAAGAAACATTCTCTTCAATATTCAATATTCTTGGTTAAATTTGTGCATGGAAAACAATTCTATACAATTATAGAATTTAAATCTATTTAACCAAGTTTGCATGCGTCGAGCGACGAATTCACACATCACATGTATTGAACGAATATTAAATGTGCACGACGAATTAAGACAAAGAGAACGACGATGTATATATATAAATGAGAACATCATGAGTACATCAAAATAATATCGATACATCAAATGTAACATACCCATCAAAAAGAAATACATCATCATCATCCACATCAAAATAAATACAACATCATCATCCACATCAAAATATAACAACATCATCGACATCATCCAAAATACATCAAAATATCATAACCCTCATACTCTATCCTAACCCAAAATACTCTCACTAAGATATATCATCCAAAGCGTAGTGGAGAGTCCTCGGAACAAACGATCACGAGGAAGTGGCTGGATCTGCAGTGTCCGTGGGTCCAGTCGACGGAGTGGACTCAGGCTCTACAGGGAGTAGAGGTGTCTCAACAGATGGGATCGTCGGGGCAGGAGTCGAGACGTCAACGACGGGCTCGACGGCAGATGTGTCAACAGGAATATCAGCAGGCTCGGCAACAGGGTCAGCAGCAGGCTCAGAGGTCTGAAGTGCTGAAGCAGAAGTCTCTGGAGCACCAGAAGTGGTGCCATCTCCAGGAGCTGAAGTGGTAGCAGCAGCAGCAGCAGTGGCCTCATCGCCACGGGCTAAGGAAGTGACAAGCTCGTCAAGTTCCTCATCGTCCATCTCCTCGGCCTCAGAAACTGAAGGAGGAAGATCAATCCCCATCATACGAGCCATACGGCAGACTACCTCCTCAGTACGAGCCAAACATGAGTCGTGCTGACGAAGTAGGCGTACGACATCATCTAAAGTGGCAGGAGGAGCGGGGGCTGCAGCAGCTGACGGAGTAGACTGGGAAGCAGATGCGGTAGACCTCTGCACGTGACGAAGCGCCGCTAGAGATTTCTTAACGGCCGTCGCGTTTAGAGGAGTACCCAAGGGACGCTCATCGTCAGGAGGGAGAGGGACTCGGAAATGACGAAACACGAGGGTCAACAGGCATGGATATGGAATATGCGCAGATTTATTGGTCTTGCGTATACACTCGAAAGAGTCCATCTTATCGAGTATCACGCGAGCCCAATTAATCTCGCACCCCAAGAAAAGAGCGTAGATCAATTTCAAGAACGGCTGGGATGGAAGTGAAGATGATCCATACTTAGGGAGGAGGTAAGACTTCAAGATCAGGTTAAGGACCCACGCATTCGGCTTGAAAGATTTCGATGGAACACCAATGAATGCTGAGGGGATAACCTGGAAGATATCTGAAAGAACTGACTGATCCAAGGAAGAAATGTCATCGACGGAAATGTCCGAAGGAAGGAGACCACACGACGAACAGCCAAGAATCTCCCCCAAGATTTCTGCCGTGAGAACTATAGGAGTTCCCAAGACAGTAGTCTCAATGGAGTGACTGACATCGTACTGGCCTCGAACACGATTGGCATAGAACAATTTCACTAGGCGAGGATATGGTTTGGGATTGGCCTTGGGGTCGAATCAGAGATAATCAAGGAGGCCACTATAGGAGAGGAGATCGGCTAAGCCAAGGAAATCAGAAAACTGGACGTAGTGCTCCAATAACATCGGGCAGTGTTCAATACGGTTGTAGGCCGCGAGACACAAAGGGTCGTCGCGACACAACGATATGTCAACACCCCCCGCTGGCATTGGGCCCTTTCCCTTTGGCTGGCGAGTCCTAGGACGAAGTGGAGGAGTGGGTTCCTTAGAGCTAGGCTCATCCTCAGGGATAAATTCAGTGTCGGAATCGGGAGGAGTAGAGGGTGAGTGGAGTATGGCCTTCTTGGATTTAGATTTACGGGGTTTTACGGTCACCGTCCTCTGCTTCTTCAGAGGAGGCGAAGACGGAGAAGCTTGGGTTGATTTGGCACGACGTTTAGGCTTAGGGGGATTCCTAGGGTCGGAAGGCCCTATAGACATAGGTGAAGCCCCAGAAGAGGCGATAGGAATTCTTGTCTTTGCCATAGCACGACGAGCACAAGCAACTGAAACAACGAGCGACACAAACCCTAGAGATCAATAGAAATCGGAAATACCAACCCTAGATTTCACAAGCCCTAGGTTAAAATTGAAACCCTAGGAGCTAGAAGTGATATAAAACAAACCCTAGGGAAGGAATCGACCTAGGAGGAGGAGGGAGATACCTAGGAGGAGGAGGCGAAGGCGGCGGACGGCGGCGATGGCCGGATAGATGGCCGGAGTCGACGGGAAGGTGAAGGGGCTCGGAGGGGGTTTGGGGTTTTCGGGCTTGAGCTGAGAAAACAACCGACTAAAACGAGTTTTAGTCGACTGAAATGAGTATAAGTCGGTCGAGACCTGGAAAAGACACAAATGCCCTAACACACTTAGTCGGTCACAGTTCAAGCACTGACCGACTAGATTACGATCTAGTCGGTCGGTCAATGAGCTTGAACCGACTAAGTCGAAACAGAGGCAAACAGTGAATTTTAGGGCAAGATTTAGTCGGTCGCAGTATACTCACTGACCGACTAGTTTTCAATCTAGTCGGTCGGTAAGTGTACTGTGACCGACTAAAGAAGGAAAATGATAAAATTAAGATTGAAGCTTGATCTAGTCGGTCTGAGTTCAATTGCTGACCGACTAGATGAGCATCTAGTCGGTTGACAAGTGAACTGAAACCGACTAGAAGAGTCCAAAAATTGATAATTGATTCTCTTCACAAACCACTTGGATGAAACATCTTAACACTCTCATTAGTCATCTAAATTACCCCATAAAACGTCGAAATCTTAAATACGACATTGAAATACGAATTCGATCATAAATTCAAACAAATCACATAAAATTCCCAAAAATTCAATATATCTAGCATGAATGAAATATCACAAAATATAATAGCATGCAAGATAATTGAGTTTAAATATGAATCCTATATCTCGGATTCACCCATAATCCCCAATTCTCGACGCAACCGCACAAAGGAGTCCTCCTTTAGGGGTTTCGTGAAAATATCGGCGATTTGCTTTTGGGTTTCAACGTACACTAATATGATGTCCTTTTTAGCAACATGATCATCTAAGAAATGGTGCCGGACATCTATGTGTTTTGATCGGGAATGGTGCACCAGATTCTTTGAAAGACAGATAGCACTTTGGTTATCCACCATGATAGGGCTAGTATCACAGTGAATACCAAAATCCTTCAAAGTGTGTCTCATCCAAAGAACCTGGGCACAAGCGGCACCGACGGCAATATATTCCGCCTCGGTGGTTGAAAGTGATACGGAATTTTGCTTCTTGGAAAAACAAGAGACAAGAGAATTTCCTAGAAAATGGCAAGTGCCACTAGTACTTTTCCTGTCGGATTTGCATCCCGCATAATCGGCATCACTGTATGAGACTAACTCATACGTGCTAGATTTCGGATAAAGTAATCCAAAATCTAAAGTGTAACTTAGATAACGGAAAATACGCTTTACCGCTACTAAGTGAGACTCCTTAGGTTGAGACTGATAACGAGCACATACGCATACGGCAAACATAATATCGGGCCTACTTGCGGTAAGATAAAGTAAACTACCTATCATACCTCGATATAGACGAATGTCTACATCCTTACCGCCCGTATCCTTGTCAAGATGCGTAGTCGTGCTCATTGGAGTCTTTTTCCCGGAAGCACTTTCCATTCCAAATCGCTTAAGCAACTCCACCATATACTTCATTTGTGGATGAAGATTGCATCGTTCAATTGGCGAATTTGGAGACCTAAGAAATATTTGAGTTCGCCCATGTGGCTCATCTCAAATTGTTCCTTCATAACATTAGAAAACTCTTCGCAAAGAGTGAAGTTAGTAGCACCGAAAATGATATCATCAACATAAATTTGAACTAATAAAATATCATTATTCGCATGCTTAACAAAAAGTGTAGAATCGGCTTCGCCCATTTTAAAATTCAAATCTAAAAGAAAATTCTTTAGGTGATCATACCAAGCTCGTGGAGCTTGTATCAAACCATAAAGAGATTTCTTTAGTTTAAAAACATGATTTGGAAATTTTTCATTTATGAAGCCCGGAGGTTGAGAAACGTAAACTTCCTCAACGACATCTCCGTTTAAAAATGCACTTTTAACATCCATTTGAAATAACTTAAAATTTTTATGGCATGCATAAGACAATAAAAGTCTAATTGATTCTAATCTAGCTACCGGAGCGAAGGATTCTTCGAAATCGATACCTTCCTCTTGGCGATAGCCTTGAGCTACTAACCGAGCTTTGTTCCGGACGACGACTTGGTTTTCGTCGGTTTTGTTCTTGAAGATCCACTTTGTCCATATGACGGTGTGGTTCTTCGATGGCAAAGGAACAAGCTCCCATACCTCATTCCTCTCGAATTGAATGAGTTCCTCCTCCATGGCAAGGATCCAAGCACTATCTTCGCACGCTTCAACGATATTCTTTGGCTCTATCGATGAGGCAAAGGCACAATTGGCGAAGTGGTGGACTTGAGATCTCGTCTTGACACTGTCATTAATATTGCCAATAACTTGCTCATGGGGATGGTCGCGAACGGTATGAAGCCGCTTGGGAATACCTTGATCACTAGGCACATTCTCAACAACTTCATTAGTCGGGTTAGTCTCAATAGAATCAATTGAATCAATATACTTAGAATTTTCAAATGAATCACATAAAACATCCATAGAATCATTATCATTTGAAATTCTAGAAGTAGTAAAATTCTCATTAAAAGAGACATGAAGTGATTCCTCGATCGTAGAGGATCTTTTGTTGTATATCCGGTAGGCTTTGCTACGTGAGGAATACCCAACAAATATCCCCTCATCCGATCTCGGATCAAACTTGTCCAAATTATCATATGTGTTTTTAATGAAACATTTTGCGCCGAAAACACGAAAATGTTTAACTTGAGGCAATCTACCAAACAACAATTCATAGCAAGTTTGTTTGGTGCCGGGCCTCAAAAGTATTCTATTAAACACATAACAAGCGGTGTGTACCGCTTCCGCCCAAAATTGATAACCAAGTTGACTATCTTCGAGCATAGTGCGAGCACACTCCACAAGCGTTCTATTCTTCCTCTCAACAACACCATTTTGAGGAGGTGCGCGAGGGAAAGAAAACGTGTGAGTAATTTCAAGATCATCACAAAAATTTGAGAAAGACTCATTCTCAAATTCACCCCCATGATCACTACGAATAGTGACAATGGTGGTTCCGATGAGATTTTGTACTTTCTTTACAAATATTGTGAAGTTTTCAAAAGCTTCATTTTTATTACTTAAGAAAAATACCCATGTAAATCTTGAATAATCATCAACGATGACTAGTCCATACCTTGCATTTCCTAAGGAAGCAACTCTAGTTGGCCCAAATAAATCTAGATGTAATAGCTCTAGTGGCCGTTTCGTAGAAATGCTTTTCTTAGGTTTAAATGAAGATTTAGGAAGCTTGCCACGTTGACAAGAATCACAAAAACTTTTCTTTTCGAAAACGAGCTTCGGAAAACCTTTAATGGAATTTAATTTCGAAAGTTTATAAAGTGTTCCAAAGTTCACATGTCCAAAGCGTCGATGCCATAAGTGTTGTTCACTTGTGTTGGCAACGAGACATTGTTCATATGACTTAGGAAGATCCAAAATATAAATATCTTTATGGCGTGTGCCGGAAAATAATAATTTATCATTATCATTTGAAATATGACACAATCCTTTCGCAAAGCTAACTTTGTAACCTTTGTCACAAAGTTGGCTTATTGAAATAAGATTATGATTTAAACCATCAACTAGATAAACATCACTAATTAAGGGTTTAGAAGGGTTACCCACTTTACCAACACCGACGATGGTTCCGCTCTCGTTGCCTCCAAATACGACGCGATTTCCATTTGCAATGGGAACCACTCCGGAGAGCAATTGAGCGTCACCCGTCATGTGTTTTGAACACCCGCTATAGAGTATCCAATTCCCTTTGGAGCTAAATTTAAATTTGTTGCTCCTCTTCTTTTTCTTTTCCTTGAGTACCTAAAGATAGAAACTTTCATATCATGGTACCCAAGGTCATTGGGTCCTCAAAAGTTAGACCTTTGGAAGCCAAGTCCAATTGGACTTTGACTTCCCCACATAATCTCTACTATGCACAACATCCGAAAAATAAGCATTCATATATACTTGTTTTTCATCCATGCTTGTGTCCTTTGGGCTCCAAATAGTGAAAATTTTGGGAGCCATCATCCTATTGGGTGCATGCATGCGACGTTGATTTCTACGTGATGCATGTTGTGGATAGGCATACGGGACATGATGGAATGGTGCATGACGAGAATTATTCATACGATGAGGTGGGTGAACATATGCATGTGTGGGAACACGTGCGTGAGGGTGTCTCACATGGTGTGCACGTGCCCGTGAACGTGTAGCATAGAAATCATCATATGTGTGAGATGGTGGAGTAGGACGTGTGTTCCTACGTGGCATGGTATTTGTGTACATATAAGCATGCCCCTTCTTTGGAGGTCCACCCAAAGTGGGTTTCTTTCCAAAAGAGGGTGTGGACGAGGTGGAAGCACCATTGGTAGATGAACTACCAATAGAGTGTTTGCTACCACTCGTAGAGTCACCGGAAGTTGGCCTAACAAAAGTAGTGGCCGCTTTGGATGGACATCCCATCGTATACCCCAAACCAATGTGGTGATTGGCCGGAAGTAAGTCACTTAGGATTTTATCCAAATGGTCCTTACCCTTATTGAATCTATTGATTCGGCCTAATGTGTTCTCATATTTCTCTTTGAGAGAACGCATAGAAGTATCCAAATTGGATACTTGCGATGTGAGCACATAAACACGAGATTTAAGATTCTCGTTCTCAATACTCAAAGTCGAGTTTTGAGAAGTTAAATCCGCTATCCTATGTTCTTCCGGATCATCAATGCTAACATGTTCAAGTTTAGATTTGAGATTAACAATCTCATTTCTTAACTCTTCAACAACGGTGTCGTTGTTGGTGATGATAGTCTTAGGCGAGGTTTGAATGCTAGCTAGGTCATCTTTTACTTTAGTATATCTATTTACTAATTTAGTGTATTTAGACCATAAATGAGAGTTAGCATCCCTAAGATCATCCATCGTTACCTCATCGCCTTCGTCGTCGCTATCATCGGAGGAGGAAGATCCTTGATCATGCTCCTCTCTTGCCATGAAGCACATGTGCGCTTGCTCCACTTTCTCATCATCCGACTCTCCGCTTGAGGAATCCTCGGAGTCGGTGAATGTTGCTCCGACAAGTCCCTTCTTGTACCCCTTTTTGTACTTCTTTGACTTGTCGAACTTCGGCGCCTTCCACTTCTCTTTTTGCTTGTTTTGAGGACAATCCGCTTTGATGTGTCCCGGCTTATTGCATTTAAAGCACAAAGGTGGAAAGGCGTTAGTAGAAGTAAACTTAGATTTTTGTTTGAAGTTACCCTTTCGGAAGAAGCGATTGAACTTCTTTGCCATGATTGCAATGGATTCCATGTCCATTTCTTCTTCCGAGTCATCATCATCGGTAGAGGTGGATGAAGCTGCCTTGAATGCAATCGCCTTTTTCTTAGGCGCATCTAGGTTCAAATAGGACTTCATCTTTTCTTGTAACTTCACCTTGCTATCTTTGCGTACCTCGTATGACATCAAAGTACCCATTAGTTGAACTACGGTATATTTGTTCATGTCATTACCTTCCTCGATGGCGAATGTACGTTTTTCCCAAGAAGAGGGAAGTCCTTCAATAAGCTTTGAGCACTTCTCCTTTTGAGTGTAGGACTTGCCGAGGGCCTCTAACTCGTTTATTATGTCAACAAAACGAGCGTAATATTCTTTCATCTTCTCGCCCTGTTGCATATGAAACATTTCGTAATCTTTGTTTACGACTACGAGTTTAGAGTCTCTTACCCTACTCGTCCCTTCATGAAGTATGAGGAGGGAGTTCCAAATTTGATATGCACTCTTACATGTGCATATCTTATTGAAATCCTCGGGCTTCAATGCGCATTGCAAGGCGTTCATTGCCTTGGAATTGCTTACCTCCGCGGCGACCTCCGCGGTAGTCCATTTCTCAAAGTCTTCTTCTTTGGGTTCGATGTATTCCTTCATTGTAGTCCTCCATAAGGATGCACTCCGGAGGAAGGTTTCCATCCGGCATTTCCAATACCCATAGTTGGTACCGTTGAAGAATGGAGGCCTCGTAGAGGAATGTCCTTCCATCACCGATGACGCTCCTTCACGATTCCTGAAGGTGTCATAGTTGGAAGGTGGAGGCACGGTCTTGTTGTCGTTGGCAGACATAGCTAAGTATCTCGCTCTGATACCAAATGTAATGCCCTACCAGCTACTGCACAAGTACTAGAGGGGGGGGGGGGTGAATAGTACTTTAAAATAATAAGGAGTATAATTCCAAATTAAATTGCAAACAACTACCAAATCAATTTGCGGAAGCTTAAATTGAATGACAACACAAAATTAACAATGCTAACAAACGATGTTAATGGGTTCGGATCCACCCAAGTCTCCCCGACTTGTTCCCGGTGATCCTACGTCCCAACCACCCGGATCCCCTCCGGATACTTGAGTTAGAAACCCTAACTCAAGATTTCCACTATGAATATCTTGTGAAAAACCTTCACAAGATCAAATCATACATGCAATAGCAAACGTGAATCCCACAACCCGGGATCACAACCTTCTCTCACAACCGAGAGAATCACAAAGCAATATTAAAGAGTTTAATATGAAATAAACAATCTTACCACAAAATCCTATACCTTGAGTTTTTCTTACCCAAATGGTGAAATGAAGGATTTGAGGAAGATGAAGTCACCAAGACCTAGCACCAAGGAAATGACCAGCAATCGGTGCCTAGGGATGATTTGGAGACTTGGATCAAGCAATAGCTTGAAGAGCTCACCAAGAACAACCTTCTCTCTAGATGGATTCTAGATCTAGAAATGAGAGAGAATGGGTTTCTTGTGAGGAAGAGAGCTTTAGATTTGAGTGAGAATGGCTATCTCTTTTGATCTCAATGAATCTCTGAATGGAAGCTCTCCCCTAGATAGAAATGACCTAGGTTCGTATTTATAGGGTCCCATAAAAACAAGTTAGGTCATTCTCCAACGGATAGAAATCTGTGAGAATTAGTCGGTCAAAGAACAATCACTGACCGACTAGTTCATCAACTAGTCGGTCAGTCAAACAGCATGGACCGACTAAGTGAAGATCTGAGAAGAGATAGAATTTCAGACCTAGAAATCTAGTCGGTCCAAGAAGACTTTCTGACCGACTAGTTTCACAACTAGTCGGTCAGTCAGTGAACGTAGACCGACTAAGAGGCAAAATGAAATAGTCTGAACACAAGTTGACTTAGTCGGTCCAAGAACAAAAGTTGACCGACTAGATTGTCAACTAGTCGGTCACCAAACGTTCTTAGACCGACTAACGATAAACAGTAGCTTAGGAGAAATTTAGCATGAACAGTAAGTCACAACTAGTCGGTCAAATAAGCATCACTGACCGACTAGTTCACAAACTAGTCGGTCGGTGAGTCAACGTAGACCGACTAACTGTAAACAGTAAAGTCCAAGAAATTAAGGAATCAAACTAGTCGGTCCAAGAAGAGTTGCCGACCGACTAGATCACCATCTAGTCGGTCAGTACTTGTTCTTGTACCAACTAACATGCACAATAAAGTCCGAATCGAAGCGCGATGCTTCGAGGAAGTTAGAATGAACTTGTGCAAGGATCCTAGAGCTACGAAATGAGCGTAATGAAGATAGAAACGTAAGATATACTCAAGGCTTAACATTCTATATATCGAAGCTAAAAGACTATAAATAAAACCTTAATAAACGGTCTTCGAGAGCTTCGATTGAATCTTCATAACTTCCAAAACGGCGCAAGAGCTTCAACGAAGCTTTAGGCATGAATACGAGCTTTGGGAAGTGTTGAGATGTCGCTTTGAATGTTCTCGTGAATTTGGCGACGATCTCCAATACTGCGCTCACAAATTGTTAGTTCATGGATTATTTATGTTTGCTCATCATCAAAACCAAATCCGGGGAGTCCAATATTCAACAGTTATATCATGTTTTGAGCTTATATGATCATTTTCATATCTCATGTATATTGTGTCTATTTTTCACATTATGATTTATATGAGGTTTATTGGAGTATTTGATGATTTGATGATTGGATTGATATCATCACTATGCATATTAATTTATATGTGTTTGATAGCTATTTGATGTCAATAGAGTGTTTAGAGTATAGGTTTAAGGGTGAGAAATCTCAAAACTTTGATTTTGCCCCAATTCTGGATTTCAGAACCAGGACAGTCAACTGTATTTTCTTCAATAGTCGACTGCCCAATCTCTTTATTTCAGCCTTCGTATGATATCTTCATGACATGCAACTGATGCGCATTTTACATGCGCCTGGTCGTCTTCCAGGCGACTGTATTTTTGTCCTCAGGCACAAGCCTAATTATCTCTCAATTTTTTTGAGAATAAGCTCAAAATTTCATGAAATTTCATGTCTGCAGTAGGCCCCTGTATGCATTTCACAGGTACCTGTCCGTCGATAGGCGGTTATGACTTGTTCTACATGCGCATGTCCTTCTGCCCAGACATTTTTATTTAGGGCTTAATAGGCGACTGCACGTTGTGCATCAGTCTCATGTCCGATTTGTTTGGCTGTTTGATGTCTTAAATCTAAGCCGTTCTTTTTGATCCAACGACCCAGATCTCGTTATCTCCTAATCTATAACAGTCGAACATGCGTCTCTCCCCCCCTCCGATTCAAAAAGCTCCGACTTCTCTTCTTCTTCCTCTCGAGAGAACTCCTTCCGTTCGTTGATTTCGACTGTCAATTCCTCCTCCGTCGACCCCTTGTGCCTTCCATCGAGTTGTCTCCTTCCTTCATCCGTCAACTAGGTATAAGTTTCAACTCGGTCTCTTTGATTTCGTGCCCTAGTGTTGATTTCTTCAATTCAACTCATGGCACCCAAAACTTCCACTTCTAAGGGGAAATCCCTTAAGAAGCCAAGAGAGCCTAGGGTTAGGGTCCCAAATCATGCCCCTACCAAAGGCCGTGCCAAACCCCGCACCAAAAATGCTACTCCATCCTCTGAGTTATCAGCATCCGAATCCTCTTGGTCGAGTGAGGAGCGTCCACTTCAGCGTAGACGCAAGCAAACTCCGACTGATGTGGTTCATTCTTCTCGGCCTCTGGCCATCCTCCCTGCTCAACCCAATGTTTAGACCGAAATTCCCCATGCTGAACCCCATGACAAGCCTTGTAATCCTGATGCTCAAGCCCAAGAACATCCTCCATCTCCTCCTCCTAGGGCTCCTGCATCCTTTGTCCCCACTTGTTGTGACGACAAGTGCTTGGGAAAATATAATGTGTTGATTAATATGAATCTCATCAAGGAGCTATTTATATCGTATCTTGCTTTCTAAGCCGATAATCTATCGTAGCTTATGACCACGACCAAATTTGTCGATCTTTTTCGATATTCTCATGCTGATTCTCCTAAACCCTATCCCATGCTCGTCAAATTATTTTACGCTAACCGCATTCGCGGTGAGTATAACGACACCGGGATTCTAGTTACCGTAGTGCAGGGGACGTCCATCAAGCTTGACCCCAAGCTTTTAGGGTCTATTCTTTCCATTCTCTCTACCAGATCCCTACCTGCTGATATCTCCATTTCTAGGGTTTCTGAGCTAGATCAGAATGTCCTCCATGACATGTTCACTGTTATCCCTCCTATTCTCACCTCTGGGGTGAAGACATCTATGTTCTCTAAACGTGGTTGGGCTATCCACCATGTTGTCAAGTCTAATATCCTATCGAAATATGGTTCATCTGACCAGCCTTCATACGACATCCCGAAGTGCATGCATGCTATCTTCTCTGGAATGGAGGTGAATTGGGTAGGTGAAATTCTTGAAAGGATGGACAATGTAGAGATCACCCCACTATCTCTCACTTGCCATACAGCTGTATCTTGACTCATGTATTCCGTCATTTCCAGATTGACCTAGTTGCCTATGAGCCTATTTTCATTGGCCCGCTCTAGGATGCAGCTGCACAGCTAAAGTCTTCCTCGGCTCTGCAGACTGTAGCTAAGAAGAGGCAATCTGTGTCTGGCACCTCCTCCTCATCTGTGCCTCCAGCTGCTACCACAGTTCCTCCAGCTGATATTCCATCATCTTCAGCGCACCTCCTATTGATCCCTTCTTTGTCCAGTTGGACAAGAAGGTGCATGTGCTGCTTAAGCTGTTCCATACTTCATTTTTGCATTATGGTATACCCATTCCAGCCACCCTCCAGTCGTTGCTTCATCCTTCTGAGGATATCCCATCATCTGCTGCTGTTTCTGGTGATGCTCAGGCTCATCCAGTTGACGTCACCCAGTCTACCTCTCCAGCTGTGGTCACTCAGATTCCAAAGCATACTGCTACTGCTCAGCCTGCTGAGGCTACCCATTTGATCACCCCTTCAGATGCTACTGTTGTGACTTCTTCTGTGTTGGAGACTCAGGACTTCCATGTTCAGATGAGAGCTCCTCATGATGCCTCCACCATTGTCCATGTTGATGACTGATGTTGCTCAGAGACTGCTCACACTAGGATCTTATTTTTTTGTTAGGGTTAGAGAGTCTTGGATGTATTGGATGGTTATTTGGATGTATGTGTGGATATTCTGGTTATATGTATGGTTGGTTATACTTATGTGTTGATGTTGTCATATGGATCTATTTGGAGTTGACATATTTTTGTACTCCATGTATTCTCATCTTTATCTATAAATTCATGATGACATCTTTTGGCTCACATTATTCTTATTACTATCTTGTATGATTATCTCTTCATAATGCTCTTTATTAGAAATATATATTGAATGTTGAGATGTATTGCATGATTGAATGTTGCTATTGGACTTCATTTCCTCTGGTTAACCTAGTTTTGATGATTTTGATATGTATTTGTATGATACACTTTCATGTTTTTTCAATTTTCATTTGGTATCATATTAAATGCTTAACTTATTCTTTATACTCCCATAATTGTTTTACTTTTATTTAGCACTAGTTGTTATTGTTTCTCTACTCGCACTTTTTGGATAATGCCATATGGGGATAAAAATAAACAAACTTATAATTTTGTGCTAATTAGAAGCTAAACTTGAATCTAATATTGAAGTAGCCTTAGATTCAGGGGGAGTAAGATATAGTGAATTTGGATTCAAAATCCTAAATTCAAATTCTTGAATTCATTTCATTCACATATATCATACTATTGCTTTAATTGATCATTAGATGCCCATATCTATATTGTCTAACTTGATTGGCATTTATATATGGGGAGTAAGTATTTCTTTAAAGCACAATTATTTAATTTTGTTTGTGTTTGTTTGTCATCACCAAAAGGGGGAGAATGTTGAGTATTTGACTTCTCCCTACTTGGGTTTGATGTGAGCAAACATAAATACTTATGAGTAATCCCCTCCATGCAGTTAATTCGTTGTCTAAGCTAATCATGACGATAGAATGCAATGAATGACACTCAAAGATCAATCAAAGCTAAAAGAGTTGAAGATTGGGTGATCAAGATAAAGATAGAAGCTTCAAAGACTTCAAGATCATTCAAGAGAGAATCAAATTCAATGTAATTCTTTTATTTTATTATTTCTTTCTCATTAGAATGTAGCCTTGAAGTAGAGTAATGTTGGAGCACTCACACACCACTCAATCTAGCCTTGGAATTCATTAGAATCCATTTCATATGGCTCTAACTCTATATTCCCTGAGTTGTGCATTTTAGGCTTTCAACAGGAGACTGCTGAACGTTTGTCAGGCGCTTGTCTCCTTCCAGGCATATGTGATTTGTTCTACAGTCGTCTGTTAGGCACTCAATTTTGATAGGTTACTTTGGGTTTTCTATATTCAATTCTAACAGGCGACTTCTGTACAATGTACATGCGCCTGGCTAGTTGCAGGTGCATGTGACTTGTTAGTCATTCGCATGTATCATCTTGCCCAAAGATACCAAGTTTTATCAACTTTCGTACTTGTGCAATCAGGCTTCTGATGTAGGTTTCACAATCGCCTGCCCATGGCACAGGCGCCCGTGTGTACCACATCAGTCGCATGTCCATCTTTGCCCAGATCTTTCATTTTGGCAAGATTCACACTTGTGCACACATATGACTGACGTTGGTTTTTCAGTGGCCTGTCCATGGAACATGCGCATGTGGATACCACATCAGTCGCTTGTCCTTGCTGCCCAGAATTCTTGAGACTTGTCAACATTCGCACTTTGCCACTCAGACGCCTGTTGAAGGTTTCTCAGGTGCCTGTCCAACCTTCATCAGTCGCCTGTCCTGTGTGATATGTTACTGTTTAAATTCTCACATACCCTCTGACACAGTGCATCATGCGACTGTCCGTTCTTCATCATTCGTCTATCCTTCCTGTAAAATCAACCCGTTGGGATTTTTCACACAGATTTTGAGAGGGCTTTTGGGTATTTCGTTTGAGGGTTTTAGAGAGCCTATAAAATAGTTTCCTACAGTTCCATTGGAAAACTCTTGGAACACTTTAAGACTTCATTGATCTCATCTCTAAGCTCTCAAGCTCTCATTTCATTCAAAGCCCTATAATTCCAATCTCATCTTGTCTTCCAACTAGAATCAATTCCTCATCCTCTATCTTTGGTGAAGACAAGTGCAAGGGCTAACCTCTCTTCTAGGAAGAGATCAACACACTCCAATCACTTTGCTCCTTCAAGTTCTACTTCAAGGCATATGTGATTTGTAAGTGTAATATCGAATTTCATAACTTTCGTGAATTAGTTTTACTCTCGGTTTGTGGTTTGTGAGAGTAGTTTGCTTGATGCCAAGTTGTGGGATTCAAGGACATCAATCGTGTATTGATTACACTTGTAGTGTTACTACAAGTGGGTTGAAAGGACAACTCAAGCTAGGGTTTTAGCTTGAGTATCCCAGGTGGTAGGGACGTAGGATTACTAGGAACAAGTCGGGTTTGAATTGGGTAATCCGAACTCTTGAACATATTGTGTTTGATTGTTCATTGTTGTTTATTTATAATTCCGCATCTTTGTTGCGTTAGGATTTTAATTAGACGTAATTGTCTATTTAATTTTAGAAACATTGTTCAACCCCTCTTCTAGTGTTTTCCTCATATCACATGGTCCTTACACCAACTAGTCCTTTCTTCTTTTTGTTCTCTTTGTACACATCTCCCTTTTTATAGTTGGGAGCCTTCCATTTCTCCTTGTTCTTAAGCAATGTGCAATCCGTCTTGATGTGCACTGGCTTATTGCAATTAAAACACAAAGAAGAATCATTAGTAGAAACAAATTTGTTTTTCTTGGTTTGAAATTACCTCTGCGGTAAAATCGTTGGAACTTCATTGCCATAAGAGCTATGGACTCCATGTACATTTCTTCATCGGAGTCATCATCCTCCGAAGCGGCTTTGAAAGCAATTGCTTTCTTCTTTGATTCGGATAAAGCTCTTAAAGAAATCCTTTCATCTCTATCCGCCTTCTTAACCTCATAAGCCATGAGGTTTCCTATGAAGGCCTTAACCGTGTATGTCTCCATGTTATTACCTTTCTCAATGGCCATAGTCTTCTTTTCCCATTCGGAGGTGACCGCCATGAGGTTTCCAATAGCATCAGGGCATAAAATCTACACCCGTCCTACGTCGGACGGACGATAGAATCAGAAAAAGGTGGCGGAATAAAATTCATTAAACTATTTAATGACCGCCCCAAGGATTTCATTAACCCAAGCCAAAAAATGTACTATCTTGGGAAGGGTCTGACCAACCCCAAAGACAGATCTAAACTAATGCAACATATGAAAGCATAAAATAAAAGACATACAGTCACTTTGCTACCGCGCAAAGCGCCGTTTTTTGCAACTTTTCTTTATTCCCCAAATCGAGCTAACTCCACGCCTCCAAGACTAGACCATCCGAAGCGAGCCAACACTGCGCCTCCAAGCCAACCACTTGCCGAACAAAGTTTCACTTGAGCAGGACCCGCGTCAAAGACTTTGGATCCGATCAAAAACTCCTTGCCATCTTGCTAGGACTCGAACGGAGTAACAGAAGAATTTAGGAGGATGGAATAATTGTTAAGTCTTAATTTGAATGTACTCAAAACATTTTGGAGCTACTCAAAGCAAAGACTTGGTGCCACTTCAATGGAGTCACACCCCGTTCCCCAGAATACCCGGCATTAGGATTTTTTTTCCAAGTATTCTGAAGGGTGAGGGTGATGAGAGAGGAAAAGAGAGAGAAAGGAGAAAACTGAATAAGCAGGCCACTGCGCAAGTGCTGGGATAGTACAAGTAAAGCTCCGCAGTAATATCATCAACTTGTAAATAACATAGAACAACAACAACAATTTATATAACAACATTTCATTTACGTACAAAGTTTAAGTGAATCACTGCACATACACCGTCACACTCCACCTCCCAAGACAACCATGACATACTACAACCTACAGCTCACACCAAGTGTTACACCTGAAACCCAACTCCAAGTCACCAATAACCATGCTGCCCCTGCTACATGAAAAATAAGGAGGAGCACATCAATGTGTGCCCAAGTAGGAACCAACTTGGATTTGGAACGCCATTCTAAGGTTATCAATCCACAAGGCAAACCAAGAGAACTAGAGCATGTACTAAGTGATAAAATGGAAGTTAAATAGCTAAAACAAGGGAATCATACCTGCGGTCCAATGTCGAGTTACTACAAGAAAAGGGTTAGCACGAATAATAATAATAATAACAATAACACAAGTATTCAAGCAACCAATATCTAATAAGATAAGTGCAAGTTCCTGAGGCATAACACAGAGTCACCAAGAAACAGGCAAAGGGAAGGGAAGTGCTGCCAGCAGAAGGAGTAACATATAAATTCTTATTTTATTGTTCTATAATTGAATTAATTGGAACTTGGGTAAACTGTGTGATACCAGGACCTGGACTTCAACCCAAATTTGGGGTGAATATAGCACACGACGCAGTGGACACAGGCACTGTACACCGGGCCTCACAGCTCCCCCGTCCCTGGCAGGAGTGAGACTCTCCACATAATAGCATAATCTCCGTATGTCCCATCCACTCCCGGTAAAGGGGAGTGGGTATAAAAATCCCCTCCACTCTCGGTAAAGGCGAGTGGGTATCCATATCACATAATCATCTCCCAACTTCACAGTCCAGGCCTCACATCCACAATTTACTCAAATCCCACCTAAAACCTAGGTTTTGCTAACTCACCCTCATTAGAGAGGACTGAGACTTATTCAATTTTATAAGTTAACATCATAAGTGACACGTTAGGGGTCATGATGGCATGGGTATGCACATATCACCTTAACTATCCATCATTAGACATGGGGTCATGCACTCACGAGACATGCCCTCTATCACAACACCTCATCCAGTCATAATTACAATGTATCCATGTGACGTCTCCCAGATGTTTGGTTTGTTTCGTGATCATGCAAGTGCAAGGTGTGCAATAGGATAGGGGGCGCGAGATTTAAAAATTTATAACCGCAAGCGCACGGTGTTGTAGTGTGGCTTGGGGGTCGAAAACAGGGAGGCGTGGTTGTGCTTGTGTCAGAAGGGACCGAATTCCCCCTATGGGTGAGCTAGCCCGAATCTATGGATGGGTTGTCATGGAATGTAAATACGGGGTTAAACAATATAAAGGGAAACCCGAGACTTCGGTTTCCACCCTATCATGTGTTCTCGCTATTAGGACCGACGGATAGGATAACTATCGGGATTATGGTTTAGCGGTGAGACGTTGCCTCTAAGAGTAATACCAGTGTCCCATGGGCCTGATATTTCGATTGGTGTACAGGATGATACGCCGGACTACCCGGGTTCGGTCAGTGGGCATTCCCATGTCTATTAACACTGACCGACTCCGGGAGCACTAAGCTAGCAACGATAACTCCCAACATCTCATCATGTCGCTCCCGCGCGCTAGGATTCGATGTTTAAGCTAAGGGCGTAAGCTATGGCTAGGGGGTCAACCGCCAAGTTTATTCCCCCTTTGCCCAACGGTCAAATGCGGTTTTTTTCCAGTCGATGACAATTAAACACCCCACGTAACCAATAGATTCCTATTTCCTATCGATATCCTAGTCCTATGGATGCATTAGGGAGAACACACGAAGGGGTTTCCACCAAAATCCCAGATTTGGGAACTACTCACACATTTTATCTAAAAACCAATCTAAATGAAAATCGACCATTAAAAACATAATCAGGCGATTGAAATGCGATAGTAGTAATGCAATTAAGATAGTATCAAAGTTGACAAAGATCTGAACACTTACAAATAACCAAAAAATTCCAGCCGTCACAATAGGAAAAAAGACAGAAAAATAATCAGCTCCCGTTTCTGAAAACCTAGGGCTTATATATATAGAAAATGACGTCACCCGATTGGTTGAAGTATCAACCGATCGGGTGACCTGCTTCGTTCTTCGGCAGCGCTATTCAGAAACTTCACCCGGTCACTCGACATGGTCGGTTGGCGAAAGCGCCGAGTCGTTTGGATCTTGCGGTCACCGGGTGAACTTATCGGTTGAGAAATCAACCGATCGATTGGAAAACGTCGCCCAAAAGATAGAGACTTGCAACATTTTGGCACGGTCAGCTGGCCGTCGGGTGAGCTCTCCGAGTCGTCTCTTGGGGGAATCGGCTATAGATGAACCGATCGGATGAAGGTCACCCGATCGGTTGGAATTCAGCTTCAATTTTCCGAGAAGTCTATTGGGCTGAACCGGTCGTCGACCCGGTTGGTTGATGCTCACTTGGCTTCAGCTGCTGTCTGGGTCGTGCACACGTGCATCACCCGATCGTTTGGCTGTATCCAACCGATCGGGTGGGGGCTGAAAGATAGCAATCTTGGTCGTTTGACCCCCTGGATGACGCGTGACTCCTCCAGTTGCTCCAGGGACTTATGATATCTTCATTATATGTCCCCTACGCGGGCAATCTCTTGTAAACACACAAAAACAAGGAGAAGTGAAAGAAAACTAGAAAATACGAGAAAATGGATACGGGACGGCGGGAAATAACGGAAAAACACAAAGAAGACGTGCGTGAATATATAAAATATACACACACGTCAAAATCCCCCAAGCTGAACCCTTTCTCGTCCTCGAGGAAGACGAGTGAGAGTAGGAGCTCGGAGGGAGAAAATAGAGAGGAAGAGAGAAAAAGAGAACTCTAAATCCTAAATCGCCCATCAGGGCCAACAAAATAAAAAACACCACACCAAGCAAGCAAACGCCAAATCACAACACTAAACCAAGGAATACGAGTCCAGACAAGAGTTGTGGGCCCCCGCGGTGAAGCGCGAGTGAGTGTGGTCATGTGCTAGCAGACGGTGTCACTATCTACATTGTGCAATAAGCTCCATATACACAAATCCAAGAAAAGACCCAAATATCGATTCGATTTGAAATAAGCGGTGAATATATAGCTCAAGCATGCATGAGAAGAAGGTAAGAATCGAAACGTATCATGTGTCAGGGACTCCACATCTAGGGACTTGGATATCACCACACTATCGCCTAGATAATAGCTAGAAATTCCCTATTTCAAGTGTTTTCGAAAGCGATGAGGGTTGAGATGATGTGGAGTAGAACACTTGGTGCAAATTCTCGTCTTCCCTTTATTCATGGTAGATATGAAAAATATTCACACGGGAATTTTTTTGGGTTTTGGATATTTGTATTTGTTACGCATATTTGACCGAGACCCGAAAGACACGAGCCCAGAAACCCGACTGCCGGTCAAGAGCCCATCTGCGCGCTCAGGCCCACTCGATAAGGCCCTATAAGGGACCCCCCCGAATGCCGATCCGACCCGGCCCCGGTAACACGCTGGTCACTCGCCCACTCCTGTGATAACCGCTCCCCCGGTTCCGCGACCACTAAAGGACGGTAATGGGGAGGTGCTGGCATGGCGCCGGGAGCGGCGACGGGGGGGGGGGGATTGAGGGGGCACGATTGAGGGCAGACGAGCGACGTGGGCCGGGGGCAATCACGCCGGGAGCTCTATAAAAGGGCTAGGAGGACGACAGGACAGGGGACCGCTTCTCAGGTATTCAAAACCTAAGGTACTCCATCAACGACCTAGCTCCCCCATTTCTCCTCCTTCCTCCACCGCCCGTGCCGTGAGACGCCGTACCGATCTTCTCTCGAGTCGTACCGTCTCCGCCGGGCCTCCTCTTTCAGATCACTGTCTGACTTAGGCATCGGAGGGGTTTTGGCCGGAACCAAGGTCCGGCCCCCCTGACGAGTGTTCTCGTCTACGCAGGAGGATATCCAATCCACGGGCCGAGGCTTCCCCTCCGCCCCTCGCCGACCACGCAACCAGCTCGACGACCGAGGCTTCCCCTCGTCGTCCGACCGCCGAGGCCGAGCACAACCGACCGAGGCCAAGCGTCTCAACCCAGGCCAAGGCTTCCCCTCGCCCTACCAACGACCGAGGACCCCGATTCGATCCAGCCGACGCGCTCCACGTCGTCCGCAGATCCGACTCGAGCCTCGACTGCACCAACTCGACTCACCCGAGAGACTCAAGCGGGCCCCTTGACCACGTTGACCGGGTTGTCCACGGTCAACGCTCTGTAGTGAGAAAACACTCTGAAACATCTGGCGCCGTCTGTGGGAACGAACTGTCCCACGAAGAAGCAAACCACACCTGCAATGGCACGAGCCAGCAACGGAAGGAAACGCATGCCCCCCATCCTGGAGGAGGGGAATGGCGCATCCAACGGCAACCTCGAAGGCACGCCCGTCAACAACCACCCCGACCCCACAACCGAAGAGATTGGCGGGTCGGAATTGGCCACACAGGGGCAACTCCATGCCCTGGCCCAGGAGACCAACGCGAATCTCCAGACGCTGGTCGTGGCAGTACAGCAACTCGTCAGCACTGCGCCAGTTAATGGAGGCACATTGGGCGACGACCATCGTTGGGCGGGGGGTCCCCCGCTCTTACGATCTGCTGTGGTCGACGACCACGGGAACCAAAGACCGAACGCGGAGCGTCGGTTCACGTTGTCCGGCTCCCGCCAGGCGAGATCACGCGCCTCCTCCCCTCATCGTGGAAGGAGCCGAAGAGAAACTGAGGGCACGAGGGACGAATCGGTGACCGCGTCGTCTCGTCGACCACGGTCACCCCACCGCAGGAGAAGCAGCCGACACCACTCGAGAGACCGATCGCGGCGGAGCAGGAGCTCCCGCCAGAGGAGCCGGGAGCGCCGGGTCAGCCCGACCCCCAGTGTGGCGAGGGCCATGGAGCCAGCCCCGCCGGCGCCGGTGCACCCTCCACCACCGAACGAACCGGAGGCAGACGTGTGTCGAACCCCCGGAGGCATCCATGGGGACCGGTGCCCCATATCACGGAGGATAACCGACGCGCGGGTCCCCTCTCGATTCAAGATCCCGACGCTGGGGAAGTACGATGGGATAGGGGACCCGGGAAACCACGTGATGGATTACGAGGGGGACATGTCCTTCCAGGGGGCCGACGATGACCTGCTCTGTCGAGGCTTCTATTCTACTCTCAGGGGGGCAGCGAGGACCTGGTACCGCAGCCTACCCATCCGCTCCATCGACAGCTTCGAGGAACTCACACAACTGTTCTGCAAACAGTTCATGGCGGGGAGGCAGATAAAGCCTGACGCTGAACATCTGTTCAACATAGTGCAGGGCCCGGCCGAGCCGCTCCGACAGTTCATGCACCGCTTCAACGCGAAAAGGCTGAACGTGAACAGCCCTCCCGACCTGGTGGTCCAAACGGCCCTTAAGAAAGGGCTGCGCCATAGAGGGCTTAAGAAATCTCTGCACAACGACCCTCCGAAGGACCTTCCCGGGATCATGGCGAGGGCCGAGTGCTTCATGCTGACCGAGGAGGCCTTGGCCGTTGATGCGGGAAAAGCCACTCGAGGGACCAAGCGCGGCGACAGCGGACGAGGCAGCCCCGAAGGGTACCGGACTGAAAAGAGGTCGAGAAACAGGCAGCGTGGAGAAGGTACAAGGGACGCCACCCCAGACGCCATCCTCGCTCAAGTACAGAAGGAAGAGCGCGCCGATCGCCCCCCACCGAAGGCAAAAAGAGGTGGGAAGAATGGGGAGAAGTACTGCAAGTACCATAAGGACAATGGCCACGACACCGAAGAATGCTGGCACTTAAAGAAGGACATTGAGAAGCTGATGAGTCGGGGGCACGCCAGGAGCTTAGCCGACGAGCCGGCCCATGGGGAAGGGACTTCCATGCAGCCGGACAATGGGAAGAAGATCAACACCGTCCAAGGACCCCTCTGCATCATAGAGTGAGCGGGCGAGCTCTCTCCCCCGGTCGTAGCCTGGTCCGAGGGGATTATCTAGGTTTACATCCCTCTGTCTAGCTTTATTCCCTGTTTCCTTTCCTCCAAATGTACTAGTCCGACAGGACTCTTAAGAGTACAATTGCTTTCCCTTTTGTCTTTTCTTAAATCCTCGACGGAATTGACGTTTCACTAATGGTGCAAAAGAATGAAGACCGCCGCCTCACTGGAGGGGGAGGGGGAGCACTGCCCTCACCGACCGACTCCTGTGCTCATAAGTATGGGGGCGATTCCCCCAGCCAGCGCGGACGCCGACCGGTCCTAAGCCGAGGAGCCCTGCCCTCGCCGACCGACTCCTGCGCTCATAAGTCTTGGGGCAATTCCCCCAGCCAGCGCGGACGCCGACCGGTCCTAAGCCGAGGAGCTTTGCACTCGCCGACCGACTCCTGCGCACATAAGTCTGGGGGCAATTCCCCCAGCCAGCGCAGACGCCGACCGGTCCTAAGACGAGGAGCTTTGCCCTCGCCGACCGACTCCTGCGCTCATAAGTCTGGGGGCAATTCCCCCAGCCAGTGCGGACGGCGCCCGGTCCTAAGCCGAGGAGCTTTGCCCTCGTCGACCGACTCCTGCGCATATAAGTCTGGGGGCAATTCCCCCAGCCAGCGTGGACGCCGACCGATCCTAAGCCGAGGAGCTTTTCCCTCGCCGACCGACTCCTGCGCTCATAAGTCCGGGGGCAATTCCCCCAGCCAGCGCGGACGTCATCCAGTCCTAGACCAAGAACAAGGCAACAACGTAAAATACGCGAGAAGTCCGAGTAAGTCAATTTCGTTTATAACAGTTAACCAAGGTACAAAAATGTGTCTTATTTACAGGGAATCGAAGCGAAGAGACCTCTCTACAAATAATCCACTCACGACGAAGGACAAAGTTCGTCACCTACAGAAGCTAGGTCGACACTGACAGAGCAAAATTTGTTGACGAAAAGACCCAAAGTAGTCGGCCCAAGCGAGCAGCCATGCAACTAGCAATTATTGGCTCCGGGGCTGGTAGCGAAGCCGAAGGAGATAGCAGGGGCAGGGATCCATTCCAAGTAGACTGGCCCAAAGCGAAGCGGATGCTAAAAAATTTGAGGATAAGGCCAGGAGGGATGGCTTAGGGAGCCCGGGCTCGGGAGGACACATCATCGGGCACTTCGCCCTGCTCGGAGCGAGGGGGATCGACAAGCGGGGGAGCCTGCCGAACGCGCTCCGCACAATCCTGGAAGGAAGACTGGACGACTTCGACAATCCGAGGGGCGATGAGGTCTTCATACGTACCGAAGGCCTCCCTGAGAACCTCGAAGATCTTCTTCCCCAGGGTCTCGACGACACCCCTCTCCACCTCCTCCGCAAGCCGCGCCACCTGACGCCGATCCGATAGTTCCCTCTGAAGCTCCTCCCTCTCCAGGCGGAACGACTCAGCCACGTCCTCAGCCGACTGTCGAGCGTCCTCCAACTTTCCCTGGAGGTCACCCACTCGCCCCTCCAGCTCGGCCACACGGAGCTTGAGATGACGAGACTCCATCTGAGCCTCCGTAATAGCTACCTCCGCCGCCCCGGCCCGCTCGTGGGCCTTCATGGAGGACTCCTCCAGCTCCCTCAAGAGGACGGCTCGGCACTGCAACTCCACGGCGAGCGCTGAACCCTGGAAGACGAGACATGGGCTAAGAAGAGGATAAAGGGAAGGAGAGGATAGCAAGATAACCGAACCTGTTGAAGGATCCAGACCAAGGAATCCGACATCTTGTCGGCAGGAATCTTCTTGAGGAGGCTGCGGTCCCGGGGAGGGACGGAGACCTCAGCAACCTGCTGGGCCAAGGCTCGGTCGACAAACATCGAACTCCCAGGGACGACATCGAGGGAAGCCAAATTGCTCGCCAACAGGGCTCCGACCCCCGGTGATATGGGCGAGGACGCTGCGAGGGGGGTGGTTGTCAAGGCTACCGGAAGATCCCCGGTGGTCGCCGCAGGGAGCACGGAACCCGCCGGACTGGAGGGATCCGCGTCCTCCTTCCTCTTCTTTCCTCCGTGAGGCTCCGAGGGCACCGGAGGGGAGCGCTTCCGCCTTGCACCATCCCCACCCTCGGGAACCAGAGGGGGCACGCCAAGGGCAGGAGGGACTGCACCGGACCCGTCGCTACCCCCCGCCTCTTGGGCTGGCGGGGCGGGTCTGGCCCTTGTGACCCCCCTGGGAAGGGGATCGCCAGAAGAAGAGGCGGGAGGCGCGGCCACCACCTTACCCACGGAAGGCTCGGCTTGGCGCACTTCCTCCTCAACGGTCCGCCGAGGCGCCCTTCCATAGGTACTACCTCGGCTCCGAGCGGCTCCACGATGGATCAGCTCATCGACGTCACGGACGAACTCGCGGCCAGCCATCCCTGCAAGGGAAACCAAAATCAGGATGAGTCATCGGGCGATTCGAGACCGAAAAAGCGACCTACCCGGAGACCACAAGACGGCCTTCAGGAGTAGGTCGTCCAACAAAGACCAGGTGGACTTCGATTCCAGGGGGAGGGTCGACAGCAGCGCAGCGGCTGCCTGATCAACGTCAAAGAGGGCTAGCGGCGGGCGAGGCTGGACAGACCCGCCCCAACTTGTCAAAATCTGGGCATCCTCCAGGAAGATCACAAAGACATAATCCGAACTGCAATCCCCCGACCAGCGGGGTAGCCCGATCAGGCACTCCCTCCTCGAGCGAGCTCGGAGTTGTAGCCATGACCCCGGGCCGACCGTCTGGATATGATAAAAGTGGAAGAGGAGGGGGAGAGACGGCTCCAGACCATGGGTACAGCAGAGCGTCGCGAAGCCCGTCAGTACCGCAATCGAACAAGGGGTGAACTGGCAAAGGGGCACCATGAGATATTCCATGACCTGGATGAAGAAGGGATTGAGCGGGAAACGAAGACCCAGGCGGAACATCTCGACGTAGACGCCGACCTCATTGCTCCTCGGAAGGCAAATCCGCTCGTCGGCGAACGGAACTCGGACATCGTACGGGAAGCAGAGATACCTTTCCCGGATCTCCGTGGCCACTGAGGGAGGGGTCCCCGACGGCGTTCGGAGGACAACCGGGGGCACGTTAAGCCGCACGGCAGTCGACGCCACGTCATCATAGGCGAAGTCTGGGAAAAGCTTCCCTTTCCCCTTATCTCGGAGGGGACGACTCTCGGCGGAGGAACCTGATCCCCCTAGCCGGGGCCTGCCTCGCCTGGACTCCGGAGGATCCCTTGCCCCTTGGCCAGAACCGCCTATCCTAAGAGCAGCCATAATACGAGAGCGAGAAAGGAATTACCTTTTAACTAGTTTGGAGGAGACAAGGAAGCGAAGGCGACGGGAAACTCCGAGTTGTGGAAAGCCTAGAGCAATGGGAAGAGCAAGAAAGAAGTGGAGATCAACGCAGCTGGGGACCTTATATACCGGACACAGGGGCGAATTCGAAGCGCTTGACAAGAACGTGTGGCAGGCCTCGAGGAATCGGCGGCGTTTCGAAATCGGCGCCAAGGGAAGTCCAATCGATCCGCCTCATCATGACCTACATTTATGACCACGCCTCGACTGAAGCGCCACTCGGAACCCCAGGAGGCACAGCGGTCGAACCGAGCTAACCAAGGCCAGTCGGTCCCACCGATGGCGGCTCACGAACCCCTCGGCTCCTCAACTTAAGACGACCTCACGAGCGGTGGGGATGAGTTTGCAGCTACACGTGGCAGCATTAGAGGACCGACGGCGCTTCGGCGCCCGTGCCTTAAAAGTATCGAACGGACCAACTCATGATGACGACTAATAAATGAGTCGGCATCAACGGATGAGCCTGTCAAAGTCAGCGGAAGTCACATCGGCCGAACCGAACCGGCCGAGGCCGATCAACCCGACCGATGGGGGCCATTGTTACGCATATTTGACCGAGACCCGAAAGACACGAGCCCAGAAACCCGACTGCCGGTCAAGAGCCCATCTGCGCGCTCAGGCCCACTCGATAAGGCCATATAAGGGACCCCCCCGAATGCCGATCCGACCCGGCCCCGGTAACACGCTGGTCACTCGCCCACTCCTGCGATAACCGCTCCCCCGGTTCCGCGACCACTAAAGGACGGTAATGGGGAGGTGCTGGCATGGCGCCGGGAGTGGCGACGGGGGGGGGGGGGAAGATTGAGGGGGCACGATTGAGGGCGGACGAGCGACGTGGGCCGGGGGCAATCACGCCGAGAGCTCTATAAAATGGCTAGGAGGACGACAGGACAGGGGACCGCTTCTCAGGTATTCAAAACCTAAGGTACTCCATCAACGACCTAGCTCCCCCATTTCTCCTCCTTCCTCCCCCGCTCGCGCCGTGAGACGCCGTACCGATCTCCTCTCGAGTCGTACCGTCTCCGCCGGGCCTCCTCTTTCAGATCACTGTCTGACTTAGGCATCGGAGGGGTTTTGGCCGGAACCAAGGTCCGGCCCCCCTGACGAGTGTTCTCGTCTACGCAGGAGGATATCCAATCCACGGGCCGAGGCTTTCCCTCTGCCCTTCGCCGACCATGCAACCAGCTCGACGACCGAGGCTTCCCCTCGTCGTCCGACCGCCGAGGCCGAGCACAACCGACCAAGGCCGAGCGTCTCAACCCAGGCCGAGGCTTCCCCTCGCCCTACCAACGACCGAGGACCCCGATTCGATCCAGCCGATGCGCTCCACGTCGTCCGCAGATCCGACTCGAGTCTCGACTGCACCAACTCGACTCACCCGAGGGACTCAAGCGGGCCCCTTGACCACGTTGACCGGGTTGTCCACGGTCAACGCTCTGTAGTGAGAAAACACTCTGAAACAGTATTTTTTTGGACTTTTGGCTATACATATCTTTTTCTTTTCTCTTTTATTTTTTTGGGTTTTTCTTTTCTCTCTGTTTTTTTTATTTTTGGATTTTGGGGTATATACACGTGTGTACTCTCCGAAGTGGGAGAACGATACACGACGAGGGGATTTGCACCAAATAAAATAAAAAAAATCGGATTCTAAACACTTGGGCAAAGGAGATTTTTCGCTAATCAGAGCATAGGCTAAATGGGCTATCATAGTCCTAATTGTGGAATCACGATATATGCAAAATGAAGCATATGATATATATATATATATATTCATGCATACAAAAGCAGACAGGAGAAGCAAATACCACATATTCAAATTGAAGCATGATAATCTAGGGGTCATTCCTGGACAGGTATATAAAATAAAATCACAAGGTAGAAGCACACCAAACAGCTAGGCACGACACACGACTCACAAAAAAGCTAAGTGGACCCACGATGCATGAAATGCAAGAGGACTCGGCTTCCTAGGGTTAGTGAATGTGATTATCGAAGCCATGCTAGGTGTGTGTGTGATTTTTTTCTTTTCTCTTTTCTTTTTTTGGGTTTTTCTTTTCTCTCTTTTTTTTATTTTTATATTTTGGGGTATATACACGTGTGTACTCTCCCAAGTGGGAGAACGGTACACGACGAGGGGATTTGCACCAAGTAAAATAAAAAATAAATCGGATTCTAAACACTTGGGCAAAGGAGATTTTTCGCTAATCAGAGCATAGGCTAAATGGGCTATCCTAGTCCTAATTGTGGAATCCCGACACATGCGAAATGAAGCATACGATATATATAAATTCATTCATACAGAAGCAGACAGGAGAAGCAAATACCACATATTCAAATCGAAGCATGATAATCTAGGGGTCATTCCTGGACAGGTATATAAAACAAAATCACATGGTAGAAGCACACGAAACAGCTAGGCACGACACACGACTCACAAAAAATCTAAGTGGACCCACGATGCATAAAATGCAAGAGGACTCGGCTTCCTAGGGTTAGTGAATGTGATTATAGAAGCCATGTTAGGTGTGTGTGTGTGTGTGATTTTTGTGGCAATTCATCATATGTGGTCATCTCTAGGAGAAAGAGATAAAAAGAAGAAAAGAAAAAAAATTAAAACACGATGAAAACGACTCAAAAACGAAGAAAAAGACGCAAATGACACACGAAGTACGACTCCCCCAGCTGAAATTTGCATTGCCCTCAATGCAATAAGAGTAAAGACGGGAGGGCAATGAAAATAGGGTGGATACACACCGACTCAAAAAGAAATGAAAAACAAGAAAAACACACATACGAAAAAGTAAAATAAAGAAAATCACACAATGATATAAACAGAAAATAAAAGATAGAAAATCACTAGACACAAAATATATAAACAAGCACACATAGAAAACATCACATGACAGCAAATAGAAAAAACGACTTCCCCCAAGCCAGACACGACAATGCTAGCGAAATGATATGATCATGAAAATGCAGAGATGTGCGAGGGGGAGGTCAATCTAAGTCTCTTTCGGTAGAATGGTAAGGAGATGGCGAGGAGGGTGGTGAATAATGGTAGAAGGAATCCTCTAAAGACAAAGGAGATTGTGTGCGAATATGAAAGGGAGGAGCAACTGGCTGGACCACCGAAGGATCAAGATTTATCGATGGATCGTGGTGGATAATGGTGGCATTGGGTGAATCGACACACGGGTGCCAATCGGGAGGAGTGGCGTACCAAGGATCCGGGTAGAACTCTCAGGGTAGATGTGTAATGCATAAGGGGAAGCGCTCCAGAGATGAGGGCGGGAGGATGGCAAAAGGAGTGTAGGCATGACTATAGAGGTAGACTGCACGATCCTCACCAAAAGGAGTAAGCATACCGATAGCGATCAAGAAGTCGCGATCGATACGGCTACGTCCTGGCACAATAAGGAGGTCGGGCGGCATCCTCAAAACACAACTGACAATAAGAGTAATTATCCCCCCACAGCAGATAGAGTCAGAAGCTACGCGGCTAACGGATAAGATCTCGTGGATAATCCAATGAGCGGTGTTTATGGGTAAAGGGATATTGCCATGAATCCTGTCATGGGACATGGCGTAAAGAAAGAGGAGCTCATACCTGGACACTGTGGATACATCCATGCGAGCGAAAATGGTGTTGGCAAGGATGCAATGGGCGAAGCGATAGCATGCTTATATGATGTAGGAGGCGAGGTCTACCGCTGGAAAGGTGGTATATCGGGTGAACCGTTGCCAAACACCATCAGCCCGAAAGTAAGAAAAGATGTCAGATCAATCGTGAGTTGGGCATTCAACATGACGATCAGGGTGAGGGAAGTTCAGAATATTATTAAGCTCGTTGAAACTTATGGTAAAATCGCCATTAAAGGCGCGGAAGGTGAAACCAAATTCTGACACCTCGAGAGAGCTGAGGAACTCAAGTGTGAGATTCATGTGTGTAAGCGCATGGGTACGTAGAAGGTAATCGCAACCTATGAAGCGAAAAAGTGGACTGATGCCCCTAAAGAGTCCAAGAGATTGTAGGGTGGGGGAGTCGACGAAAAGAGTAGGTCGCATTGGGCGTTGAAGAAGGGCTTGCAAACGATTGGATTGCTCTTCAGAAGAAGGATTGATGCCAAAAAAGGAAGAGGAAAAAGGGCCGTATATGGGATGTCTACGTGACGATGAGGCAATCTCCTTTCCCTTTTTAGACATCGTAACGGCGTGGGGAAAAAATGATAAAGTGGGATATGGTGTCTATGAAGATGATGAAACAGATGAAATGTGTAGACACAAATTTCAGACTTTGCATATAATTGAAGGAAATGTGAATAGTGGAAGGAGGTTACCCATCAATGTTGTAAGTCCAAGCATCCGAAAGACCCCACGCAGTATAAGGAAGCGATTTGGGAAGCCACCACTTGCTGATCCGACAAGAATCGAAATTTTCGAAAATTTGGGGGCTAGGGTTAGGGTTTGGACGTTTGGTGAGTGAGGGTTGTTGATGGGAAGGGTGGTGATTTTGGGGGAGTATGGGAATGAGTGAGGATGAGGATTTAGGGGTAGTGGGCTAGATGGAGGAGATCGATTTTACAGATGGAGGAGGAGAGAACGCGCGAACGGGAATTTGGGGGTCGGGTGGACGAAGTCGGGTGAGGAGGATATATATATGGGAGAAAGCGAACCGATCGGGTGAGGGTTCACCCGATCGGTTGGGTAAGTTTCAAAAATTTTCCATCGGCCAACAGCTACAGGTGAACCGATCGGGTGAGTTTTCACCCGATCGGTTGACCGTTTCCCAAATCATCCCGAGAGTTCTGTGAGTTTCCACCTGGTCAGTCACACGACCGCAGCTTCTATCAACCGGTCGGTTGATGCAATCCCCAAATTTCCAGAGAATTCATCCGTTCCCACACGGTCAGCCACCCGGTCGCACTTCACTTCACTCGGCCGGTTCGCTAGAGAACAGATACATGACATTGTCTGATACGTCTCACTCGATCGGTTGAGTGGTCACCCGATCGGGTGAGGGCTTGTTTCCTGCAAAAATTCAGAAATGGCCTAAGTCTCACGACGAAAGCCCCCGTGGCTGGATTTATTTATCAAAATAAGAAAAATAAAGCTAAAAATAATCCCAAAAACAAAGATAAAAATTTAGAGCATGGGTAGCCTCCCATGAAGCGCTTTTGTTTAACGTCGTTTGCTCGACGCCCGTAGATGATCTTCATGGTGGACGGGGGTGATGCCTTAAGATTGGCATCGCTTCAGATTCAGAGTTGGTGGCCTTTGGAGTCGTCGACGGTGACAAGTAGACTTGCTCGACGACCCTCCCTTCGTTGATGGAATCCGGGGGCTTTTCCCTTATATTGGCATCTACCGCCACTCTTTTCAAGATCCGGATCTCGTCTCCGGTGAGCCCCATGGGCTCCTTTCCCTTTTTCCTCGTCGGTGGAGACTTTTGGAATCCGGGAGGGATCGTATGTGACGCACCCGCCTTCTCAGCAACCACTTTCTTTTTCAGAACATCATGCTCTCCAAGGTCCCCTAAACTGTCGGTGGGATTCCTTGAGAGAATTTCCCAGGCCCCAGCTTCAACTGCTCTCTCTTCCTCTATATCCAACATATTGCACCATTGCTTATCAAGAGGATGCTTCAGGGACAACCCCAAGTCGAACTCCACCTTTTCGTTGCCGACATTAAGGGATAACTTCCCTTTCTTCACATCTATTAAAACGTCGACGGTGGCCATGAAGGGCCATCCAAGGATGATGGGGGTATACGTATCTTCAGGCATGTCCATAACGATGAAGTCCACTGGCACGTGCACTCCACTGACAACAACAAGTAGGTCGTCTACTATTCCCACCGGGTATTTAACCGATCTATCGGCTAATTGACGTGTCATACCCGTGGGCTCCTGGTCTCCCATCCCTATCCTCCTGTATAGCGATATGGGCATTTAACTGACGCTCGCTCCCAAATCCACGAGCGCCCTATGGATTTTCACTTCCCCAATCGAACAAGGGATGGAGAAACTTCTTGGATCTTTTAGCTTGGGCGGATTCGCTCTCTGAATGAGAGCGCTGCATTCCACCGTTAGAACGACCATTTTCTTCCTGGACCCTCTTGTCACCAAATCCTTTAAAAATTTTGCGTAGGAGAGAATTGTCTCAATAGCTTTGAGGAAGGGGATTTGCAAGCTTAGATCCTTGACCATGGCAAAGAATTTGCCGTACTTTTCGTCTATCTTTTCTTGGGCAAGTCGTTGTGGAAAAGGCACAACGGGCTTGAATACTTTGAGGCTACCTTCCTCGTCCTTCTTCTTTTCCTCTTCAGGGATTCCCTCCGGAGTCGTAGTCGTTGGCGACGAAGCACCATTGTCATTGGCTTTTTCAATTGGTCGCTCAACGACCAATGGTGCTTCCGGTTCCTTGGCGGGCACTCTTGTGGGGATTTGTGTTCTGCTTCTCAAGATGATAGCGGACACATTCGCATGCTCATGCATGAGTGCCAAAGTCTGGTTCGCCCCCTTGGGTTCACTTTCGGTTGTGGCGGCAATAGATTTTGCGACCTTTGAAGGTTTGCCACCTGTAACCCCAGCTGGGTTACTTGGTCAGTGAGAGCCCTCTGCCCCATCTCCAGCTTCAAATTTATCTTCTCCTGGTTCGAGATGTACTGAGTCAAGAGGGACTCAACCGGGGAGATAGCACGCTGCTGGTGTACGGCTGCTGCTGCTGCTGTATGGGCTGCTGATTCCTTGGGGGGTACTGTTGGTATGATATTGGGGGCTGTTGCTGCTAAAATTATTGCTGCTAAAACTGATGTTGCTGTTGCTGCTGTTGCCTAAGCGGCTGATATACTTGTGATTGCGGTTGCTTATAAGGCGCCCGGTAGCTAAGATTGGGATGGTTCCGGTTATTTGGAGAGTAGGCCGAATTGGAGCTCGTCCGTGGTGGATACGGCGCATTTCCCATAGGGTTGTTGAATAGTGCACTCGCTTGGTCCAATGATGGTGAGATGTCACCACCCTCGAAGTCCCCCATGACTTCTGCTTCCACCGCCGCAATATGTTGTGTACCGGCACCACCGGCTCCTACCATCAACGCTGAGATCTGGGTCGACAGCAAGTCAAACTTGCTGGATAATTTATCGACGTCTTCAACCCTGTGGATACCCCGAGATCTAGGTGTGGCTCGCTCATCACACCACCGCTCATTGTTCGATGCCAAGTTTTCAAGAATTTGTCCGACATCTTCTTCACTCCTAGACATAAAGGACCCCTAGGCACGACATCCATCGAAGATTTTAAATCATCCCTCAGTCCGTTGTAGAACAGATTAATTATCTGTCACTTGGGAAGCTTGTGATGAGGGCATCTCTGCTGCATTTCTTTATATCTTGTCCAAGCTTCATGTAGGGACTCGTGGCTGGCTTGGGAGAAGGAAGAGATCTCACTCCTCAACTTCATAGTTTTCCCCGGAGGAAAGAACTTCGTCAAGAACGCATTCAAAAGCTTCTCCCAAGTGTTGAAAGTGTTCGGGTCCTTTCCCCTTAGCCACTGCTTGGCCTTATCCCGCAGAGAGAAGGGGAATAGCTTCAGACGGATTACTTCAGCTGTGACACCATTTATACGGAACGTGTCACACTTCTCTAGGAAGGAGTCCAGATGTTCAATAGGGCTTTCCATGGGTGCCCCAGAGAATTGATCCTGCTGGATCCACGTCACTAAGGACGGCTTAAGCTCGAAGCTCTATGCTGTAATAGCAGGAGGTCGGATGGCGGAGGTAGACTCGATGGATGGCATCGAGTACTCTAGCAGAGACTTATGCGGTGGGGTATTCTCCCCCACGGCTTCAGACTCTTCTCTTCTTCTCTTATCTGTGGCCAGACACCTTAGGGTGGCGTTAATCTCAGGATCAACAGGAATCAAGTCATCAAGACTCCTTATGTTCCTGCGCATTAAAAGCAACAAACACCCGTGAAGCAAAAGTGGGAAAGAAACAGACAAAAATAGAAAATAAAAATAAAAATAAGAAAATAAAAATGAAAAAGAAGAATGCGAAAATTATCGCGAGATAGAGATGTGAGCTAGACTCAAGGGTTCAAAAGATCCAAAAATAACAAGCACGTTGCCTCCCCGGCAACGGCGCTATAAAGCTTGACGTCCCCCAGATGTTTGGTTTGTTTCGTGATCATGCAAGTGCAAGGTGTGCAAAAGGATGTGGACGCGAGATTTAAATATTTATAACCGCAAGCGCACGGTATTGTAGTGTGGCTTGGGGTCGAACACAGGGAGGCGTGGTTGTGCTTGTGTCAGAAGGGACCGAATTCCCCCTATGGGTGAGCTAGCCCAAATCGATGGATGGGTTGTCACGGAATGTAAATACGGGGTTAAAAAATATAAAGGGAAACCCTGGACTTTGGTTTCCACCCTATCATGTGTTCTCGCTATTACGACCGACGGATAAGATAACGATCGGGATTAGGGTTTAATGGTGAGTCGTTGCCTCTAAGAGTGATACCAGCGTCCCATGGGCCCGATATTCCGGTTGGTGCCCAGGATGATACGTCGGACTACCCGGGTTCAGTCAGTGGGCATTCTTATGTCCATTAACACTGACCGACTCTGGGAGCACTAAGCTCGCAACGATAACTCCCAACATCCCATCCTGTCGCTCCCGCGCACTAGGATTCGATGTCTACGCTAAGGGCGTGAGCTATGGCTAGGGGGTCAACCGCCAAGTTTATTCCCACTTGGCCCAACGGTCAAAGGCGGTCTTTTTCCCGTCGATGACAATAAAACACCCCGCGTAACCAATAAATTCATATTCCCTATCGATATCCTAGTCCTATGGATGCATTAGGGAGAACCCACGAAGGGGTTTCCACCAAAATCCCAGATTTGGGAACTACTCACACATTTTATCTAAAAAGCAATCTAAATGAAAATCGACAGTTAAAAACATAATCAGGCGATTGAAATGCGGTAGTAGTAATGCAATTAAGATAATATCAAAGTTTGACAAAGATCTGAACACTTACAAATAACCAAAAAATTCCAGCCGTCACAATAGGAAAAAAGACAGAAAAATAATCAGCTCTCGTTTCTGAAAACCTAGGGCTTATATATATAGAAAACGACGTCACCCGATCGGTTGAAGTATCAACCGATCGGGTGACCTGCTTTGTTCTTCAGCAGCGCTCTTCAGAAACTTCACCCAGTCACTCGACACGGTCGGTTGGCAGAAGCGCCTAGTCGTTTGGATCTTGCGGTCACCGGGTGAACCGATCGGTTGAGAAATCAACCGATCAGTTGAAAAACGTCGCCCAAAAGACAGAGACTTGCGATATTTTGGCACGGTCAGCTAGCCGTCGGGTGACCTCTCCAGGTCATCTCTTGGGGGAATCAGCTACAGATGAACCGATCGGATGAAGGTCACCCGATCGGTTGGAATTCAGCTTCAATTTCCCGAGAAGTCTGTTGGGCTAAACCGGTCGTCGACCCGGTCGGTTGATGCTCACTTTGTTTCAGCTGCTGTTTGGGTCGTGCACGCGTGCATCACCCGATCGGTTGGCTGTATCCAACCGATCGGGTGGGGGCTGAAAGATAGCAATCTTGGTCGTTTGACCCCCTGGATCATGCGTGACTCCTCCCGTTGCTCCGGGGACTTATGATATCTTCGTTATGTGTCCCCTACAAGGGAAATCTCCTACAAACACACAAAAGCAAGGAGAAGTGAAAAAAAACTAGAAAATACGAGAAAATGGATACGGGACGGCGGGAAATAACGGAAAAACACAAAGAAGACGTGCGTGAATATATAAAATATACACACACGTCAAAATCCCCCAAGCTGAACCCTTTCTCGTCCTCGAGGAAGACAAGTGAGAGTAGGAGCTCAGAGGGAGAAAATAGAGAGGAAGAGAGAAAAAGAGAACTCTAAATCCTAAATCGCCCATCAGGGCCAACAAAATCAAAAACGCCACACCAAGCAAGCAAACGCCAAATCCCAATACTAAACCAAGGAATACGAGTCCTGACAAGAGTCGTGGGCCCCTGCGGTGACGCACGAGTGAGTGTGGTCGTGTGCTAGCAGATGGTGTCACTATCTACATTGTGCAATAAGCTCCATTATACACAAATCCAAGAAAAGACCCAAATATCGATTCGATTTGAAATAAGGGGTGAATATATAGCTCAAGCATGCATGAGAAGAAGGTAAGAATCGAAACGTATCATGTGTCAGGGACTCCACAGCTAGGGACTTGGATATCACCACACTATCGCCTAGATAATAGCTAGAAATTCCCTATTCCAAATGTTTTCGAAAGCGATGGGGGTTGAGATAATGTGGACAAGAACACTCGGGGCAAATTTTCGTCTTCCCTTTATTCACGGTAGATAGGAAAAATATTCACACTGGAATTTTTTTGGGTTTTGGGTATTTGTATTTATTTGGATTTTTGGCTATACATATTTTTTTTCTTTTCTCTTTTATTTTTTTTGGGTTTTTCTTTTCTCTCTTTTTTTTATTTTTGGATTTTAGGGTATATACACGTGTGTACTCTCCGAAGTGGGAGACCGATACACGACGAGGGGATTTGCACCAAGTAAAATAAAAAAGAAATCAGATTCTAAACACTTGGGCAAAGGAGATTTTTCGCTAATCAGAGAATATGC
This sequence comes from Scilla litardierei, assembly GCA_030789695.1. Taxonomy (NCBI): domain Eukaryota; kingdom Viridiplantae; phylum Streptophyta; class Magnoliopsida; order Asparagales; family Asparagaceae; genus Scilla; species Scilla litardierei. Next base: position 90,011,535 of record CM061136.1, read on the forward strand.
TAAATCGGCTATCCTAGTCCTAATTGTGGAATCCCGACACATGCGTAATGAAACATACGATATATATAGATTCATGCATACAGAAGCAGACAGGAGAAGCAAATACCGCATATTCAAATCGAAGCATGATAATCTAGGGGTCATTTCTGGACAGGTATATAAAACAAAATCACAGGGTAGAAGCACACCAAACAGCTAGGCACGACACACAACTCACAAAAAAGCTAAGTGGACCCACGATGCATGAAATGCAAGAGGACTCGGCTTCCTAGGGTTAGTGAATGTGATTATCGAAGCCATGCTAGGTGTGTGTGATTTTTATATACACGTGTGTACTCTCCCAAGTGGGAGAACGGTACACGACGAGGGGATTTGCACCAAGTAAAATAAAAAAGAAATCGGATTCTAAACACTTGGGCAAAGGAGATTTTTTGCTAATCAGAGCATAGGCTAAATGGGCTATCCTAGTCCTAATTGTGGAATCTCGACACATGCGAAATGAAGTATACGATATATATATATATATATATATATATATTCATGCATACAGAAGCAGACAGGAGAAGCAAATACCGCATATTCAAATTGAAGCATGATAATCTAGGGGTCATTCCTGGACAGGTATATAAAACAAAATCACAAGGTAGAAGCACACCAAATAGCTAGGCACGACACACGACTCACAAAAAAGCTAAGTGGACCCACGATGCATGAAATGTAAGAGGACTCGGCTTCCTAGGGTTAGTGAATGTGATTATCGAAGCCATGTTAGGTGTGTGTGTGATTTTTGTGGCAATTCATCATATGGGGTCATCTCTAGGAGAAAGAGATAAAAAGAAGAAAAGAAAAAAATTAAAACACGATGAAAACGACTCAAAACGAAGAAAAGACGCAAATGACACACAAAGTGCGACTCCGCTAAGCTGAAATTTGCATTGCCCTCAATGCAATAAGAGTAAAGACGGGATGGCAATGAAAATGGGGGGGGAATACGCACCGACTCAAAAAGAAATGAAAAACAAGAAAAACACACATACGAAAAAGGAAAATAAAGAAAATCACACAATGCGACATATAAACAGAAAATAAAAGATCAAAAATCATTAGACACAAAATATATAAACAAGCACACATAAAAAACATCACACGACAGCAAACAGAAAAAACGACTTCCCCCAAGCTAGACACGACAATGCTAGCGAAATGATATGATCATGAAAATGCAGAGATGTGTGAGGGGAGGTCAATCGGAGTCGCTTTCGGTAGAATGGGAAGGAGATGGTGAGGAGGGTGGTGAATAATGGTAGAAGGAATCCTCTGAGGACGAAGGAGATTGTGTGCGAATAGGAGAGGGAGGATCAACAGGCTGGACCACCGAAGGATCAAGATTTATCGGTGGATTGTGGTGGATAATGGTGGCATTGGGTGAACCGACACACGGGTGCCAATCGAGAGGATCCAAGGGTGGAAAGTGAACGAGTGTGGCGTACCAAGAATTCGGGTAGAACTCCCAGGGTAGATGTGTAATGCATAAGGGGAAGCGCTCCAGAGATGAGGGCGGAGGATGGCAAAAGGAGTGTAGGCAGGACTATAGAGGTAGACTGCACGATCCTCACCAAAAGGAGTAAGCATACCGATAGCGATCAAGAAGTCGCGATCGATACAGCTACGTCCTGGCACAATAGGGAGGTCAGGCGGCATCCTTAAAACACAACTGACAATAAGAGTAATCATCCCCCCACAGCAGATAGAGCCAGAAGCTGTGCGGCTAACGGATAAGATCTCGTGGATGATCCAATGAGCGGTGTTTATGGGTAAAGGGATATTGCCATGAATCCTGTCATGGGACATGACGTAAAGAAAGAGGAGCTCATCCCTGGATACCGTGGATACATCCACACGAGCGAAAATGGTGTTGGCAAGGAACCAATGGGTGAAGCGGTAGCATGGTTGTATGATGTAGGAGGCGAGGGCTACCGCTGGAAAGGTGGTATATCGGGTGAACCGTTGCCAAACACCATCAGCCCGAAAGTAAGAAAAGATGACAGATCGATCATGAGTTGAGCATTCAACATGACGATCGGGGTGAGGGAAGTTCAGAATATTGTTAATCTCGTTGAAACTCATGGTAAAATTGCCATTGAAGACACGGAAGGTGAAACCAAATTCTGACACCTCGAGAGAGATGATGAACTCAAGTGTGAGATTCCTGTGTGTAAGCGCATGGGTACGTAGAAGGTAATCGCAACCTATGAAGCGAAAAAGTGTGTTGATGCCCTTAAAGAGTCCAACAGATTGTAGGGTGGGGGAGTCGGCGAAAAGGGTAGGTCGCATTGGGTGATGAAGAAGGGCTTGCAAACGATTGGATTGCTCTTCAGAAGAAGGATTGATGCCAAAAAAGGAAGGGGAAAAAGGGCCGTATAGGGGATGTCTGTGTGACGATGAGGCAATCTCATTTCCCTTCTTAGACATCGTGACGGCGTGGGGAAAAAAATGATAAAGTGGGATATGGTGTCTATGAAGATGATGAAACAGATGAAGTGTGTAGACACAAATTTTAGACTTTGCATATAATTGAAGGAAATGTGAATAGTGGAAGGAGGTTACCCATCAATGTTCTAAGACCAAGCATCCGAAAGACCCCACGCAGTATAAGGAAGAGATTTGGGAAGCTGCCGCTCACTGATCCGACAAGAATCGAAATTTTCGAAAATTTGGGGGCTAGGGTTAGGGTTTGGACGTTTGGTGAGTGAGGGTTGTTAATGGGAAGGGTAGTGATGTTGGGGGGAGTATGGGAATGAGTGAGGATGAGGATTTAGGGTAGTGGGGTAGATGGAGGAGATCGATTTGGCAAATGAAGGAGGAGAGAACGCGTGAACGGGAATTTAGGGGTCGGGTGGACGAAGTCAGGTGAGGGTAATATATATAGGGGCGAAAGCGAACCGATCGGGTAAGGGTTCACCTCATCGGTTGGGTAAGTTTCGAAAATTTTCCGTCGGCCAACAGCTACAGGTGAACCGATCGGGTGAGTTTTCACCCGATCGGTTGATCGTTTCCCAAATCATCCCGAGAGTTCTGTGAGTTTCCACCCGGTCAGTCACACGACCGCAGCTTCTATCAACCGGTCGGTTGATGAAATCCCCAAATTTCCAGAGAATTCAGCCGTTCCCACACGGTCAGCCACCAGGTCGCACTTCACTTCACCCAACCGGTTCGCTGGAGAACAGATACAGGCCATTGTCTGATACGTCTTACCCGATCGGTTGAGTGGTCACCCGATCGGGTGAGGGCTTGTTTCCTGCAAAAATTCACAAATGGCCTAAGTCTCACGACAAAAGCCCCCGTGGCTGGATTTATTTATCAAAATAAGAAAAATAAAGCTAAAAATAATCCCAAAAACAAAGATAAAAGTTTAGAGCATGGGTTGCCTCCCATGAAGCGCTTTTGTTTAACGTCGTTTGCTCGACGCCCATAGATGATCTTCATGGTGGATGGGTGTGATGCCCTAAGATTGGCATCGCTTCAGATTTAGAGTTGGTGGCCTTTGGTGTCGTCGACGGTGACAAGTAGACTTGCTCGACGACCCTCCCTTCGTTGATGGAATCCGGGGGCTTTTCTCTTATATTGGCATCTACTGCCACTCTTTTCAAGATCCGGATCTCGTCTCCGGTGAGCCCCATGGGCTCCTTTCCCTTTTTCCTCGTCGGTGGAGACTTTTGGAATCTGGGAGGGATCGTATGTGACGCACCCGCCTTCTCAGCAACCTCTTTCTTTTTCAGACAGTCATGCTCTCTAAGGTCTCCTAAACTGTCGGGGGGATTCCTTGAGTGAATTTCCCAGGCCCCAGCTTCAACTGCTCTCTCTTCCTCTATATCCAACATATTGCACCCTTGCTCATCAGGAGGATGCTTCATGGACAACCCCAAGTCGAATTCCACCTTTTCGTTGCCGACATTAAGGGATAACTTCCCTTTCTTCACATCTATTAAAATGCCGACGGTGGCCATGAAGGGCCGTCCAAGGATGATGGGGGTATGCGTATCTTCAGGCATGTCCATAACGACGAAGTCCACTGGCACTTGCACTCCACTGACATCAACAGGTAGGTCGTCTACTATTCCCACCGGGTATTTAACCAATCTATCGGCTAATTGAAGTGTCATACCCGTGGGCTCCAGATCTCCCATCCCTATCCTACTGTATAGCGATAGGGGCATTAAACTGACGCTCGCTCCTAAATCCACGAGCGCCCTATGGATTTTCACTTCTCCAATCGAACAAGGGATGGAGAAAATTCAGATCTTTTAGCTTGGGCGGATTCGCTCTCTGAATGAGAGCGCTGCATTCCGCCGTTAGAACGACCTTTTCCTTCCTGGACCCTCATGTCACCAAATCCTTTAAAAATTTTGCGTAGGAGGGAATTGTCTCAATAGATTCGAGGAAGGGGATTTGCAGGTTTAGATCCTTGACCATGGCAAAGAATTTGCCGTACTTTTCTTCTATCTTTTCTTGGGCAAGTCGTTGTGGAAAAGGCACAACAGGCTTGAATACTTTGAGGCTACCTTCCTCGTCCTTCTTCTTTTCCTCTTCAGGGACTCCCTCCAGAGTCGTATTCTTTGGCGACGAAGCACCGTTGTCATTGACTTTTTCAATTGGTCGCTCAACGGCCAACAGTGCTTCCGGTTCCTTGGCGGGCACTCTTGTGGGGATTTGTGTTCCGCTTCTCAAGACGATAGCGGGCACATTCACATGCTCGTGTGTGAGTTCCAAAGTCTGGTTCGCCCCCCTTGGGTTCACTTCCGGTTGTGGCGGCAATAGATTTTGTGACCTTTGAAGGTTCGCCACATGTAACCCCAGCTGGGTTACTTGGTCAGTGAGAGCCCTCTGCCCCATCTCCAGCTTCAAATTTATCTTCTCCTGGTTCGAGATGTACTGAGTCAAGAGGGACTCGACCGGGGAGATAGCACGCTGCTGGCGTACGGCTGCTGCTGCTGCTGCTGCATGGGCTGTTGGTTCCTTGGGGGTACTGTTGGTATGATTGTGGGGGCTGCCGCTGCTGAAATTGTTGCTGCTAAAACTGCAGCTGTTGTTGCTGCTGTTGCCTAGGTGGCTGATATACTTGTGGTTGCGGTTGCTGATAAGGCGCCCGGTAGCTAAGATTGGGATGTCACTACCCTCGAAGTCCCCCATGACTTCTGCTTCCACCGTCGCAATATGTTGTGTACCGGCACGACCGACTCCTACCATCAGCGCTGAGATCTGGGTCGACAGCAAGTCAAACTTGCTGGATAATTTGTCGACGTCCTCGACCCTGTGGATACCCCCAGATCTAAGTGTGGCTCGCTCATCACTCCACCGCTCATTGTTCGATGCCATGTTTTCAAGAATTTGTCCGGCATCTTCTTCACTCCTAGACATAAAGGACCCCCAACCGCAGCGTCCATCGAAGATTTTAAATCATCCCTCAGTCCGTTGTAGAACAGATTAATTATCTGCCACTTGGGAAGCTCGTGATGAGGGCATCTCCGCTGCATTTCTTTATATCTTGTCCAAGCTTCATGCATGGACTCGTGGCTGGATTGGGAGAAGGAGGAGATCTCACTCCTCAACTTCATATTTTTCCCCGGAGGAAAGAACTTCGTCAAGAATGCATTCGAAAGCTTCTCCCAAGTGTTGAAAGTGTTCGGGTCCTTTCCCCTTAGCCACTGCTTGGCCTTATCCCGCAGAGAGAAGGGGAATAGCTTCGGACGAATTGCTTCAGCTGTGACACCATTTATCCAGAACGTATCACACTTCTCTAGGAAGGAGTCCAAATGTTCAATAGGGCTTTCCATGGGTGCCCCAGAGAATTGATCCTGCTGGATCCACGTCACTAAGGACGGCTTAAACTCGAAGCTCTGTGCCGTAATAGCAGGAGGTCGGATGGCGGAGGTAGACTCGATGGATGGCATCGAGTACTCCAGCAGGGACTTATGCGGTAGGGTATTCTCCCCCACGGCTTTATACTCTTCTCTTCTTCTCTTATCTGCGGCCAGACGCCTTAGGGTGGCGTTTATCTCAAGATCAACAGGAATCAAGTCGTCAAGACTCCTTGTGTTCCTGCGCATTAAAAGCAACAAACACCCGTGAAGCAAAAGTGGGAAAGAAACAGACAAAAAATAGAAAATAAAAATAAAAATAAGAAAATAAAAATGAAAAAGAAGAATGCGAAAATTATCGCGAGATAGAGATGTGAGCTAGACTCAAGGGTTCAAAAGATCCAAAAATAACAAGCACGTTGCCTCCCCGGCAACGGCGCCATAAAGCTTGACGTTCCCCAGATGTTTGGTTTGTTTCGTGATCATGCAAGTGCAAGGTGTGCAATAGAATAGGGACGCGAGATTTAAATATTTATAACCGCAAGCGCACAGTGTTGTAGTGTGGCTTGGGGGTCGAACACAGGGAGGTGTGGTTGTGCTTGTGTCAGCAGGGACCGAATTCCCCTTATGGGTGAGCTAGCCCGAATCGATCGATGGGTTGTCACGGACTGTAAATATGGGGTTACACAATATAAAGAGAAACCCAGGACTTCGGTTTCCACCCTATCATGTGTTCTCGCTATTACGACCGGTGGATAGGATAACGATCGGGATTAGGGTTTAGTGGTGAGTCGTTGCCTCTAAGAGTGATACCAGCGTCCCATGGGGCCCGATATTCCGATCGGTGCCCACGATGACACGCCGGACTACCCGGGTTCGGTCAGCGGGCATTCCCATGTCCATTAACACTGGCCGACTCCGAGAGCACTAAGCTCACAACGATAACTCCCAACATCCCATCCTGCCGCTCCCGCACGCTAGGATTTGATGTCTACGCTAAGGGCGTGAGCTATGGCTAGGGGGTCAACCGCCAAGTTTATTCCCCCTTGGCCCAACAGTCAAAGGCGGTTTTTTCCCACCGATGACAATAAAACACCCCGCGTAACCAATAGAGTCCTATTCCCTATCGATATCCTAGTCCTATGGACGCATTAGGGAGAACCCACGAAGGGGTTTCCACCAAAATCCCAGATTTGGGAATTACTCACACATTTTATCTAAAAAGCAATCTAAATGAAAATCGATAGTTAAAAACATAATCAGGCGATTGAAATGCGGTAGTAGTAATGCAATTAAGATAATATCAAAGTTTGACAAAGATCTGAACACTTACAAATAACCAAAAAATTCCAGCCGTCACAATAGGAAAAAAAGACAGAAAAATAATCAGCTCTCGTTTCTGAAAACCTAGGGCTTATATATATAGAAAACGACATCACCCGATCGGTTGAAGTATCAACCGATCCGGTGACCTGCTTCGTTCTTCAGCAGCGCTCTTCAGAAACTTCACCCAGTCACTCGACACGGTCGGTTGGCAGAAGCGCCTAGTCGTTTGGATCTTGCGGTCACCGGGTGAACCGATCAGTTAAGAAATCAACCGATCGGTTGGAAAACGTCGCCCAAAAGACAGAGACTTGCGACGTTTTGGCACTGTCAGCTGGCCGTCGGGTGAGCTCTCCAGGTCATCTCTTGGGGGAATCGGCTACAGATGAACCGATCGGGTGAAGGTCACCCGATCGGTTGGAATTCAGCTTCAATTTCCCGAGAAGTCTGTTGGGCTGAACCGGTTGCCGACCCGGTCGGTTGATGCTCACTTTGCTTTAGCTGCTGTCCGGGTCGTGCACGCGTGCATCACCCGATCGGTTGGTTGTATCCAACCGATCGGGTGGGGGCTGAAAGATAGCAATCTTGGTCGTTTGACCCCCTGGATCATGCGTGACTCCTCCCGTTGCTCCGGGGACTTATGATATCTTCGTTATGTGTCTCCTACGCGGGCAATCTCCTGTAAACACACAAAAACAAGGAGAAGTGAAAGAAAACTAGAAAATACGAGAAAATGGATACGAGACGGCGGGAAATTACGGAAAAACACAAAGAAGACGTGCATGAATATATAAAATATACACACACGTCACCATGCCATTCAAGCCTCTAACTTTACCAATCATCAATGTGGCTCAAGGCCTACACTAACACATATATGTTTCTCAAATTACCGAATGTTGCCTTCATTGATGCATTTCATCGAACACGTGACAGAGTCAATAACATGGCCATTATAACATGAGTAAATTTAAAAGCAAATATCACAATGAACTTCTACTTCAAGTAACAATAATGCACATGCATAATAGAGGAAAATTTAGCATCAAATCATAGTTATAGCATCTCTTAACATTTCGGCCTGCTGGGAATTGCAAGAACAGCCATAAAGATCAACACATTTCATTCATTTTTATTAGGAATTTGACAAAACTATAAACATGAAATTGAAGATATTGCAGTTTTGGATTCACAAATAAAATTTCATGTTAAAATATGAACTATATGATTTATGGTGAATTAATTGATGAAGTGTGTCAAATCTGTTTTCAGACAGATTTCAGGGTCTGTATTGGAAGCAGATTTTAAGCATGTTGAAGCCAGAATTTCAACATATAAGCACTCTGATGAAAGTTTAGAAAAACTTGTTAACTTTCCAACAAGACCAAGAACACAAAATTCCATTGTGTGTGCAGGTGTCTAGGCCAATTTTACTAAACTGTGTCAACACTGAAAATCAAACAGACATGTTGTAAAGATGGATTTATTTCTTCTAATTTCTGAATTGAACCTTTGTCAAAATTTATATGATTTTGTAGTAGAACTTCAAGATCTACAAGCTTATATTTTTTAGAACCCTAATTCGAGCTACTGTAATCAGAACCAAGGCAAAACCCGACATCAGAAATTCAGAATTTTAAAGGAGATGGGTTTGCTAAGAATTTCAAGGGGAGAATTGTGAAATTGAACATGATACATAGATTTTTAACTATCCCTATTACATATTAAGTAAATCATGCTATAAAAACATGAGAACAAGACCAAATTAATGGAATTCCAAATCCAAGAGGATTCCTACCTCAAAAGCTCGGTTTTCCTCTTCTCCTTCTCTTTCTTTCTTCTCCATCTTCTTCCCACTTGAACCCATATGAGATTCTTGATTTTTGGAGTGATAAATTAGGGTTTTGAAGTGAAGAAAATAGGGGAAAAGGGGAGGGTGTGGTCGGCCTAAGCTAGGGGATGGAGAGGGGAAAGAGAAAGAGAAGATGAAGGAAGGTTTTAGAAAGAAAAAGAGAGAAATCTAAAGAAATTTCTACACCCTCATTAGCTTCTTCCATAAGCCATGGTTAACTTAAAATGACTAAAATACCCTTCCAAAATTGCCCATCAACTTCTAGGTATTTACAAGTTTGCCATTACTTTATGCACCGACCACTTAAGTATGTACGCACAGCAAATTTAGTCCAATGACCGTTTTACCCCTCACCTTTCTAAAAATTTACGGGGGTTGCCATTGACCCCTAACCCCTTTCACACTTGCATGGCTCTTCCTATACACATCCACGCACATCCTTGCATGCATACATGCTTCACACACTCACGGCTAACACATTCCTGTTGTTTTGCACTTACGACGTCTTTTGCTCTCCTCCCGCATTCACATTTCGCATTCTCTTCCCTCAGCCAAATATTACGGCCTAATCTCCCTTATACTACGTCACATACATCGATATCTACGCTTATTTCATGCCCACTATGCATCGTAAGTTGAAATACCACGTGTTTTCAGTAGAATACACGTATAGTGCTACATAGGGCATGACATCTTACCCACCTTAAAATAAAGTCCGTCCTCGGACTTCCTAGGGTGTGAACCATGCCGAAGTTCAGCTAGATATGGAGGTCTTCCTACCTATGAAATACAAACAAGAATACGTATCTACACCACACACATATACACTATATACTTTATTGTCATTCATACACATCTGCATCACATACATATCACGGGTACTTCCTACTATTCATCTAGTAGCACATCCACATCACTATATGCATTCACTACACATATATATACACATATAGGCATCCTTCACATGAATATCTAAGCACATATATACACACTGACAGATACAACACACACATATCACAATTGATCTCTATATGTATCATTATACGTATCCAGATCACTACTCATACCTATGTGATACGACATCTCATCATATCCATATCATGATCCACAAGGCCCTCACACATGGCACGCTTTCACATATACCATAATACATTCAGGTATAAACGACTTACATCCTACTTGTTTATATATTTCATATATGTCTATATCCATGCACAAACACACAACAATACACATTAATTTATACACCATTACTTGATAAACAGGGTCACTATCACGGTGTCACACCGTATGTACACCGGATCCCTATACACCCAATACTTAGTCATATGGGCTCACTCATATGTATAGGCTCATAAATATCTATACACACACATTATTTAGTCACATCCATACATACATTCACGTGCACAACATTCACGTGCACGTACTAACACATGCATGATCGTGTCACCTAAGGTTTACAATCATGCTATAAATAAATATACGCATAACCTTACATCCATATCAGTGCACCTATTGTCTCACACAGATAGGCACATATACCACACACAATACACACAAGAGTGCACAAACATAACACATCCCCTGCCATATGCTATATATATAACTACCTTTGCACATCCTACGCACATACTGCCATGATAGTCAAATAATTATAAATATCCATATACACCATACACACGCGTATATATATGCAAACAATCACACACATCTCAATACCTACATACCAAACAGTTTCATTCACTTATGTTCATCACACACACACACACACACACACACACACACACACACACACACACACACACACACACACACACACACACACACCTATATTTCACACTCATCACATTCATACCCACATTGCATATGACCATACATACACACATGCTCTAGTACAGACCTACACATACATGCATACACACAGGGATACGCTTCTTCCAGATACACATAGATAGGCAACCATGTCAGAAAGATTCACAGATAAACAAATAAGGATATATATATATATATATACATAAGTATATATATTTATTCAATCAATATACACACAACCATATATTGCCTCTACTGCACACTGCACATGCATGAATACATCCCTACACTCCATTGTTACGCGTATAATAGAAATTCATAAAACTAGAATACATATCACGTATACGCGGATTCACACAATTATAAATACACTTGTATATCCACAAATACTCATCTATAGTATAAGACATCACATGAAGTTCATCCCCGAACTCCCAAAAGCTAGGGGTTCAATGGTGGGTCACTTAAAGCTCTAAGGTCACTAAGGTCACTACCCACCTTGGGGCTAACCTATCCTAATCACCTACTGAAGCATTACATGTACTATCCTTACGCACATCGCAGTGTGGTGACCTGCATGGACCACCAAAAACTGTCACGCCCCATTCCCCAGAATACCTGGCATTAGGATTTTTTTCCGTTCTGAAGAGTGAGGGTGATGAGAGAGGAAAAGAGAGAGAAAGGAGAAAACTGAATAAGCAGGCCACTGCGCACGTGCTGGGATAGTACAAGTAAAGCTCCACAGTAATATCATCAACTTGTAAATAACATAGAACAACAACAATTTATATAACATTTCATTTACTTACATAGTCCAAGTGCATCACTACACATACACCGCCACACTCCACCTCCCAAGACAACCATGACATACTACAACCTACAGCTCACACCAAGTGTTACACCTGAAACCCAACTCCAAGTCACCAATAACCATGCTGCCCCTGCTACCTGAAAAATAAGGAGGAGCACATCAATATATGCCCCAGTAGGAACTAACTTGGATTTGGAACGCCATTCTAAAGTTATCAATCCACAAGGCAAGCCAAGAGAACTAGAGCATGTAACTAAGTGATATAATGAAAGTTAAATAGCTAAAACAAGGGAATCATACCTGCGGTCCAATGTCGAGTTACTGCAAGAAAAGGTTTAGCACGAATAATAATAATAATAATAATAATAATAATAATAACAATAACACGAGTGTTCAAGCAACCAATATCTAATAAGATAAGTGCAAGTGCCTGAGGCATGACACAGAGTCACCAAGAAATAGGCAAAGGGAAGGGAAGTTCTGCCAGCAGAAGGAGTAACACACAAATTCTTATTTTATTGTTCTATAGTTGACTTAATTGGAACTTGGGTAAACTGTGTGATACCAGGAGCTGGACTTCACCCCAAATTTGGGGTGAATATAGCACACGACGCAGTGGACACGGGCACTGTATGCCGGGCCTCTCAGCTCCCCCGTCCTTGGCAGGAGTGAGAATCTCCACATAATAGCACAAGCTCCGTATGTCCCCTCCACTCCCGGTAAAGGCGAGTGGGTATAAAAATCCCCTCCACTCCCGGTAAAGGCGAGTGGGTATCACATATCACATAATCATCTCCCAACTTCACAGTCCAGGCCTCATATCCACAATTTACTCAAATCCCACCTAAAACTCGGGTTTCGCTAACTCGCCCTCATTAGAGAGGACTGAGACTTATTCAATTTTATAAGTTAACATCATACGTGACACGTTAGGGGTCATGATGGCATAGGTATGCACATATCACCTTAACTATCCATCATTAGACATGGGGTCATGCACTCACGTGACATGCCCTCTATCACAACACCTCATCCAGTCACAATTACAATGTATCCATGCCATTCAAGCCTCTAACTTTACCAATCATCAATGTGGCTCAAGGCCTACACTAACACATATACGTTTCTCAAATTACCGAATGTTCCCTTCATTGAGGCATTTCATCGAACATGTGACGGAGTCAATAACATGGCCATTATAACATGAGTAAATCTAAGAGCAAATATCACAATGAACTTCTACTTCAAGTAACAATAATGCACATGCATAATAGATGAAAATTTAGCAACAAATCATAGTTATAGCATCTCTTAACATTTCAGCTTGTTGGGAATTGCAAGAACAGCCATAAAGATCAACACATTTCATTCATTTTTATTGGGAATTTAACAAAACTATATAAATGAAAGTTGAAGATATGGTAGTTTTGGATTCACAGATAAAATTTATGTAAAAATTTGAACTATATGATTTATGGTCAATTAATTGATGAAGTGTGTCAAATCTGTTTTTCAGACAGATTTCAGGGTCTGTATTGGAAGCCAATTTTATGCATGTTGAAACCAGAAATTTGACATATAAGCACCCCGATGAAATTTTAGAAGAACGTGTTAACTTTCCAGCAAGACCAAGAACACAAAATTCCATTGTGTGTGTAGGTGTCTAGGCCAATTTTACTAAATTGTGTCAACACTGAAAATCAAACAGACATGTTGTAAAGATGGATTTATTTCTCCTAATTTTTGAATTGAACCTATGTCAAAATTTATATGATTTTGGGGTAGAACTTCAAGATCTACAAGATCATAGTTTTTTAGAACCCTAATTCGAGCTACAGTAACTAAAATCAAGGCAAAAACAGACATCAGAAATTCAGAATTTTAAAGGAGATGGGTTTGCTAAGAATTTCAAGGGGAGAATTGTGAAATTGAACATAATACATAGATTTTTAACTATCGCTATTACATATTAAATAAATCATGCTATAAAAACATGAGAACAAGAGCAAATTAATGGAATTCCAAATCCAAGAGGATTCCTACCTCAAAAGCTCGGTTTTCCTCTTCTCCTTCTCTTTCTTTCTTCTCCATCTTCTTCCCACATGAACCCATATGAGATTCTTGATTTTTGGAGTGATAAATTAGGGTTTTGAAGTGAAAAAAATAGGGGCAAAGGGGAGGGTGTGGTCGGCCTAAGCTAAGGGATGGAGAGGGGAAAGAGAGAGAGAAGAAGAAGGAAGGTTTTAGAAAGAAAAAGAGAGAAATCTAAAGAAATTTCTACACCCTCCTTAGATTCTTCCTTAAGCCATGGTTAACTTAAAATGACTAAAATACCCTTCCAAAATTGTCCATCAACTTCTAGGTATTTACAAGTTTTCCATTACTTTATGCACCGACCACTTAAGTATGTACGCACAGCAAATTTAGTCCAATGACCGTTTTGCCCCTCACCTTTCTAAAAATTTACGGGGGTTGCCATTGACCCCTAACACCTTTCACACTTTCATGTGTAACGACCGGTAAGAACTATTCGTTATACGGCTGCGCGTATAGCAATTTCGGGTACCTGATTGGTTTTGTTGCCTTGTATGTGAGTCGTGTCGTTGTGTCGGTAAGGCCGTAGCACCTTGGTTGCATCTTTAGCAAGCCAACCCCAACGTGTGCCCAACTTGGAATTACTATCGCCTTTGGACCCCATATCCTTTATACGCTTTACGTGCACGTAGTCTTGTTCGTGCACGTATTTATTTTAGACTTTGTCTGTATCCGAACCCTATAGTGTGATATGCCGTTGTGACCCTCTCAGAGAGTATTAAATTGTGGAATTAATTTTGAACGTCATTTCACGGGTCGTTCTCCCACAATTTGACTTTGTTTGAAGAGGCGTCGTGATTTTCACTTTGGTCGTGAGACCTTTTTATTTTTAGTTTCGTTCCTCGTCGCCAAAATTGTGATCGATATCCTTAGTTTCGTTTCTCTCGTCGACACGGTCGCCCCGGTATTTTTCTCGTAATTATCGGGTACCGTTTGACCCACTTGTGCACTAATTTTCCCCATTAAATAACGTTTAGGCCTAGTGTATACAAGATTAATTCTTCGAGCTAGTCTCACCCTATTTTCTCCTTTAACCATACCCTGATCTCTCACACTCTCTCCCCCACAAACCCACAACTACCCTAATCCTATTGGTGTTTAGCAAATAAGGAAATCCCTCACACTTAGCCACCATATCATTTTGGGCTATTCGTCGCCCAAAATTCCCATTTCCTCTTATTTCCACTCCCCTCTACACCTCTTATGTGCACCCCAATTCAAATACAAATAGCAAATAACCCTAACCCTTTTTAGTGGCAGCCGGCCCTAGGTCTAATAGCAGCCCACGCAACAGAGATCTCCAGGCGCCGCACGCAATACTTCCCTCCCTCCGAACGCCTGAATCTCCCAGCGTCGTTTGCTCCCCACGCTATCACCTATCTCCAGCGCCGTAACCCATCTTCCTCCGACCTTAGCCCTTCGCACGGCAGCCCTACCTGATCTCCGACCTTCCTCTGCCCTAGCCCCGCCGTGATCCCCGCCCCAAGCCGCCGTTAGCCGCTGTGCTTCCGCTTTAACGTGCAGCAGCGTCGCCTGGACACAGCAGCGCCGCCCAGCGGCTTTTCCGACGCCCATAACCTCGTCGGACCCCCCTTTGGCCTCCCCGTCGGTGCTGCTGCGATATCAGCGCACTCCTGGCGCCCCACGGCCCTCCAGGCGAGCAACAGCACTGCCGAGCGCTGTCAGCGGCGGCTGCGACCCCCCGTCGTGCGGTAGCAGCGAACGGCAACCCCCACGGTCTTCCCGGGCGCTGTTTTGGCCTCCCCGTCGCTAATCTAGTTGCCGACACCATTTGTTGGCCGTAACTCGTTGCCGTGACCGTGGATCGTCTCCTATCAACGGTTAGTAACCGATCTTTGGAACACTTTGATTATCAGTGTGATAAGTTATATGTATTAGTAAGTTAACCTAGTTAACTAGTTAGTAGCTTAATGAAAGGTTGATCGCATGCTAGTAACATTAGTAATGTTGTTAACTTGATAATTCGTGTACGCCATTTTCTAGTTAACATGGTAGACTAGGTCGCTTAATAATTGTTGTATATTTCCGTACTAGCAGTGGATGTGGATGACATGTTAGTTAATGTGTTAGTTATTTAGCGTTCATTATTATTGTTATGACATCCATAGTAGGTTGGAAAACTTAATTAAAATAGGGTCACTAGACGTTTTAGGACTTGTCTAATTATTCTAGCCATCGTCACAAACTTATTCGTGCGCGTATTTTATTGTCAGAGAAACCGCCGTTCCGTACCATTCACTTTGCTCGCTGTTTTGGACGCTATTCGCTGATATTGTCGCTGTCCAAGGATTGGCGACCGTAGGAATCTTATTTTGGAAGCTGGATTAGGAGCGCTTTCTTATTCCAACCCCTGGCGTCGCTACCCGATGCCAGTGTAGCTCTCGCGGCGTGTAAGGGTAATTTTCTGATCACTTAGGACCCCCAACCAATGCATGCTAATCAAGATTAAAATCAGTAATTTAATTGCTTAGTAAATCACTAATGAAGATAATCTAATCTGGGACTGTAGGTTGGTGGATCCGAGCATATAGGTAGACTGGACTGTTTGGACGGTGTATTCAGATCGATTGATTGCAGGCAAGTGAAACTTGCCAGTTCTTTGTTTAGGTCGTGCTTTAGGCCATTTCTTGTTTTAGGCGTAAAAGAGACTAGGCGACGAAATGATACTCTCCTAGACGTAATTTTAAGATCTAGCTTGACAAGGAAGCTAGATCTGTCACCCTGCCATGTCATTCATGCTTTTCTGCCTGTCACGTTTAAATTTTCATAACTGCATGTTCTTTACTTGTGCTCTGCCTGTCACGTTTAAATTCCTTATCTGTACGCACTTAAATTATAACTTGCCATGTCATGTCATCCATGCTTGAAATGTTGCATTTGTAGCACACGCTACGTACTTCCTTGTTTAGGCTAGGCACCTGCGTTGCAGGCACAACCCTATGCCAAATACACTTCCTGGCTCGTGATCCAGAAGCGGGCTACATGTGTTGGTTGAAAGCCAATGCCCGATACACGTGGAGGGGTAGGGATAAGCGATCACTTGAGCGTAGGAGTTGGCCCGTACAGCCTCTCCAGCCAAATGGCGTAATCTCTGTGCACGACGTGTTTACTTGACGTGTTTACTTGACTTGAAAATCCATGTGAATGACTTCCCTTGCCATGTATAACTTGTTGCCATGTATAACTTGTTGCCATGTATAACCTGTTGTCATGTCATACTTGACGCACTTTACTACTTGTTGCATTCATACCTTAAACTGCCATGTCATCGCATACTTTTAGAACTGCTAGGTTGTTTCTTTCCTTTTAGTTTCCTTGCACAATGTCTTTGTAGACTTTGCTGACATGCGCCCTCGTCTCTTTGGGTGTCGCGTGTTAGTTGCTAAGCCAGAGTCCGTTGCTGAGGACGAGGAGGTTGTTGAGATTGAGCCTGGGTCCACCGTTGACGTGGAGTACGAAGACACCAGCAACCAGTCGTAGAGACGTAGTTCTGTGTTACTTTATGCTTAGTCTGTTGTTAGGCTGTCGGTGCGTAGCACCTTTCTTTCTGTACGTTGATTATTTCTGTTGGCCATGCTGGGGCCTTTTTAGACTTTCCTTTTAGCCTGGTGGCTTTTCTGTGATGTTGGAATTTGTTGTGGACATTCTGAGATTTGAATAGTTATCTGTCTCTTTTCTTTATTATTATCTTTGTTCTGCTACGCATTTGCAAGGACCTAAACTTGGTTAATCCAGACGCTTTACAGACTGGAGCCTCACAGCTCCAAGTCTGAGCGGACTTCTCACGCCTCGCCTCCATTTTAGGGAAGCGGGTCGTGACAGCATGGCTCTTCCTATACACATCCACGCACATCCTTGCATGCATACATGCTTCACACACACACACACACACACACACGGCTAACACATTCCTGTTGTTTTGCACTTACGACGTCTTTTGCTCTCCTCCTGCATTCACATTTCGCATTCTCTTCCCTCAGTCACGTATTACGGCCTAATCTCCCTTGTACTACGTCACATACATCGATATCTACGCTTATTTCATGCCCACGTATGCATCGTAAGTTGAAATACCACGTGTTTTCATTAGAATACACGTATAGTGCAAAATAGGGCATGCCAAAAGGGAAGGCTTAGCCCTCTATTTATATAGAGAGCCAACCCCCTTCATTGTCTCACGAGCGATGTGGGACTAAATTAAATAAAGGGAAGAATTAATTGCAAGTTTTCCCTTCACGAAGACCAAACTTCAACGAATTATTTCTCCCTCACCATTGAGCTTCGTAAATGATATCATAAATCAAATCGAAGAGCGCTGAATAGTGAACGCATACAGACAAATGATGATCCATTCTGAGTTCGTTTGACCCCTCAAACGAACGTTCAAAGTTGCCCAAAAAATCACATTTTCGGAGCAAAACACAGCCCTCATTCAGAAAATAGGGTTCCAAGAAAACTGGGCCCACCTGCAGGCCGAGCGCGCCCAGCAGGCGGGCACCGAATTGCCCGTTTGGGTGGGCAGGCGACCCTCCCGCCTGGCCCAGCCCGCCCGGGCTGGTCTAACACCGTCCGCCCAGTTGGCCAGTTCTGGCCTTTTCGACTTTAATTTGATCATTTTAGCTCTTTTCTGAGCTAATTCCAGATCCGTTTGAACACTGGTTTTGACCGGGACTATTCCGAACCCCATGTAAACCTTTTTTATGCCTTTATTATTTAAAATATTCTCGCAAACATTTTACGATATATTTTAAATCCTTTTGCATCATATGCAATAATCCCTCATAGCATTCTCCTAATACTTATATCGCAAACCTTTTGCGACACTGTTAATTCCCATTTAATTATGTTAGACTTTATTGTCACAAACCCTTTGTGACACTAATAATTCTCGTGCAACTGAGTGCACTCCTCCCAAATACTTCCTGTTACTAAGACACACGTCATTCTCGGTGTGAGACCCTACAGCCTGGCCATATTATAGATTGGGACTCGAAACCCCTAGACGACAGTGACCACGAGCAATAGGTGACGTCCCTATTTCAGCATCATAATTACGTGATTGACCCATTGACTAAAATATCATCGAGATCACTATGACTGTGTCCATGATGAATACCGCAGTTTTAGTCCATTCGTCATAACTATGTCACTGCATAGCCTAGGGTATGGTAAACTGTCAACCCTACTAGCTAGCACTGGTCAGTATGCTCAAGTCTTTGGTATGTCCATGTTGTACTTCGTACAACATACTGATCACTCCTTATTTTACACCTTTTTTCCGGATCTTTGCATGCCATTTAGATCGCCCAAATCACGTTTTTCACGATATATCGACAAAATTGCGATGCTTTTCACGATTTGTTGTTTTTGTCGTATTTCAGGATATTTGGAGCGATTTGGAGTGATCCCCTGATACACCTACTCCAGAGTGTCACTGATCACCTCCCCGAGGGGTATTTTGCTATTGGAGAGGAGCGGAAGAAGAAAGAACATCGTAGGAGCGACGAGGAGGCCAAAACAAGCTGTTTGGGCATTTTTGGTGTCTCACTCGGCCGAGTGAAGGAGTCACTCGGCCGACCAGCGAGACACCGCTCGGTCGACCAGATCAGACACGTTTTATGTGTGCACTCGGCCGAGCGTCGGAAGCCACATCGGCCGAGTGACGAGACCCCGTCCGCCCGAGTGGCACTCAGACGAAGCCCATCAAAAAATGCCAACTTACTGTTTTTCGTCTGCCTGAGCTTCAGAAGACCCACTCGGCCGAGTGGAAAATGCCGACCGCCCGATTACAAAGAAGCCATCGGCCGAGTGACGACAACTCACTCGGCTGAGCCACCCCCGAAGTGAAGACCCCCGAAGACCCAGACTTACTAGAAATTCTCAGGGTTTGTCACTCAGCCGAGCGACTTTTGTCACTCGGCCGAGTGCGACGCGATGCCTGTAGCGAAAATTGCGATTTTCAGGCTGCGCAGGGGTATTTTGGTCACAGTTTTTTGGACGATTTTGGGGGGTATTTAACCCCTGTTTTTACCCTAGGTTAGGGAGCTTTTCTCTTTACTTTTTGCAGCTTTTTAGATTAAACTTTTAGCTTGAGATTTTTGTGACTGGAGAGGAGAGGAAAAGTTTGTTTTTGTTGGATTCTTGGAAGAACTCTATTGGTTTGTCTCTCTCTCCTTTAAAAATACTATTTTTATTGCTTATTTGAATATTGTGATGAATTCTCTTGTGATTTCCATTGATTATTTTTGCATTTGTGCTATGAATTGTGAGTAGTCTATACGTCTTGGGGCGTGGGGATGAACCCTACGAGCCCAATTTCAGATCTGTGATGAATTGGTAGAAATATTGCTAGAATTGCTATTAGGGTTAGTTTGGGATCGATTTATTACGGATGGCTAGGAGTTCATACCGATTGGGATTTGCAAGAGATTGGATCCTAATTCGATAGGAAACCCTAGAAATCCGAATTGGGTTGAAATTGAGTTTCCGTAGTGTCGGTTTGCAAGAGATTGGACCGATACTAGGGTTCTCGGTTGCAATTCCATGCCGATACCCGTTTGCAAGAGATTGGACGGGTAGGAACTATCCCAACCTATGTCGTGGCCCGAGTTTGCACGAGAGTGGGCTCGGGGCGCGATTGAACGATGATGTTGATCCTAATGCTAGCTTGCCTAGGCCAGGGTTTGTAAGAGATTGGACCCGAACCTAGGATAGCTATAGACCGGCAACAGCGCGAGAGCGTGAGCTAGGTTTTACATTCAGTTGCAACTAGTTCATCCGAAATTCTACCCTAGTGATGTTGATATCAACGAGTCACATTGACGAGATACGGTGAGTAGCGGGGATTCCCCATTTCCTAGGCGTCTTTATTTGATTTGATATCTTCGTACTTTGTCTGACGATTGTGACAGGATCGCCAAAGGCAAATTCCCTCTTTTCTATTCTTAAATAGCCAGGTTGTTCGGAGCAAGCACTTTCATTCGTCCTCCCTGTGTTCGATAACCCGCTCGCCGCTACACCGTGCGCTTGCGGTAAAACTACACGGTTGCACTTTTGGGTTACATTCCGGAGCGACCAAGTTTTTGGCGCCGTTGCCGGGGAGGCGATAGTGTTTGATCTTATCACCCTAGCTATTTCTTCCTTTTGTTTTTATTTCTTTATTTTTTATTTAACCCTTCCACTGTGCTAATCATTTCTTTGAACCTCTGTTTTCCCGTTGCATGTACACGAGATCCACGGCGGACCCTGAAGCTATATTATTTGATCCCGAGATTGAACATACTGTGCGGAGAATTAGAGCGGAGAGGAGACAAAATCCGGAAGGGAGGTTTATGACCAACCCGGAAACTACGGAACAATTGGCGGCAAGAATGGCGAGGATCATTTCCATTCGCGATAGGCTTTGGCCTAAGACCTCTTCTACGACCTCGTCCATTGCCGTGCCGGAGTTGGCGGCTGACAAGAACTTTGAGCTGAAGACTGGACTAGTGGTTCTGATGCAGCAGGATCCATTTCATGGGAACGCCCATGAAAATCTCCACTACCACATCCAGCTATTTTTGTCGAAGTGGGCCACATTTCAGATGCCGGGCGTCACCCTAGATGCCATCAGACTGCGCCTCTTCCCATTCACATTAAAGGACAAGGCTCTTTATTGGTTGAGGACGCAAGCTGACGGAGTCTTTACCTCATGGGACGAGTTGGCGAGTGCGTTCATTGACAAGTTCTATCAGCCCTCCAAGACGGTAAAGATTAGGAGTGCTCTTATGTCCTTCAAGCAAGGACCTCAAGAGACACTCTATGAGGCTTGGGAGCGTTTCAAAGATCTGCAGCATCAATGCCCCCACCATAGCATCGAAGATTGGGAGCTAGTCCATAGCTTCTACAATGGTCTCCAACCGGGGACCAAGCAGATTATTGATGCAGCGGCAAATGGTGCCATCCTATCTAAGACTCCCGACGAAGCTACGGCCCTAATTGAGGAGATGGCCTCAAACAATCAACAATGGGGCGACGAGCGAGGACACTCTTCGTCCTCCTTGAAGCCATCTAGCATTTATGAGGCAAAGGCCGTAGCGGAGCTGACAAACAAGTTCGATTCTCTTCACAAGGTAGTGGAGAGACTGGAGAAGTATATCACGGAGTCCCAAGGAACCCCTTCCACATCCGCACCAACGAATCAAATGTGTGATTGGCAAGACCAATCTCAAGCTATGTATTTGGGAGGAGAGCAAGGAGAGGGAACCTTGGAGCAAGTCCAATACGTCGCGGGGAATCAAGGATATTTGGCCAATCCGGCCACAAGAAACCATCCCGGTTTCTCTTATGCCAACAATGAAGGAGCTTTAAACCCGCCGCAACAACCACCTCAACAAGCTCGACCACCACCACCATCACCACCACAACACTATCCACCGAGGGGGCCTCCACAACAAAATTTCCCACCGAAGTAACAAGTTCCACCCTATAGGCCGCCCGGATACAATCAAGGGTGGAGAAATCAAAACCCTCCACAAGCTCAACAACGATCCGACTTCGAAGCTAGAGTGGAGGAGTTTATGGTCGAGCAAAAGAAGGTCAATGCTTCCTTGAAGGCGGGCCAAGACTCCCTTACAACCGTTGTAGCTCAAATCTCGGAGCAATTGGCGTTGCTCAATCGAAATACTCAACAATTGCCGGCTCAACCCGAGCAAAACCCACGGGGCAACACCGGCCACATCAATGCCGTGGTTGCCGTTACAACTAGAGGCGGGAAGGATACCACCCCCGCCATGATTCCTACAGAGGAACCTGTGGAGGAGAATGTAGATCCAATTGAGCCGGTAGTTGAAGTTGAGAGGGAGAAAGAGCCGCAAGAAAAGGAGAAATCTAGAGCGGAACAATTGGGTGAAGAGAGGCGCTTTATGCCACCGGTCCCATTCCCCCAGAGGCTTGCTAGAGCAAAAATGGAGAAAAGGCTAGCAAAGTTTCTCGAGTATCTGAGAGTGGTTAGCCTCAACATTCCTTTCCTCGACGCCATCGTGGAAATCCCTACATACGCCAAATTTTTAAAGGATTTGATTTCGGGGAGAAAGAGGAAGGAGAAAATTATGCTCGCCAAGGAGGGCTCTTGGTTCACCAAGAGAGAGAAGGAGCCGGCTAAATTCAAAGACCCGGGGAGTTTTCGAATTCCTTGCACCTTGGGCGGCGTCCCTCTACAAAAGGCGTTGGTGGACTTAGGGGCTAGTGTTAGCCTCATGCCCCTCTCAATGTTCCTAAGGCTAAATACCGGCATGAAATTGAAGCCTACCGACATGCGGATACAATTAGCCGATGGACGGATCACGAGGCCGGTAGGGATCGCAGAGGACACCCCGCTACAAGTCCCGGGGGGCATATGCTTGCCATGCGACTTCATGATTATGGATGTTAAGGAGGAGGGAGATACGTCGTTAATACTTGGACGACCGTTCCTCGCCACCGCCGGTGTCATTGTCGACATACGAGAAGGTACCCTAACATTGAACGTCGGCAACATCGAGGTGGAGCTTCATATTCCTAAGGCAATGAAACACATGCCTTACCACGAGGAGCTGGACTATATGGACCTCCTTGACGAGGTTATTGAGGAAGCGATCCCCCATTCGATCGGCACTCTATTCAAGGAGGATTTTTGAGGAGGAGCTGGATTTAGGCCAAGATGAGAAGATGGAGCATTCCCCCGACTTCTCCGCTGAAATTGATGAAGGCGACGCTGATGTCGCAAGTATTCGAGAGCTCTGCAATCTCTCAAAATTGAGGTCTCCAAAGAAAGCCCCGCCGATACGGAAATCGGCGTCACCGGTGAAGCCGAGGACCGGAGCAAACGCTAGCTTGGGGGAGCCACCCCCCAACACTATTCGAGACGAGAGACCACCGAGGGAGAACATGTCGTCGCAACTTCCGAATCCAAGCGTTCTCCCCGGAAAATTTGACGGGTGCATCTCGTATGCACCAAACATCCCGCATTAATTGAAAATCAAAGGGGGTCGAGCTCACGACCTTAAACGAGCGCTTGTCGGGAGGCAACCCGACAATTATTGCTTTATTTTTACTTTTCCTTTATTTTTGATTTAGAAATTATTAGTGTTTTGAGTCGTTCGCCCAAAAATTTCGTGATAACGGGTCCTATTTTTCTTTGACAGAAGAGGAGAACGAGGTACCCATCATTAGGAGGACGAACAAGGCGACAAGGAGCGCCCCAGGAAGGCGCTCGATGCTTAGGAGGAAGATGAAATCGACTGGAGGAAGAAAAACAGAGTTTAGAGCCCAAACGAAGACAAACAGCAGAAAACAAGGTTCACTCGGCCGAGCATACTAGTCACTCGGCCGAGCACACAAGTTCGTCCGCCCGAGCGGCTCACGAACGAGGGAAGCCTGCTGTACCCAACTCTCTGTTTCTTTTCTTGATTTCAGTATAATTGTTACTCGACCGAGTATATATATTCACTCGGCCGAGTAAAACTGATACGCTCCTAGGGCGAGTCTTGCCGAGTAGCTCTAGCCACTCGGCCGAATGGACTTACTCCACTCGGCCGAGGTTGGCAAGGCCACTCGGCCGAAGTGTAAGCGGGGAGGAATTTTTCCGTAGAGTTACTCGGCCGAGCGACCTAGTCACTCGGCTGAGTCGTAACTTTTGATATAAAAGGGGTCGCGGGGGGCGCGTTTTTCGAAACGAACTAAATCGCATAGCCCCGACTTTTCGACTCCCCCAGCGCCCGAATCTCCCCCACTCGCCCGACCTCTCGTCCGCCGCCGCCGCTCGGACACCCTTCGCTGGCCGAGCCCGCCGCACCTCCGCCCGAGTCGCCGCCGGCGGCCACAACTCCGGCCGAGCTCCGGTAACCCGATTTTCGCCTTTTTCTCCTCTTTTGTGTATTTTTCGACGATCCATGTGTTAAACGAACCCCAAACCCAAATTAATTTCAATTTCTATCTATTATACCCCTAACGCTCCATACGTTTTGAATATTACCCGCTGATATCTCTGTTTCATGCGCAGGTTATATTTGGGAGCTTAGGGGAGCCCAAGGGAGCTTCTAGGGACTGTTTTGGGCTACGTGGAGGCGTTGTCTTCGCACGCTTCCATTGCTTTGCTCTCGCAGCGTGTCGCGGTACACTCTTTCCTTTATTTTACGCACGCCGCATCTTTCACGTTTTTGGTGAGCACTCGGGGCCCATATGCCGCCCCGGACATGGCCGCGGTCGAGGAGAGCTTCCGCCAAGCGGAAGCGGTCGGATGATGCCGGCCCCTCCCACGAGGTGGAGGGCTCTCCTCCGCCTACTCCACCACACCCCGTTCACCCAGCACAGCCTGCAGAGCCCGCACAGCCACTCCCTGCCGCCCCACAGCCACCACCACCGGCACCGCTTGTCGGGCCGCTCGGGATTACGTTCCGAGACGACGCACACCGCGTCGTCTTCGAGCGCATTTCCCAGCGCTCGATCGTACCCTCCAGGTTCGTACACCTTGCAGACCTAGGACGCCTGGGGGTACTTGAGGGGATGCTCACGCTGTACGACAACGTGGGCTGGCGAGATTTCTTCCAGGTGTCGACGGACACGTTTATCCGTCTGACACTTGAGGTGCTTAGTTCGATCGCCCGGACCGACGAGGGATGCTCGTTTCGGTTCATGGACCGAGAGTGCCAGGTCACTCTCAGTAAGATGAGAGCTTTCTTCTCGTGGCCCGATGTCCCCGGGGCCGACCGTGGTTACGCCCCCACTCACATTCCCCCACCTTCCTTCGATGCAGGCGCCTTCTGGGCCCGGATCACGGGTCTACCTACTGCCTTCGACCCTAGTAGGGCCAAGGCCTCAGCCATCGTCCACCCTTGCCTCCGTATAGCTCAGCGCCTTATGGCTACTACCTTTTTGGCGAGATATGAGCCGGGTACGATGTCCACGTCGGAGCTTTATATGCTCTACGCGATGACACGTCCCAGAGCTCTATCTAGGGAGGGCAATGAGTTGGTCCCCACCGTCGTGATTGATATCGCGAGCTGGTTTTTAGATCTCATCATCGTATCGGTGGGCGCTCGCTCACCGATATGCTGCGGCGGTCTGATCACCCTTCTCGCCCTTATGACCGGCGAGGACTTTCCAGATGACCTGCGACAAGCACCGGGCCACACTTCACTGTCCATAGATGTCATGGCCCGGATGAAGATGCTTCGTCCGCACGGTGAGCGACACTGGGTCTGGCTGCACGGCCCCTACGGTGCCGATTACATGATTCTTCCGAGCCTAGCTCGGACACAGATTGCACCGACCCAGGTGGACTGGCTCTCGGCGATGGATCTTCTGATCCCAGCCGCATACGTGCTCGAGGCCGAGGAGGCCGAGCAGGCCCACGCTGCCCACGCTGCACCCGCAGACCCCGCTGCGCCTGCTGAGCCCGCTGCACCTGTTGACCCCGTGGCCCCTCAGCCTATCCCTGATATTTCTGCTTCTCCCGACGCCTCTGTCCACACTTCTGTCGGTGTCGGGAGTACCCTCGCTGAGCCCACTTCCACTGCTTCCACGCCTACCACCACCACCACTGGCCCTCTGTCTGTCGAGCCCGTTTCCTCTGCCCTACCCGAGCGCCCACCGACTATAGTTGAGTGTGGAGAGCCCTCTTTTGCTGCCGCCGTAGAGACCATGGTCTCCACCTCTGTCTCCACCGCTGCTGTATTTTCTGAGAGTGTCGTGGCGTCTGTCCACACGTCTGTGTCACCGACCTCTCTGGCCGCCTCGTCGCCATTTTCACACGCCACTTCCGCTGCTGCTGCCTCCACTTCTTACCATCCTGCGCCCCGTCCTCCCACTGAGGCTAGGCACACACTTGCGAGCGCAGCACCTTTCGTCCACTTACCTGCTGAGCCCATCACCTACGCCATCCGAGTACGCCAGCCCCGTCCTGCACCGCACAGACCGGTGCGTCCCTCTGCACCACCTCCCCCCGACACTGTACTTCAGAGCATTCGTGCTCTCGAGGGGGCGGTGAGTGGCCTCAGAGGTGACCTTAGGACCCTGTCCGCCACCGTCACCGATATGGCTCGCCGCTTTGACCTGCTCCCGCATATTCACTACTGCCTCACCCAGGTCCTAGAGCGGCTCCCTCGTGTACCCACCCAGCAGGTCCCCACCCCCACTCCTACACACACCCAGCCTGCTTCCACACCCACATCCACACCCGCTCAGCAGCCTGTTTCACCACCTCCTCCTCCTCCTCCGCCTCAGGACGGAGACGGTGCAGCCCCACCTTCTTAGGCACCCTTGATGCCATTGATACTTTTTGCCGTTGCGCTGCCCGTCTCTGCTGGGTCCTATTGATTTTTGGCCACCCACCCCTCCCCTCACTGTTTTTGGGTACACATTTTCTTTATATATCTTTATATATCTTTTTTGGGAGAGAGGGAGAGTTTTTGGTGTCACACCTTTATATCTGCATCACTCCTATATCTGCATGCATCATGTCCGCATCATATCTTTCATTTCATTATTTTTATTTTCTTTTTCCTCATGCATGCATCCTCACCTACCCCTCACATTACTTGTCTCTCGGTGTGCCACACTTCGCACATTGAGGACACTGTGCCATTTAGCTTGGGGGAGTGAGTTCTCACGTTCTTTTCGATTTACCACCTTTATTTTTAGTTTTTTCACGCCATTTTCCGCTTTTGCACTTATTTTCATCATTTTTTCTTTTATTTTACCATGCATCACGTTTTTCTTATTTCTTTGTGTGCTGCATTGTAAATAGTTTTATTTTCCCCCTTTATCTTTATTTCTTTTTTTTCATCTCATGCTAGAGATGACTTTTCTATGATGATGATGATGTGGAGATAGCTTTCTCTATATGCATGCTATATTTGTCATGTCTTAGACTTTATTTCTGATATCATATGCTGTGATTTGCCTTGCATTTAGAGATAGTAACCCACACTTTTTCCGCATGAAAATGGATGAAATTTTATTATTAGCTGAGTCTGAATATTCATATGTATGCTATCGCAGAAAACACACCAAGATTCATGCATTGAATGCTTATATCTGGAGTACCGTTTTCTTTTCCTATATCACTTCTATATGCATGATTTGTACATTTCACTTCAGGATGATTGAATGATGTTAGCTATGATAAATCTGGATTAGTTAGCTTTTTTGTGATTGAAACTGAGTAGATTAGATTACCCTGCTGAAGTTGTCGTGCATGTCTTATAGAGTGAACTGAGAGACATATTTATTTCTTTCTCCACATATCTTGAACATCATTTCTCTATTTTAAAATCATTGGTGAATCTCCCCTTAGCGATTCTATTATATGGCATTTCCCCCCGCTATTAATTCCTAGCTCCAAATTCCCAAAGAAAAAGAAAAAAAAATTCTTGTATATCCTTATTTCTCTTTGATTTGGGATCATTTTGTATATATGCTATTTGAAAAAAAAATCCTTGTATATCCTTATTTCTCTTTGATTTGGGATCATTGTGTATATATGCTAATTGATAAAAAAAGAAAAGAGAAAAGAACCTCAATAAAAGATCCCATCTCATGTTCTCTCTTTCTTTCCCTATTTTTGTTTTTATTTTTATTGCTTTTGGAGCTTCATAAAAATGGGGATGTAAATATTGTTTTTGTGCCACCACGCTTATAGATAAGCTTGGGGGAGAGAATCCAATGATGTGTGAGAGAGTGACTACTTGACGTTGCACGACAACCTAGGCTAAGTAATATTCTATACTCGGTGAGATTATTTTTAGCTTTACGAAGTCCAGAAATCTATGCCTAGCACTCATTTCATGAAATCCATGCTTTTCTATTCTTTCTATTCTATTGTGTGATATTCTTATACTCCTTTTAGAAAGCGTTCAATTGAAAAGTGTGTGATCTGTGATATTGTATACCGCTTTAAATGATTCAGACGATGTTAATTCTAAAATTATCCCGTTTTTCCTGTTATATCATTATTCTTGGGTTTTCTATTTCTATTTGCACCATTATACTATGATATCGAAATAAAACTCTTTGACATGTGTTTTATATTCAGTGCATGCTATATGAGTAAGCAAAACCCACGTCCTGAGAAAATGATCTAGCAGCTTCCCTCTTCGCTTCCTTCTTTCTTCTTCGTTTTTATTTCGCTTTTCGTTCTTCTTCGTTCTTAGTTTTTTTTTTCGTTTTTTTCGTCGTTTTCGTTTTTCGAATCCACCGGGTTCGCCTTTTACTTATCTTCCTCGAGGACGAGTAAGAGGTAAGCTTGGGGGATTTTGATCACTCCTTATTTTACACCTTTTTTCCGGATCTTTGCATGCCATTTAGATCGCCCAAATCACGTTTTTCACGATATATCGACAAAATTGCAATGCTTTTCACGATTTGTTGTTTTTGTCGTATTTCAGGAGATTTGGAGCGATTTGGAGTGATCCCCTGATACACCTACTCCAGAGTGTCACCGATGACCTCCCCGAGGGGTATTTTGCTGTTGGAGAGGAGCGGAAGAAGAAAGAACGTCGTAGGAGTGACGAGGAGGCCAAGACAAGCTGTTTGGGCATTTTTGGTGTCTCACTCGGCCGAGTGAAGGAGTCACTCGGCCGACCAGCGAGACACCGCTCGGCCGACCAGATCGGACACGTTTTATGTGTGCACTCGGCCGAACGTCGGAAGCCACATCGGCCGAGTGACGAGACCCCCCGTCCGCCCGAGTGGCACTCAGACGAAGCCCATCAAAAAATGCCAACTTACTGTTTTTCGTCTGCCTGATCTTAAGAAGACCCACTCGGCCGAGTGGAAAATGCCGACCGCCCGAGTACATAGAAGCCATCGGTCGAGTGACGACAACTCACTCGGCCGAGCCACCCCCGAAGTGAAGACCCCCGAAGACCCAGACTTACTGGAAATTCTCAGGGTTTGTCACTCGGCCGAGCGACTTTTGTCACGCGGCCGAGTGCGACGCGCTGCCTGTAGCGAAAATTGCAATTTTCAGGCTGCGCATGGGTATTTTGGTCACAGTTTTTGGGACGATTTTGGGGGGTATTTAACCCCTGTTTTTACCCTAGGTTAGGGAGCTTTTCTCTTTACTTTTTGCAGCTTTTTAGATTAAACTTTTAGCTTGAGATTTTTGTGATTGGAGAGGAGAGGAAAAGTTTGTTTTTGTTGGATTCTTGGAAGAACTCTATTGGTTTGTCTCTCTCTCCTTTAAAAATACTATTTTTATTGCTTATTTGAATATTGTGATGAATTCTCTTGTGATTTCCATTGATTATTTTTGCATTTGTGCTATGAATTGTGAGTAGTCTATACGTCTTGGGGCGTGGGGATGAACCCTACGAGCCCAATTTCAGATCTGTGATGAATTGGTAGAAATATTGCTAGAATTGCTATTAGGGTTAGTTTGGGATCGATTTATTACGGATGGCTAGGAGTTCATACCGATTGGGATTTGCAAGAGATTGGATCCCAATTCGATAGGAAACCCTAGAAATCCGAATTGGGTTGAAATTGAGTTTCCGTAGTGTCGGTTTGCAAGAGATTGGACCGATACTAGGGTTCTCGGTTGCAATTCCATGCCGATACCCATTTGCAAGAGATTAGACGGGTAGGAACTATCCCAACCTATGTCGTGGCCCGAGTTTGCACGAGAGTGGGCTCGGGGCGCGATTGAACGATGATGTTGATCCTAATGCTAGCTTACCTAGGCCAGGGTTTGTAAGAGATTAGACCCGAACATAGGATAGCTATAGACCGGAAACAGCGCGAGAGCGTGAGCTAGGTTTTACATTCAGTTGCAACTAGTTCATCCGAAATTCTACCCTAGCGATGTTGATATCAACGAGTCACATTAACGAGATACGATGAGTAGCGGGGATTCCCCATTTCCTAGGCGTCTTTATTTGATTTGATATCTTTGTACGTTGTCTGACGATTGTGACAGGATCGCCAAAGGCAAATTCCCTCTTTTCTGTTCTTAAATAGCCAGGTTGTTCGGAGCAAGCACTTTCATTCGTCCTCCCTGTGTTCGATAACCCGCTCGCCGCTACACCGTGCGCTTGCGGTAAAACTACACGGTCGCACTTTTGGGTTACATTCCGGAGCGACCACATACCCCGACCGAGGTTTTTCACCAAGAACCGTATTAAGCCTGTGACACTAACTTCCTATGATGGAAGAGACAAATCATCTCTTGATCACTACTCCCCTCGTACGCTTAATTGTCACCCAACCTAAGACCTTTCAGCAGGCCTTGTCTCGAAGCTAGATCATAGATCTACGTGCGCGTTCATGCACATGTTCGTACAATGACCTCAAGTCTTAAGGACCAACATGCCTATCATCACTAAAGAGTTATCAATGACAGTTTAGTTAATGTTAATCATTTGATAACTCTTTATTGGGTCATTCAGTGGACTCATTCTCTACTAAGCACATGTGTCTCGTCTCTGACTTCGTTAGGTCGAATTAATATGAGATCATCATCACCCTTTTGGTTAAGACAAAGACATAATGGTCTGTCCGATGTGCCGATATCCTTTCCTCGACACATTTATGACCATGAATGCTTTAAGACTCAAGTTCCTATCGGTCAGTCAATTCCCATAATCGAGATCTCCATATAGATATGTGTATGACCTTGCTTGAAGTCTAAGGAAATTATCCAAATATTAAAAACATTTTATGCATACTAGGATGATTGGTACCATTTAAATTTGAAC